>PVHT020000178.1:6860441-7026459 GCA_004024745.2 Catagonus wagneri
TTTTGTCTTTTGTCTTTTTAGGGCTGCACCTGCGGCATACGGAGGTTCCCAGGCTAGGGATCTAACAGGAGCTGTAGCCGCTGGCCACAGCCACAGCTGCAGGAACGCGGGATCCGAGCCACGTCTGCAACCTACACCACAGCTCATGGCCACGCCGGATCCTTAACCCACTGAGCAAGGCCAGGGATCAAACACACATCCTCATGGACACTAATCAGGTTCGTTAACCACTGAGTCACGATGGGAGCTCTGCCGTCACTATTTTCTGACTGAGCCAACTGAGCAGTTAAAGGACCCTCTCAAGGAGCTCCTACTCTGGCGCAGCGGGTTAAACATCTGGCATTGTCTCTGCAGTGACCCCCTCTGCTGCTAAAGTACGGGTTCGATCCCCAGCTCAGGAACGTCCATACGGGTGAGGCCAAAAAAATAAATAAAAAATAAAGGATATACTTGAGGTCCAGTTAGGAGCAGACTGGGGCCAGTGCTCAGAACACGGATTCTCTTTGTTCTTTCCACTTCCTTCCAAGAGTGTTTGTCGACTGACACAGAGGGGTCTGCGGTCTCCAAGCTTCTTAGGCTTCCCTTGGGCAGTTATTACAGAATGACCACGCTTAATTTGGAGCGAGTCTGCCTGTGAGGAAATGGGCCTTTATATCTGTCACGTAAAGGCTGCTGGGGGCCTCAGTTTAATTCCTGAGGACATGCCTTTCTGCACCTGAGAAATGCAGCCAGCTGAGGCAGGGGTACAAAAATGGCACGCCCTCCGCAGGCACTGCCCGGGGGCACGGCTGGCCCTTTAAGAGCCAACCTCTCCCTGCTGATCTGGGTTGCAGACTGACCAGGGGGAGGCAGCTCTCTCTCCCGCGTTATCTGTTCATCCTCCCTGGGCTTCTCTGTGATAGTCCCTGGAAGTCCCACATATGGCCTCCCGCTATAATCTGTTAGGAGAATCACCTAGAATTCAATGTGAAAAATGTACCTTACTCTCCCCTGGGTGTGGCAGGGGGTGAGCGCAGTGCAGGAAGGGCTGTGCTGCTTTCTTTCTTTCTTTTTTTGCATTTTTAGGGCCACACCCGCGGCATATGGAGGTTCCCAGGCTAGGGGTCGCATCGGAGCTGCAGCTGCCCACCTTCGCCACAGTCACAGGGCAACACGGGATATGAGCCCCATCTGCGACCTACGCCACAGCTCACGGCAACACCAGATCTTTAACCCACTGACTGAAGCCAGGGATTGAACCCGCATCTTCATGGATACTAGCTGCACCGCAACAGGTTGCCTTTTAGGTGCAGTTCAGCTCTCACTCTGTCCGCAGCACAGACAGAGCAGCCCCAGTCAGTCTGCCGATGGTCCTCGCGGACTGAGAACAAACACCCAGCTTGAAGTCTTTCCACATCATTTGTGGAGCCGTCCCATGAAGACTTTGGTCCATCAGCCTGGTGACCGGTCGGCTGGGGTCTTAGGCACAGCTGAGGAGCAGGATACGCTTTCGGGGCCGCGTGGATTCAGTGCCCACTTATCTTCGGAAGAATCCCAGAAGAAACAGAAATGAACATTTGTGCATCTTTTTCCTGTACTGAAATTATCTTTTTTTTTTTTTTCCTTCTAGAGAAACAGCACTCCCACACCTTAAGGGAGGGAGCCGAGACGGAGTGATATCCAATGCAAATCCATTCTGAGAAGGTTGTGGGGGCCATCTGGTGTCCGATGCAGACAGGGTCTGACGCTAGATGAATGAGAGGACACGAGGCCGGGGGTGGGGGCGGGGGCGGGTAAGGGGGGAGAGTCTGACTCCGTCTTCTCCACGTCAAAAAAACAGCCCATGAGGAGGATAAGAAGGGAGGCGGGGGGTGGGTGGGGGGTGGATCACCTTATGCTGTGGGAAGCAGATCAAAGCCGAAAAGATTATGTCTGCCCAAGAAAAGGGTGAACAGAAAGTGCCGTTGAGGAAGAAAGCCTGGCAGGGGAACAGGAGCAGCCACTGGAAGCCAGGCTAGACTTCGTGACAGTCTGGGTGGGCGCCTTCAAAGAGAGAACAAAACCACTTATTTGGGCTTCAGACACACACGGATACTAACACTTCCTGGGCGTTATCCCTCTGGGCTTTCTGTTTCCTGCAAAATGTAGTCCTCGTCGCTGGCTCTCTCTGCAGAGCTGAAATAATTCATCAAATATTTGGAATGTGTAATTAAATATCTAATGCCAATTAGCAAATTACTAATGAAATAATCAGGGGCTTTTATGGTTTATAGTTCGGCTGGAATTTTAATTCTAAGTGGTTATTGATTCTAAATAGAGTGGAGTCTGAGTTGCAAAACATTAGGTCTATGGATATGAGAGGAGAAGAGAAAGAAGGATGGGGGGAGCTGTAGTGGTGGCGGATGCTGACAGGCACGAATCCTTAGGATGTTCTGGCAGCATGTGTGGGAAGGGGGGCAACACGACAGGATGCCCTCTGTCCACTGGTCCATCGTCAATGGAGGAAACAGGGAAGGGACGCAGAGTTTCCCTATGGCACACACTTCGGCTATTGTGTTACACGACATCTTTGCATGATTACAGGTCACTTAATGCATGACACCTCACCATGCTCCCTAAAGGCTTTGCCACACCTGATGCCAGGGAGGACCACAGGTGGCTGGAATACAGAGATTCTGAGGCTGGAAGGTGACAAGTTGCAGGGGTACTCGGCTCTCTATGGTGCATGGGGGTCCATAGTTACCTGTGATGTGTGGAGGTGCCTGATCACTTATAGAGTATGTGGGTGCACGGTTAGCTATGAGGAATGGGGACATTTGGTTATCGATATGATACAGGAGGGTATCAGGTTAGCTATGGAGCCGAGCCGTGTAAGGTTACCCATGGGATACAGAGGTACGCGGTCACTTCGTAGAGGAGTGAGGCACAAATGAGTATTTCTAGCAAGGCTGTTGAGAGAAGTGTAAGCAACTATGACAACATGTTTCAAATGCCTCTCTCCTTTTGTATGGGAAAAAAAAAGTGCTAGTCCCACTCTGATTTTAGGTATTGAAGCAGGTTCCCAAAGATATCCTCTTGACAGATTATTAGAGGGGCTGAAGTTACCAGAAGGCATGAAAAATAATGCAAGTTCCATTTTTCTAAGGAATGTTTTTTCACCCCTCTTATTGCTCCCATTTTATATTTAATAAGAGGTATTATCATCGTTACAAAGACATTCCTGTGGCCCTTCATTGTTTCCTCTGGCCGCATCCCCTTCCAGAAACGTCATCCGGCAGGCCAGGTCACGCAATCGTTACATCTGGGATACACGCTAGTATTAGTATCAGCATCAGCATCAGTATTAGTGTTTGTCTCTGTTTTGCAGACAAGGACATCGAGGTTGAAAGGCTTTCAACAACTTGACTAAGTTCATGCAGCTAATTAGTGCTGAGGTCAGGCCATAGGGCCCGGGCTTGTCTGTACCAACTCTGGCTTTTCCCGCGCCGCCACCCGCCACAGCAGATGGTCATTCCAGACAAGCCAACCAACAGCGTAGGGAGAGCCTGGCCCAGGACTCATGCGGCCTTGTTCCCGGGCAGCTTTTCAGTCAATGCGAAGACAGCCAGTCAAGAGGTCACCTCACGCGGTGCTTTGGAAGACAGAAATCCCAAAGGAAGTGAGATGACGCAGGAGCTGAGCTCCAAGGCAGCCTGGACTTGTGATCCCAGGCTGGTCCCCCACGGCTGATGATGGACGAGGGGCTTGCCTCCTGGTTGTCCCCGCTCCTGCTCCTACTGGGACCAGGCCAGCAAGGAAGATCCGCCGCCTTCCCCAGCCCTCCGCAGCCTCTGGGAGCAGAAGGGAAGAGTAGCCCCATGCAGCTCGAGAGTGATTTAAACACTCCTCCAGCTCAAAGGGGAATCTTGGATTTCATTAATTAATACATCAATAGAAGCCAATGGAGAAAAACATGTCTTGTTATCTGGCTTCTCAGATGCTAGACATGGGCTCATTAGCCTTAAGCATATCAGCCCGATAACACTATTTATTCCATACCGAATAATGATCTGCTTTAGGGGATACTGCAGTGAACCAAAAGGCCGAGTCCATCCATCCATTCTCGCTGCTCGCACCAACGTGCATCCTTCCATCCTCCATGAGAAGGGCTGGCACGCGGCGCACGGCTCCTCACCACAGAGCTACAGTGGTCAGGGTCAATCACCTGGCCAAGGTCACACACCAATCACGAGGCCGAGCTGGGATTCAAATCTGGGTCAGACCAAGGAGAGAATCTGAGTTGTTCCCAGCATTCCACGTAGATACATACAGAGCCAGACCCAACCCGAACTCCCTCCTGGTAGAGAAAGGAAACCGATACTAGTAAAGGACAAGGCAGGCAACCAATCACTGACCATGGTCCAATAAGGGTAAGCAAGGTAACGGATTGTGCCATTGTTGCTATTTCTGTTTTAGATTACATACTCTGTCTAATGGCAGTGTCCTCTGAAGGGGCCATTAGAATGACAATGCAGTCTTAACCAGTCAGCTTCATTAGCCAATATGCAGAAATACACACAATGCACATTATTTGCTCGGGCTCACACGAGGCGATGTGAGATGCTAAGGGCCCCTGGTAGCGAAAGCAGCCATCAGTTAAATGATGACCGTATTACTGGGCAAGTGGGGTTTCTAAACCATGCTGATTGGTGGGCAGGATTTACTGCCTCTTGTCACTTAGTCTGCAGTTCTGGGATCATAAATGTGGGACCCCACAAAGGCAGGGCAGGAGACATGCAGGAAGATCTGTTCTCCTGTTGCCTGCGGCGTCATCCCTCTCCTGCCCTTTCTGATCTTGGATGCTCCAAAAGAGCTCCCAGTTCACCCAGCACCACAGACCATGGGGCCAGCCAGCCATCTCTCGATCAATCGGTCAGCCGCTCAGCACACATTTATCGATCCCTCCTCCAATGCTAGGTACCAAGGCTACACAGGAAGAATGAATCAAGACCCTGGTCCCCAGGGCTCCTTCAGCGCGGGGAGGCTGGTTAGAGCCGGGGCCACCTGTCCTCATGCGCTGAGCCAGCTCCACTGCTTGGATGGGAAGTAACTTAGGGGCTCGGAGGAGCAGAGCCCACTCTGCCTCCCACAGGAGCCAAGGAGGGCTTCCGGGAGAAGGGAAGGGTGTAAACCAGATCTTGAAGGGCTGCTGGGGGAAGACGATATAGACAAGAAAGAGCTTCTTGGGGCGGCTGGCTCTGAGGACCCTGATTTGGGAACATGCAAAGAAATAGAGCAGGTGAGCCTAGGGCCGCAGGTAATGGGGACTGAGTCAACAGGCCTTGGAAGGCAAAGCACCACCCCGAAAGCAGGAATGCGAACACCCACCACGACCACACACGCCATCCACAGAGGAAATGAACATTCTAAGGAGAGTTTATTTCCACCTTGGTCATAGGCCATTAATGGTTCTGGCCAGTGGTCAGTTCCAAGCAGGCCACCAGAAGTTGCCTGCGTGTCATTGAAAGCGCTGTATACTGCCTAGTGAATACTCCCCAAAAGCACAAACACTGCTTCCGAGGAAAGCGCCTTGATGTTTAACTGCGACACCCTGTAGCCCACGCTGCCCGGAGGGGGCCCTGCTCAGTTCTACTCTGGACAGTAAGTGCAGCACAAAAGGCCCTTCCCTGAGGGTGCATCCTGGCGGGTGGGGAGCATAGGCTACCAGAGTCATGAAAAATAATTTTTTTTCAAATTGATAAAAGGCAACTGTCCACACTCAAGACCGACCGCTTGTAAAACTGGATTTCTGAAAAATAGAGGGGGAGAGGAAGCGGCAGAACAGAATTCAGGAAGGAGGGAAGACAGGAAGATCCAGCCCCCTGGAGGGCTGACACCTACACGGTCCCTCTGTTTCGGGATGACAGTCTCTAAATCCCACCAACCCAGGAGTCATGAGTGAGGGAAACCAGGCTCCCCGCTGCCCTCACCCCTTTGGGCCCTGATGTTGGAGGTGGTGGGCGGAGCCTGAGGCCCTATGTCAGCGGAGTCACGGCAAAATTACCAGAGTTAGTTCCAGCCTTTGAGATGGGACTACTTAAACATGGTGACTTATTTCTCCATCTCTTCCGAGAGTCTGAGCTTCCGTGCAGGAAGAAACCCTGCGTAGATACCTGTTACAGAGATACTCCCTCGCCTTACCTATGTCCCCAGGAGCCTGGGACACTGGGCACAGGGGCTCCTGGGCGCATCCCCGCCCCATGAGACTCAGGGCTGACAGGCTCTCTGTTCAGCAAGCACATGTGGCCGCACAGAGCAGCTCTGGGCCCATCGCACACGGCGGCCCCTGCAGTGCTCCCCGGGCACAGCTAAGACTCCTCTCCTGAAGGTCCAGTAAGCCTGGCCCAAAGGGAAGCTCCCCAGCCATGGCTGAATCCTGGCATCAGTCGCCACCCCCTAAAAACTCACTCCCTTCCTTAGCTCCTGTCCTGCTCAACCCACAGGACTGGATTAAAGGGGCAACTCTGATGAGCATTCAGCTTGTCGGTGTAATGAGCAGGCTACGGGTTTCCTGCACGGGTAAAGATGAGTGTCGTGTCTGTTAAGTGTCTCTGGGCGAGCGGGCTGTGTAACTCGGGGTGCTTCTTGATGGCCAGTATTCATGAGGCAGCTTAACCTGCAAACTGCAGGCAGCACACCAGCCTGACCTCAGGTTCCACCGACCCCAACATCAACCTTACCTTCCACTGCCAAATTTCTTGAAGGAACTCAGCTGCTTCCTCCATCAGCCTTCCTCTCCCGCTTCCGACCCACGCACACCGGCCCAGCTCGTGCAGCTCTGTGGCCTGTCCCTCCACCCCAGTGAGCTGCCCTTGAACTTGACCGCTGGCTTCACAGCACCCCCCCAGCAATCTCCTGGGCAGCTCTGCTGCCCCAAGCAGAGGACACGCCCCATTCTCTCACCCCAGCATCTCCCAATCCTATTTCTCCTGCCACCCCACTAAGTCCACAGAGGCCATGTCCCTACCCACCCTCTTATAAAGTGACCCCCCCATGGGGGGGTCTTCCTCTGCCACTTCTAATCCCTGCCCCGCCCCGGGGCCTTGTCTCCCCAAAAAGACTCCAAACTCCACCCCCCACTCTGAGGGTGGGGGTTGGGGGTGGGGATCCTCTCCGTCCGTTGTGTCCTTCATCACTAGGCACAGAGGATGCACATAATAGACGCCCAGGGCATACATAATGACTAGAATCGCCGTGGCTGCAAATCCACCAAATTACCCCCGGGAAGAGAAGGCCATTTTCCGCTACAAAAGATGAACTGTGTGCTCTGGACGCAGCTACGGAGTTGGAGGTGCCCTGGGCCCCGCAGCGCAGCAGGCGGAGGCAGAGTGGAGCCCCGCTTGCAAGAGTTTCCAGGGTTCCCGAGACTCTGGAGCAGAGGCACGGTCCCGGCCTGCTCTATTCTTAGCCGTGCTCACAGCCGGTACCCGGGGAAGGCTGGTTGTTCCGCAGCGTCTGGCTTTCTCCGTCCAATCTTCTTCGGTGGAGCCTTCTGTTTCCGCCTTCAGGTACACGATGCGTTCCTGTCCTCGTATCGGGAGGGTGGGGGTGGGCAGGCGCCATCTGGGAGAGGTGCCGGATCCTCAGTTCGCTGGGTCTGCTCCTCCATCCTGCACCTTCCCACGCCCTCAACCCACCCCACCCGGTCCCACCCCATCCCTCCCCCACCCAGTGATCTGGGCTGTTGTGTTATTTTTTACAAGACTTGGTGGCTGACACAGTTCTCCCAGGTTTTCTGCAGCTGCGAGCTCAGCTTTCTCTGTCCCACGTGACCACCTTCAGCATCCTGGCTGGAGTCCCCTTGGGTTCCATGGACCAGAGATCAGCCACAGAGAAGCACGTTCTGGAAGCCATATTTGGAGCTGGTGGAACTAGGGCTCACCTGCTGGACACAGGGTCTTCTTGGCACCCGTGGCAGTGCAGGGACAAGCCCACCCAGACAGTCTTCTCTCTCTCTCTCTCTACCTGAGTCTGAACTTGAGGAAGGACCTACACAGCCTCCCTTCCATCAGGAAGCAGAGGTGAGGCTTTGGTCATGGGTCACCACGGAGCCTGGAATGAACCAGCCTTGGCCACTGCCCTCAGATGACGGAGCCCAGTCTAGGTGGAAACCAGTCGAACCTGCCTGAATATTGTCCAGAGCCGTGGGCTTTGGGGGCACAGAGAGATAATTGTCCAGAGTTAGACGGGGTAGGGGGGCTTCATGGATTATTTGCCATGGGTGGACAATAATCAGAAGTTACCTGGGCTACAATCTTAGTTTTTATTTATAAGTCCTCCTGGGGTGTAGCATGATTTATTTCCTTCCCAGCCAGCCTAACTTCTTTCAGTAACAGACTCTGTCAGTCCCCTCTCCATCTGACGTGACAATGAAGAATATTAGGAATAAAGCGGTGCTGGGACTCTCCTACACCTAGCTGCCTATAGACACCTCATCCTTTAACCTCTTCGTCCTGCTCTTCAGGTTGTGGTCTTCCTGGCCCGTTTGCTAGTTGCAGAACCCACCGGAAACCTTGACCTCTGCTTTGGGGCACTTCAACCCTTCCTCCTGGAACCTCCTTCCCCACCCTCCCTCAGCCCCGCAGGTCCAAATCCTATTCCTCATTCAAGGCCCATTGCCTCACCTCCTAATGCTTTCCCGGCAAGTCTCTAATCCTCTGTCCCCACTGTTCTTATGCTCAGTCACATTGACTTTGATGTGCATGGCTTAATCACCGAGGGTGGAATTTCAGACGCAGATCAACAGGCCGTGAGCTGTGGTGTAGGTTGCAGACGCGGCTCGGATCCTGCGTTGCTGTGGCTGCGGCGTAGGCCAGTGGCCACAGCTCCGATTAGACCCCTAGCCTGGGAATTTCCACATGCCGCGGGTGCGGCCATAAACCCGCGGCCATAAAATGACAAAAGGCAAAAAAAAAAAAAAAAAAAAAAACAGGCCATCAGGAAGCTATCTGTGGAAAGACACTTGTCCCAGAGCTCACAGTGCAGTGCGGGTGTTCCCACAGCTTTTCTCTCTTTTTTTTTTGTCTTTTTGTCATTTTGGGCCCACACCCGTGGCATGTGGAGGTTCCCAGGCTAGGGGTTGAATCAGAGCCACAGCCGCCGGTCTACACCACAGCCACAGCAACGCGGGATCCGAGCCGCGTCTGCAACCTACACCACAGCTCATGGCAACGCCGGATCCTTAACCCACTGAGCAAGGCCAGGGATCGAACCCGCAACCTCAAGGTTCCTAGTGGGATTCGTTAACCACTGAGCCATGACGGGAACTCCCCTGCAGCTTTTCTGATCTGGGCCCTTTGTAAGGTCACCAAGCACTTGTGAGATTCCTGAGAGCAGCGTTCCTGTCTGGCTCAGAGACAAACAGCTAATGCCCAGCATGAAACCCAGCAGGGCCCTGTGGGGCTTCTGGACACACGATGCTTTCTGTGTCCCCCATTTCTTGTTTTTCGGGAATAAGCTTCAGCCTGGACGACCCTCCCTGAGTTCCAGAGGGCAGGTTCAAACAGTTGCTAATCAGGGAAGGGAGGTAGGTGCAGAGACAAAGGAGGGCCATCAGGGGACAATGGTGCTGCCTTGGGGCAGGATCCTGATCCCTCCTGGAGGAATATATTGTAACGCTCTCTTTGGGTTTCTTTGCAGAACTAAAACTCACAACAAAAAGAAGATATTAACTACTTGATGAAAATTTCATTCTTCCAGGACCACCAAAACTAGTCCCAGGACCAATACACACCAACTTTGAAGTCAGTACAAATTTGCATCCATCCTGATCCTTATCTGTGGCCCTATTTTCCAGTCCCCAAACTCTGAGACCACCTCCTAATCTCTCCCAGAGGAGGGCTCAGTCTTTAGGGCGTTAACCTGCTGTGACCTCCTTGGCCCAGCAAAGGAATAAAACTTTTTTTTTTCCTCCTTCACCCAAAAACTCTGTCTTTGAGTTTCCATTTTGCACTGGTGTACAGAGGCTGAGTTTGGGCAACAAGCACGTGCCTTAGAACTCACACATGATCGTTGAACGCTGAGGCAATAAAAGCTTCAGTCCAGATGAGACAACTGGTCCACAGAAAGCGCCGTTACCGTGCTTACGCTGACCCTACGAGGCCATGGGAGCACACTCTGGAATCAATGAATTCCTTCCTCTGGGATTGCAAACCTACTGCAGTAATGACAAAGCCACAACAGTCTTTAGCTATCCCTCTATAAATATTACTTAGCCCTTGGATACAACAGTGTGTTTATTTTTCACATCTGGGACATAAAACCCTGCAACTCTCTTAGCTATCAGCTTTCCGGTCTCTTGAATGGGTATACTGAGCACAACGATCTCTAAGATTTCTTCCTGCACTAACATGTAGTTGATAGGGATGGACTCCACGTTTACACGGATAGTTGCAGAAGTACCAATAAAGGACCATAGATAGAGAGGGAAACCTAGGGAGCTTTGAGAGATCGCTGCAAGTTAATAACTGCTCAAGAAAGCCACCAGAACAAGGCAGGCTTGCTTGACTCGTGGAGGCACAAGACATGCTTCAGGTCATTGAGGGGAGGGAGCGGTGAGGCTTACATTCAGGTTCAGACCAGGGGCAGGAGTTCGAGGACCGCCCTTCTGCTGATTTGAATAAGCACCAGGACAGTCCTAGTTTGAGCTTATAGGGTCAAATACTCTCTTACTGGATACCAAGGAGGAGGAGCTACTACTCAAGAAAGAGGCAGAGTCAGGGCAGAGCCTCTCCCCTGCCCGCTTGCATCTCTCACAAGCGTCCTATCTTAATAAATCTGTTTCTTTGCCTATCACTGTCTATCACTGAATCCCTCTGCTTGAGGCACAAAGAACCTGAACCTCAGTAAGTCCAGACACCGGGTGAGTGATTCTGCATTAAAAACTGTGGGCTCAAGTCCCAGTCTGGGTTTTGGCCGGGTTCAAGTCGTAAGTGCGGTCAGTTGCACAATGAGTCTACGTGTAAAATGTTGCTGTCTGCTGACCCGAACTGGAACATTAGTCCTGCTAGCCCAACATTTTCAGCAAAAACAAAACATTTTAACTCTCTGGGATCACGCAGTAGCACCCTTCATCCACCTCAAGAGGAGCAGACAATGAATGGAAGAGGGGACGGGGGTCAGGCCTCCATCACTGCTGACAAACGCCCCTTCACTGCCTCATCTGGCTCCTGGCTCCGCCTGGCCAAACCCGAAACCTCTCCATCCTCTCCTCAGGTTGGGAGCGCCTAAGTGCTGGGGGAATAGGTCTTCAGAGAGGGAAATGATTCACGCCCCAGCAGAGAAGGCTCCCAGCCACCTGCTCCCACCACCCTCTGGGCCTTGGGGGGCAGAGAGGCATGACCTAGAGGGGCTCAAGTCTCCCTGGGCGGATCTATGACATGCATTAAAATAATTTACGCTCAGCCCTATAAAGCGTTTAATTCGTCGTGCCATCATCCATTCCAGGAGCGTTCCTCTTCATCGTGAATTATTTTTGAAGTATTTATGTGGACCTCACCGAAAATCACCCCAGTCAGCAAACTGAGAAATGGAAAGGCATTAAGAGGGGGCATTGACCCTGGGGTCATAGGCTTGAGTGTGGCCAGGGTCAACAGGGCGGGAGAGGGAGCTGCAGTGGCTCGCCGCAGATGCTGACCAGGCTGCCGGGCTCTGTTCTCTCTGCCCACACGTGGGCATGGGCAGGGCACACATATTTTTCATATTAATGGCCGTGGTAGTAACTGGTGTGTGCAGCATTTCCATTCGCAAAGCCCTTCTCCTGTTCTCAGGGGTTGCTCACAGTAAGCCTACACAGCGCAGGCTGGCAGCCTTTTACAGATGAGGAAACTGAGGCCCAGAGGGATAAAGACACGTGACTGGTTTTGCAGATGTGAACTTGGCACCGACTTTCCTGATTGCGGCTGGGAGTCCTTCCACAGAATTTGGGGAGCTGGTCTCAGATGAACCCTATGCAAGGGGACTGCCCGCGCCTCCCTCTCTGCCCCTCCAGGACGCAGATCCACTCTACAGGCAAGGAGGACCACATCCAAGTTTGCAAGGACCCTGCTGTCACTGCATGCAGTCAATATTCTTCTTTGTTCTGGGACCTCATTTCTGAAGACTGCTGCAAGAGCTTCTTTCTCTTTTGTGAAGCTACCAAAATTTCCCCAACGCTCCAGTGATTATCATCAAAGGTGGGCTGGGCTGGGGATCTTTATTTATCCCTTAAGTATTTATTGAAGGTCTTACTCTGTACCAGGGCTCTGATAGGACACTGATCTCATGAAATTTACACTCTGATAAAGAGGGCAGGCCATAAGCATGTACAAGGTCAGATCATTAAGAGCCTCAAAAGTCACGGTAAGGAGTATGAATTTTACTCCAAGGTAAGGGGAGGCCACTGGAGTGTTCTGAGCAGTGCAGATTTGCTGAGTAAAAAGCTGACAGAGTGTGGTGATTCTTCAAAAATTTAAATTACTTTAAATGGAACCCAATGACCCAGCAATTCCACTCCTAGGTATATGCCCCAAATAATTGAAACCAGGTACCCAGCTACTTGTGCATGAGTATTCCTAGCAGTACCGTGTGCTATAGCCAAGAGGTGAAAACAACCCAAATGTCCACCGATGGATGAATGGAAAAACAAAATGTGGCATAAAGATACAGTGCAAGATTGTTCAGTCATTGAAGGAATGACATACGGAGCCATGCTGATACGCGTGATGAACTTCGAAAACATGCTGATGGAGATAAGCACAAAAGGTCACATAGTGTATGATTCCATTTTATCCAGAACCGATAAATGCATGGAGATAGCAGATCAGTGGTTGCTAGAGGAAGAGGGAATAGAAGTTATTGCTTAATAGGTATGTGGTTTTCTTTTGGGGTAATGAAGACGTTTTGGACCTTATAAAGCCAATGATTGTGCAACACGGATAATGTACTTGCCAAATGCCACTGAAGAGTACACTTAAGAGCCATTAATTTCATGTTATGTGCATTTCACTTCAGTATTTTTTTAATTATTTTTTTAAATTTATTTATTTTGCTTCTTAAGGCCGTACTGGCGACATATGGAAGTTCCCAGGCTGGGGGCTGAAGCCGAGCCGTAGCTGCCAGCCTGGGCCACAGCCACGGCAATGCAGGATCCGAGCCGCGTCTGCAACCTACACCGAAGCTCAGCTCACGGCCGTGCTGGATCCTTAACCCACTGAGCGAGGCCACGGATCCAACCCGCATCCTCATGGATCCTAGTCAAGTTCGTTAACTGCTGAGCCACGAAAGGAACTCTAATAGTTTTTTAATTTTTCAAAACAGAAGTCGATATTCTTGGGCCCGTGAATCCTTCCATGTCATTCCAAACCAATGCTCTAGACCCCAAAGCCCTGCAGGGCCCCTTCTTTTACCAACTCTAAAACCTGGACCCTCAAACACCTCACTGCGGGGGTTTCCTCAATTCAGGGCTCTCTTTTTGGCTAAGGATCCTGCAGACTGGCCAGTAACCAGCAAGTCGTCACTCAAAGAAAGCTCAGCGCTAAGGACCTTCTCTGATCATTGATCTAAAGGAGCTCCCTACCTCCGCTTTTCAAAAAGTTGGGGGAGGGGGTGAGTGAGAAGCTGAGACAAGGACCCTCCTTGTCTGCCCAGTGCTTCGTACCCAGCTCCGGGCAGAAATGCTTGACCTGCTCCTCCCAGCAAAGACCCCACCCCCACCCCCCGCCCCGTGCTAATGGGCCCCAATTTCTAGTAACAGCAATGCTTCTGGCGAGGAAGTGGGCAGCAATTTGGGAGGAAAACAGAGTTCGGGTGTCAATAACTTCAGAGATAGGCGGCACTGATCTCTGCGGTAATGGGATGATCTGCTCGGCGATGCGCAGGAGCTGCGCGCCCTGCTCAGGGCAGACGCCACAGCGAGTCCCTGGCGTATCTGTCCCCTTACTCGTCAAAAGAGAAGCCCTGGGACCTAGGGCTTGGGGACCTCGCCGCGGGGCGGGGAGGCTCTCCCTTCTGTTTTTGCTTTGCTCCCTCAGGGGCGCGAGGCTGGTTCAGAGGCCGGGTGGCCAGGGTCCGCACGGGAGAAGCCCGCCTCCGACCCGAGGCAACCCGAAGACCCGGTGCGCCCCCGCCTGGCGCCGCGCCCGCTCAGTGCCCGCCCGGCCCGGGCGCCCCTCTCCGGGCGCGCTGCCAAGTGACCCGCCCGGTCCGTCCGCCAGGACTCCTGGAGGAGGAAAACAAAAATTGAAAATGAAACCCTACCCCGCGGAGAGCTTCCACGTTGGGCTGGGGTGCTGTTTCGGGGTTCCCGATGCTCCCCCATCTCCCCAGCTTGGGCTGGCGAGGACAGCTGAGTGCCGGCCGGATCTCCCTTCCGGCTCTCCCTGCACCCCAGAAGAACGGCCCACCAAGCCGGGTGAAGCCCCGTGGGGACCCGCAGTTACTTGTATTGATTTTCTTGAGACCTGACAGCCAAAACAGGAGGTGCGCTGCGCAGTGGAAAGAGGCCGGGCCATGCGGAAAACGCCAGGCAAAGCAACCTCCCCGACAAAGGAGCGCACCCAACTTACACATCCCCAGACCGGTTCGGAATTCTTCCTGCCCTTGCAACGCCTATTTCTTTGTAGTTGAGCCTTTTGTTGGTTTCTTCCAAATCGTTCCAGGGAGCCGCCCCCACCTCCGGTCCCCTCCGCGAATCATTTCGTAAACAAAGAAAGAGGCAGGGACTGACCCCAAGGTACCAGGAACAATTTGTGGGGGCTTCTGGGTTTCGCTTTCTCAGTGTGTATCCTGGATCTTTTTTTTTTTTTTTCAAAAAGTGACCTCTAACCCTCAACTTTGCTATCCCTCTTTGTCCCGCTGTCTGCAGTTTCTAGGAGCAGCGGTGAGGTTGACATATTTCAAACAAATCACACCAGCCAACTTCCTGTCGCCACCCCCCATCCCCACCTCCCGGGTACAGGTAACTGGATTGATGGCGCCTTCTTCACGGCCTCCCGGCCGAACTTCTCATAACCCAATGCATAAATAATCACATGTTTTATAAATAGCTGTGGACAAGAGGCTGTAAAACAACGAAGATATATTTGTGCCTTTATGTCCTAGAAATATTTTCTAAAACGACTGTTTTATTTGGTGTGGGTTGAAGGGGGGGGCGTGTGTATACATAACAATCCCCAAAGTTTTCCCCTGTGCCCCCCCCCAGGTCAGACCAGCACTATAGTTAGCAAATTGATAAGGTTCCATGGGCAAGCTTTATTCGTTCTGACACGAGTCTATGACACTTTATAAAAAGAAGTAATCCAGAACAATCTCTAGGTAATTAACACCTAGATAAACAAACATAAATTTCTATATTGCATTTATTTGGACTACCACTCAAATATGCGTGAACCATGCTTTTTTAATTAAAAGATAAATCCATGTGACACTTAGCCTCAAACTTAATTATTCAGCATAGTATAATAAAAAATAGAGCCCATTAAATGTGTCTTGCACTGTATTTCTGTATTAACAGCAAAACAGTTCGGTCTGGGATCATTTAAATTTTCCCCCTCCTCTTTGCTTGTGATTTCCCTGTTCACATAAGCCCTTCCCTCTCCTTCTCTGTCTCCCTCCCTCCCTCTCTCTCTTTTCTCTTAACACCAACAGGTGAAGAGATTAAAACTCTGCACAAGCCCCTGCATGGAATGCTCAGCTGGGCGACATTTTTAATATTGCATTACACTCTGAATTTTTCTCCTTCCCCAAGGAAACATACCTCTAGTTCTGCGGAACGTGCCCAGCCCTTCTATCTTGAAAACAGGATCACGATATTTAACGCTAATTTCCTTGGGACGGTGCTTACAATACACCAGGTGAGGTTTTCATAATATACTGTTACAATACAGATGTTAAACAGAGAAGGGGAAGTGTGCAAATCCCAAACTACAAGAGACAGCAGGGTTATCGTCTTTATAAAAGTTTCAGCACAAAATACTAAGCTGAACACGGAGTAGGAGCGGCTCAGCAGTTTCCTGCTGCTGGGAAGAGAAAATCCCGTTTCGAGGCATTTTCCCCACCTAGTCGAAGTAGGAACAAAGATTCATTCATTCAGTCACTCAACAAAAAGGGATAAACTCACGACCGTGTGCCAGGCACGGTGTGGAGTGCCGCGTGCTCCTTGTGACTTTTTATCCTTTCGGCAAAGGCGGTGTGGCAGGGAAGATATGAACCCAAAGTCCTACTACATAACACAGGGAACCATATCCAGCCTCCTGGGATGGACCGCAGTGGGCGATGATATAAAAAGAGAAGGTATATATATATGTATAACTGAGTCACTTTGCTGCACAGCAGAAATTGACACATTGACAATCAATTATACTTTAATATAAAAAAATCAAAATTTCAAAAAAAATTTTAAGCAAGATTTGAACCCAAGTCTCGAGTTACCAAAGCCCACGCTCTGAGCCTCTTGGCTCCCCCTGTTGGGCTCATACTGGCCTGCTGGCTTAGAAGTGGCAATAGCTTGGCTCACCCTGGATAGGTGCCTTTAGAGCGAGTGCCCTTGGACCTGGGTTGACCAACCATTCAGGTTTGTCCAGGACTGCCCTGCTTTTAGAGTTGGAAGGTCTGTGTTTGGAGAAATCAAGGTGCTGGTCATCCTACGGACACTCCTCCAGCAAACGGTGTGGCTGCCGTGGTGGCCAAACTTGTCCACAAACAGATGAACTGCAGCCACACCAACACCTTGAACTGGGCCCAGGAGACGTCCACCTGTTCCTTCCCAGAAGACTGAGGCCCTGGGTGCGATGGATGACTGATGTTTCTCGGGTGTCCTGTGAATCTGTTGAAGAAGCCGTTTGGTTCTCCCTACGGTGACTCTTAACTCGCCAACCTCTGAACAAGCCGGGAAGCCATGCATCTGCGGAACACACCACGTCTCCGTGTTCAAGTGGATCCCTAGCCTGTGTCAGCTTTGATAACCATCCCTGGGACCTGGTGGGACCCAGCTTGCTCTCTGCTCAGCTCTTTATATCTACCACCGTCTCACTGAACCTCAGAAAGGGCCTCGCTGTGGGCACTGTCTTCCACTTCGCAGATGAAAGAAGCAGATTCCAGGGAACTGGAATGGCCTGCCTGTATCCAACAGCTCAGAAATGGGGAGACCAGCCCTCGGAGCCCCATTGTGCCCGTGTGGTCTTTGCATATGCTGCTTGTCTACCTGGCACACTCTCCTTGGTATCTCAGTCCACTCTCACCTCTTAGGGAAGTCTCTGTGACATGAAAATTCCGTCTTCTCTCTGAATCTCATCTTCCACATATGTTACATGTATTCGTGTGATTGGCAGATGGAAGTCCTTTTTTTTTTTTTTTTTTCTCCTTGGACAGCGATCTGTGGCCAGTTCTCTGACTCACCTGGGTATCTCCAGCCCGTAGCCTGAATCCTGGCACACAGTAGGTCCTTTGTACACTTTCATCAAACAAGCGAATGGAATGCCATTTAATCCCAAGAACCACTCTTCACCAGCCCGCCTGCATCCCACTCCTTCCCATCTGTCCCCTAAGACTCTGAGAATGACAAGAAAGTGGTTTAAACACTGACTTTTTTTTTTTTTAAGGAGGAATCTAGAAAACAAAAAGTTGAAGACGTGTGCAGGAGCTTTTTGTCTGAAGGGGGTTAGCGTGCAGGAATCAGCCTGGCCACCGGGGAGCCTTTCCAAACACAGAGGGTTTCAGGTACAGTGTTCCATGACTGTGAAATTAATCTCAAATTTATCCACAGCTTATTATCCCGCGACTGCAATACTGTCTAGCATTGGCAGAGTCCTTTATAAACCTACACATAATTTCCCCTATTTTATTGCATTTAATTTCATCATTTTGCAGACATGGTCTGCGAACTCCCAACAGTTAAAACGTTCAAGATCAAGAAGCCCATCAATAGTATAGCTAGGATTCAGACTGAAGTCAGGACACCCCACTTGTGTAACTCTTTACAGCGCGCTAATCTGTCAATTGTCTATGACTGTATGAGAGCTCAGAATATTTTGATGGGAAATATATATCGATGCTTCTTAAAGAAGGCCTCCTTCCAGTGTTATTTTTATCTTATAACAGCTTATAAGATACAAATATGTGAGCTTCATTCATATACCACAAAATTCACCATTTTAAAGTGCACCACCTGATAGCTTTTAGTATATTCAGACTGGAGCAATGACTGTTGATGCCTAATTTTAAAACATATTTATCCCTCCATAAACAAACCCCCTACTCCTTAGCTGTCAGTTTCGCCTTCTCCCCTTCCACCATCCCCGGGAACCATTAACTTACTTTCTGTCTCCATGGGTTTGCCTGCTCTGGATATTTCACATAAATGGACTCATGTAACATATGTGCCTGGCTTCTTCTGTGACTTCTTCCTCTTAACAGAATGTTTACAAAGTTCATCCACATTGAAGCCTGTGTTAGTGCCCCATTCCTTTTCATGGCAGAATAATATTCCATTCTGTGGATCAACCACATCTTGATCATCTATTTATTATACAGTTTTTAAAAACACATTTTGAGCCATATAAAATTTCAGAGACTTCACACAAAATCTAGGTGTCCAGAGGCCTCAATGCCACATTCTTTGCAGTGATGAGGAGAGGTGCTGGGCTTTTCCCCCACCCCTAAGACCCACTCCATTGACAGATGAATGGATTAAGAAGATGTGGTATATATACACAATGGGATACTACTCAGCCATAAAGAAGAATAAAATAACGCCATTTGCAGCAACATGGATGGAACTAGAGACTCTCATACTAAGTGAAGTAAGTCAGAAAGAGAAAGACAAATGCCATATGATACCACAAATCTGGAATCTAAAATTCAGCACAAAATGAACCTTTCCACAGAAAAAAAAACTCATGGACTTGGAGAACAGACTTGTGGTTGCCAAGGGTGAGGGGAAAGGATTGGGATGGACTGGGAAGCTGGGGTTAATCGGTGCAAACTTTGCATTTAGAGTGGATAAGCAATGAGATCCTGCTGTATAGCACTGGGAACTATATCTAGTCACTTGTGATGGAGCATGATAATGTGAGAAAAAGAATGTATATATTTGTGTGTGTGTGTGTGTGTGTGAGAACTGGTTCTCTTTGCTGTACAATAGAAAACTGACAGAACTCTGTAAACCAACTGTAATGGAAAAAAATAAAAATCACTTAAAAAATAAAAACACATTTTGAGCCAATATGTAAAAATTCAGAGGACTGCACACAAAATCTAGGTGTCTGGAAGCCCCAATGCCACATTCTCCATAGTGATGAGGAGAAGTGCTGGGGTTCCCCACCACCCCTAAGACCCGCCCCCCTCCCCCAGTTCCTACTCTCCTCCCCTCACCACTGAGGTAGCCTGAAGGCATTTGGGATTAGGATCCATCACATAGGTGGAGTTACAGCCCCTCAATCAATTCCCTCTCTGATGGGCTCACTTCCTGACCCCTCACTAACCCCTTAACTCACTTTTGTTGTTTGTGACAGTGACTCCCAGGCCTGCCAAAGACTATCTGCTCCTGTCCAGGGACAACAACAGTCTGACCTCCTGAAAGACACCCGGCGACTTAAAAATTCCTGTAGCGTGGGTGCGTGCCTTTGTTTCCAACATTTCCGTTGCAACCAATGAATTCCAGAGCTGCAGCATGCACCGTGCAAGTTTAGCTTTGAAACCCAATCAACGACGGCAGCGTGAAAAAGAAAAAAAAAAATGTCAAGAAGCAAGCAGCTCCTGCACATCAAGTGTGGAGCACAGGCTTCAAACCTTCTCAGATCAGTGTCAGAGTTCTGCTTTTTCAGTAGCTCTGATACTATAGACTTTATTATTCTTTGTTCCTTTTCTTTACTTCTGGAGGAAGAATTCAGATTATCCTCTGATAATTCGGAGGCAGAAGATTTCCTTGCATTTAATGGTTTTGTTTTAAAACTTGCTATCGGTAAAGGGAAATAATAGATCCCAATGCTTTAAGTGTCTTGTGTAATTACTGTAATATGAGAGCACTGGTATTTGCATAGGTATTACCTCACTGAAACCCAGGTCTGCAAGCCTTTAAAAGAAGCATAGTTCACATATGCAAATGGATGTGCACACACACGCGCGCACACACACACACACACACTCATCATACTGTACATAGATAATCGTTCAGTTTTGAAAAGCAGCAGGATGTGGGAACCATCTACTCAGAACACTGTGGGGCTTTTTTTTTTGTTTGTTTCATCTTTTTGTCTTTTTAGGGTGAAACCAGCGGCATATGGAGGTTCCCAGCCTAGGAATCAGAGATGTAGCTGACAGTCTACACCACAGCCACAGCAACACAGGATCTGAGGCGCGTCTGCGACCTACACCACCGCTCAAGGCAATGCAGGATCCTTAACCCACTGAACGAGGCCAGGGATCGAACCCGAGTCAGGTTCGTTAACCACTGAGCCACGAAGGAAACTCCCTGTTAGGCTTTTTGTTCTAAGTGGGGTTTGACCAAGTCTTACCCAAGTCTGACAAAGCTGCAGAAATGTATGCTTTCCTCTTCCTAGTAAACATACGCGAATAGCAAAAGATGTTGTTGCTTTTTTTCCAGAGGGTAGAGGTTTTATTGCGTAAAACACTGGATAAAACTGGACTGCTTCAAAGACATTTTATTCTAACAGCAGAAAGAAAACAGTCATTGCTGAAAAAACAACTTTTAATACTTTCTATACCAGAATAAAGTTCTGTCAACTGATGTATTATAATAATAAATAATGACCAAGAATAAACTTTAAATACAAAGTTTTCTACTTGTTACAAGCATAGCAACAAATTCCTCTACTCTATTGATCTCAGATTTCCTCCAAGATAGATTTTTTTTTCCTTTGTGTAGGAATGTAGACAGTATTATGACCAGCATCACAGACTACAGAAGTTACAGGGAAAAAACTTGACATGTTTAGATATGAGAACCTGATGACATTCAGAAACTGACACTGCATCACTGCGGCTGTCACTTGTTTGTATTACAAGTTACAAATGTTCTGGAAGGAAGGCCTGTGTCAGGGGGGAAATAAGGACGGTAGCACTGGACAAAATGGAATCAACACGCACACCACAAAGAAGAGGGGATGTTCCCAGTGTCACAAACAGAATTATTGCCTGTCGCATCTGACGACGGTCAGAAGACACAAAAGGATACTGAAAGGGCGCCCAAAGTGCTAAAAATGGAATGTGGCTCTCATTTTTTTTTCCACCTTTTTTTTTTCCTCTTTTTTGCTCTTTTTACTTTTTTTTTCTTCTTTTTTTTTTAATATTTTTCTTTGCTAAGATACCAAAGGCAGGGCAAACACACAGAAAAGCAAGCGACTGGCACAGTCACCAAACACAGTAGTGCAGTTAAAATCCTAAAGCTTACTACAGTCGGAAAGTTTTCAATAACATTTCAGTCCTTTCTCTAGGATCATAGAAACAGTTGCATTAAGTTTATCAACTCGATTTAAGTAAGGCAGTGAGAACTAGTCTAGAAAAACAAGAAAGCAGCTTGCTCTATGCCAGATGGGTCCACGTTGTACAGCGATCGCATTTACACTGAAACTCCTGGTGGGTGACACCCTCTCGAGAGCATATGCAAACCGGATTCCTTATTAGCCTGAGATTCCTTCTGGTCTCAGGATAGCGAAGCATTTTATTTACATTGATTGCAGTTTAGTATTTTTGTAAACTGCTGTAGGCAGAGCTGAAGTTTTTAAGGCCCTGGGGTTTTATTCTGTGCTCCCAGCCTGCAAGGAAATATCGACTTTTTTTTTTTTTAAGTCTGAATGATTTTGTTTTAGAAGAAGTGAGTACCTCAATACTTCTCCACCGTCACAAGCAACAGCACCAATTTCATGTCACTCAAAGGAAGTACGTTAAGAGGCTGAACTTTAATGCCACTCTAGCAGATTCAAGAATAAACCCTTAACTAGTCTTCTTAAATTGCTTTTTTTCTTTTTTAAACGAGTTAAGTGTTTCATTATTGGCCCTCAAAATCTCCCTCTGGGTGGTGCAGATTGATCAATTTGGCCTATCCAATCAGTAGAAAATCTAAAATCTACAAAAATATAGAACACATTTGTTTTACAAAAACAGACATTTTAACATAAACAGTTTTCTTCATTAGTGATAGAGCGCAGGATGTTTGGATTCATATTTTAATACAAGCTCTTTCAAAAGAGCTCGCCGGGGAAGAAAATCTCGCTTCATGTCTGTGACACTTAGAAAAACTAACACATGAAAAAAAAAATCTGATAGTAAGAACCAGAGCAGCCTTCATTCAAGTAAAATGTTTAAAATCAGAATAAAAACAACCTTTCTCTTCTCACATCAATTTCCATTCCTCACCAGCACCTTCCGTGGGTACGGTCGGCTAGTTTTTCGAAGCATTTTGTATCATGTGCCCCTCAAAATTTTTTTTTGATGAGCAATCTGCTTTTATATGCCTCCAAGAATTAAAAAAAAAAGACAACCAAGAAAAAAAGCTTTTCCCTCAATATTGCCAATTTGATTGAAAAAAAAAAGGAATTACTCATCAAACCTGCAATGGACATTTGTCTGCAGACACTTCCTGACCATTGATTCATTTGGCTGTGGAATTTTTTAAAATGCACATTGAAGATGGCAAGCCTCTGCAGTGCCAGTCAGCCCTGGCGCTGGCTGCGGGCCGGCTAAGGTTTCTCCAAGAGTGCAGTTACCACACCACAGGAATTGATTTTCTCTGCAGTGACCGCTCCAGCCTGACTGGCACCGCGGCTGCCTCCCAACACATCCCATTAGGGTGTGAGGCATATGACAGCAGCTGGTGTCAGATTATAGAGGTGTTTTCAACAATGAAAACACAGCCCCTCCATCTTCAAGGCAAACGCTAAATCATCTAGATGGTATCGTTTTTCAGTTAAGAGCAGGATTTTTGGACAAAGACAACTTGAGAGTTGGAAGGGCCCCCTGCTTTCTTGAGCCCGGAGGAGACCAAGCATTTCTGAAATCTCTTTTTTCCCACCTGCATTGTTCACAAGTACTTGTTGCCGGGTAACAGTTTAGCAGCCATTTTCAAGGGCTGGGGATTTTTTTTTTTTTTTTTTGTAATATATATATAGCTATCTTTTTAAAATTTTTTAAATGTTCTATACACTAGTCGGGGGGGGGGTGATACATGGTTTTTTTTCCCCCCTGGAATGCAGTTAGCAAACTCTTTTACCAGATGCATCATCTGAAAACTGTGTCATACAATATTGCAATAGCCAGGTTGGTTGGCTCAGTTGCGCTCCTCCTGGGCCTTGCTGCCCTCCTCTGTTAGCTCTGCTGAGCTCCCCGCCTTGACAGCTGTGGGGTCTTCGAAATTCCCAGAAGCCTCCGAGTCGACTCTGGAGCGCTTGAACCTGCGGTCAGGATACTGGCTGTTGTCAAAAGGCATGCGATGGACGCAGAGGACATGGGTCTTCAGATTTCCCTTCTGAGAGGCACTGTAGGGACAGTAGCGGCACTGGAAAGGCCTGTGACCTGCAGACAGAAAGAGTGACCGGTCAGTTCTGCTGCTCAAGCCCTCCCTGGGCCCCAGCACTCATCAAAGGGCCGTGATCATTCTTGCCCATGTTATCAGTGGCTTGAGTATTATAGCCTTGCAAAAATCAAATGGCAAAGAATGAAAGTGCAGTCGATATCTATTTGGACAGATATTAAGAGACTTGGATAAATAACAAGTTACCAAATAATAATAACTGGGACAGGGATTGAATCACCCTAGCCAGACTTTTTATTTTTCTGGCCTCCCCCATGGCTTGCGGAAGTCCCCAGGCCAGGGATCGCACCCCAGGCACAGCAGCGACCCAAGCTGCAGCAGTGACAAAGCCGAGCCCTTAGCCCCCAGGCCACCAGTGAACTCCTAACTGGACTTTTTTATTCAGCCTTTCTAGTGGGCAGAAAAGAAAGCTCCCAACCACCTGGAACTTCTTTTATAAACAGTTACATAGCAAACGTCTTAGCCTTTGCAGGCCAAGATCAAAGATATGACTTAGGTACTTACATAACCAGAGAGGAAACAAATTTCCAACTCTTTGTTGATGAAATTCAAAACTTTATTTATGGACACTGAAATTTGAATTTTATGTAATTTTCATATGTGAAGAAATATTATTCTCGTTGGGTTTTTTTTTTCAACCATTTAAAAAATGTAAAAACCATTCTTAGCTCCTGGGCTGTCTGAAAAGAGACGAGAGAGAGATCTGAGCCCTGGACGATACATTGCTGATCCTAGCTCCACATAAACATGCCATCTCCAGGAGTTCCCTTCGTGGCTCAGTGGTTAACAAATCCAACTAGGGACCATGAGGTTGCGGGTTCGATCCCTGGCCTCGCTCAGTGGGTTAAGGATCCGGCGTGGCCGTGAGCTGTGGTGTAGGTCACAGACGCGGCTTGGATTCCGCGTTGCTGTGGCTGTGGAGAAGGCCGGCGGCTACAGCTCCTGTTAGACCCCTAGCCTGGGAATCTCCATGTGCCGCGGGCGCGGCCCTAGATAAAAAAAAAAAAAATGCCATCTCCATCTGGGATTCGGACTGAGGTCTGCAAGCCAGTTCCTTCCTTACGCACTTCACCAAGTCTTTACTGATAAGCAAACCAAGGATGACAAGGGGTATGTTTGGGGTGGGCCGTTACCCAAACCCAGAGGACTTTGTGAACCTCGGGATTTTAAGAGGAAGCAGCAGAAGGTATCAGACGGGATCTGAGATGTTCAGATAATCAAGCCCAGCCTCGTTTTAAAGAAGCTGGATTTTGGAAGAGTGACGCTTGAAACCTAACTTCTCTAGAAAGGCTCTAAATCAGAACAGAAGATGGATTCTGGTGCAAAAATCCACCTGCTCCTTCATGCTTGATTCCTGCGTGCTGATGCACCGCAGACAGGTCCACATTACTGCCATCTTAAAAGGAACCGGTAAAGCATCTGGCTTCGGATGTTCTAATGGAACAATTGCAATCTGCCCGATGCTGGGAAGCTGCTGTTGTGCCATTCCTGGAAGCTCATGAGGGCTGTCCCACCCAGCACCCGGAGAGGTCAAGGCCCAGGGCTGGCTTTCATTTGCTCAGAAAAAATAAACAAGTAAATAAATGGGCCCAACCATTTACCCCAGAAAACATCTGAACAGCATATTCAGCACTTTTCCTAAGGCAGTAATAGCAGAAGTCTTGTGCATCTACTTAGCAAAACAGAATTGTTCCTGAGACACTGGAGGCCAACCAAATGTTTGGAACCGAAGCTCACTTTCTCACCAGACTGCACACGGCGCTAGCATCTTGCGTCTTTCTTAGCAGGCTTTGGGAATTAGCCCTCTCCTTCTTCCCTCCTAGCCGGTTGGTCTCCAGGACAAATCCATTCTTCCTATGGAATCTTTCTCTTTCCAAGATCCCGCCTCAGAGCCTGGTCCAGCGAACACCAACTCTCGCGAGACTCTGTCCACGGCAGCCTTCCGGAAGTCTTCCCCATCCCCTACTCCCACTTCTTGTCGGTTCTCCCCAGGGATACCTGAGTGAGCATCTAAAGCAGAAGCTCAGCTGTGATTTCCTGGCCCCAAATCTCTGATGGCCACCTGCCCCTGAAGGAATAATCATGACCTTCAAAATTCAGTCTCCACCTTCGATCTGGTCTCCCGCGAGCCTCCCGCTTTGGCCCACACCAAACCAAACCATTAGGTGGTCTCCGCAAAGAGGCGTTATTTTGCAGAGTCTCTTGTTGGGCTACCCTCTTTGATTTTCTGCAGGCCCGAACCTTATTTTTCTTTCAAGGCTATGCCCAACTGAGATACCTGTTATGTGTGTGTTGGTCACCGTGAGTGGCTGTGAGTTCCTGAGGCAGGAAGCATAACCATCTCAGTTATCACCGCTGTCAAGCCCACTACCTGGCACAGAGCAAGCAGGCTTGAACTATTTGAAGGGTTGCCTTTTTTTTTTTTCTTTTTAGGGCTGCACCTGCAGCATATGGAAGTTCTTGGACTGGGAGTTGAATTGGAGCTGCAGCTGCAGGCTTACACCACAGCCATGTCAATGCCAGATTTGAACCACATCTGTGAACTTTGAGCTTAGTGAGTGAAGCCAGGGATCAAATCTGCATCTTAATGGGTACTAGCAGGATTCTTAACACACTGAGTCACAATGGGAACTCTTGGGATTGAATCGTTATTTTACTGGTCCACCTTGCCTTTTTCTCTTTTTCGGAAGGAAATATAAATTTGGGGGTAGAGTTTTCTCTTCTTTTGTTTCTTTTTTTTGTATTTTTTTTTTATCTTTTGTCATTTTAGGGCTGCACCTTCGGCATGTGGAGGTTCCCAGGCTAGGGGTCTAATCAGAGCTACAGCTGCCAGCCTACGCCACAGTCACAGCAACACGGGATCCGAGCCGCGTCTGCAACCTACACCACAGCTCACGGCAACGCCGGATCCTTAACCCACTGAGCAAGGCCAGGGATTGAACCCGCAACCTCATGGTTCGTAGTCACATTCATTAACCACTAAGCCACAATAGGAACTCCTTTTTTTGTATTTTTAATTAAAGTATAAACGACTTACAGTGTCATGCCAGTTTCTGCTGTACAGCAAAGTGACCTAGTCATACATATATATATATATATATATATATATACACACACACACACACCTTTTCTTATATTATCTTCCATCATGTTCTTTCATGTTCTATCCCAAGAGATTGGAGAGTTCCCTGTGCTACACAGTAGGACTGTTTCTTGTTTCTATTGCTGTACTTAACACAAGAGTGGATTAGATCAACTTTCCCACTTGCAAAAGCCAACAAAAGCAAATCTGTGGACTCTGAAGGTAAGAACAAGTACAACCCAAGGAAAGCACACTTGCTGTTGACACTTGCACACAGCCTGTCACGTCAAGAGGAGCACCGTCAGCAGGAGGGAGCTGTACCATGGCGGTCAAGTAAGAAATGGATTTGCGAGTGCTCTTCCCCTCCTTCTTTCCTGCTACCCAGCCCACCCTTAGGGCTTAGTCTCCTCTGGCACCAGTCACAGGGAAGACCGTGGGCTGCTGCGGAAGGAGAACTGATTTCTAAGGAGGACTTAGATTTTTACCCAGAATGCACATGGTCCTACTCTCCATCACACGGGTCTTAGAACATAGACTGAAAGGAAGAATCACAGTACTGATGGGTGACAGCGGGACAGGAAAAGCCACGCCCATTCTCCCCACTGCAATCTTGAGGCTAAGTCAGTACCAAGCTGGACCTCAGTGAATTTCCAACAGATCCCAAGACTCAGCTATCCAGCTCATGAAAACGTCATCTCTGTGAACACAAAGCTATGACCAGAGCTCACTAAGGGAGGATTCAGAGTTCTCTGAAACAGAGTTCCCTTCGTGGCTCAGAAGTTAACAAGCCCGGGAGTTCCCATCGTGGCTCAGTAGTTAATGAATCCGACTAAGAACCATGAGGTTGTGGGTTCGATCCCTGGCCTTGCTCAGTGGGTTATGGATCCGGCGTGGCCATGAGCTGTGGTGTAGGTAGCAGACACGGCTCGGCTCTGGTGTTGCCGTGGCTGTGGTGTAGGCCGGTGGATGTGGTGTAGGCCGGCGGCTGCGGTGTAGGCTGGCGGCTGTAACTCCGATTCGACCCCTAGCCTGGGAACCTCGATGTGCTGCAGGTGTGGCCCTAAAACAGAAAACAAAGTTCTCAGAAAGGGCAGCTCTTGAGCAGGAGAAAAGAGGGCCCAAATCTGTAGCAGAAACCATATGAATCAAGGTCATTCGAAGAACCTGAGGAAGGGAGCTAAGACTTCTCTCAGGAAGTCTAAGACACATTTTGACAATTTTGTTCAAAACGTCTCAGAAATGGACTCTATTTTCTGGGTTCCCAGCAAGGGCAGCTCCCAGGGGAGGGGTGACTGCTGTTTTAATTACCATGGCTCAGATATAGCTGGGGCTAATTCAGCCATTTATTTTCTGGCAATAAGTAACTGATGGAGAAAAATCTTTGTGGTATGACAGTCTTTGGAGTTGAGAACTCCAAATAATAAATAAAAAATAAAGAAAGAAAATGAAAGCTCTTAGTACCGTGATCCGAAGAGGCTCGCAGAACCATGAAGCAAAACGAACAAACAGTGGTACTGTTTAATAAGTCTGCCTCCGGGAGTTTCTGCTGTGGCTCAGCAGATTAAGAATCTGACTAGGATCCATGAGGATGTGGGTTTGATCCCTGGCCTGGCTCAGTGGGTTGCCACGAGCTGTGGTGTCGGCCGCAGATGCGGCTCAGATGTGGCGTTGCTGGGGCTGTGGTACAGGCCTGCAGCAGCTGTAGCTCCGATTAGACCCCTAGCCTGGGAAATTCCATATGAAAAAAAACAACAAAAAAATCTACTTCAGTCACCAGGAGTCATGCTGGGGATCTTCCCTTCTTCCACCGTTTTTGCCAAAGCTGTGGGTTATACTTTCTATTATTATTTAGGTAAGCAACTGCACTTTAACCTTTGGGAGCCACCCTCTCTGCAAATTGTCATCATTAGAACCATGGAACATGCATCCTGGCAAACCAAAGAGAGAACCTTAAGTCTCACCTGTATTCACAGCAAGAGCGTTTGTGAATCAGCCAACGTGGCATAAAAGCACTTTAAGTACATTTCTCCCACCAACTGATTTTAAAATATGAATCGTAATTTTATCCTACAGTTCTATCTCAATCTCTATTAGTTTGGTAGAGTCAAAGATGTACAGTAATCCTGGCGTATGAGGATACCTCAGTGGTTCAACCACGGTTAGTTTTTATTTTAACTGAGGTGAGCTGGAGATCTGTGTCTACCTTCGTAGAAGGGAGTCTGTGTAATATTGGAGTCATCATAAATCCTGATCTCGCAAGGTATCCTGTCAAGCAGAAGTACTGGCGACAACAGCAGTGTCTGAAGATCCCAAATGCTTTTACGTCCCACAGGTTTTCATGTACAATTTGTATGTTTATCCTCATATCGAGCTCTATGGCAATTTTATCCAGGATATCAGCCCCATCACACAGATGAGTAGCTTAAGATAGAGCAAACTTGAACGGCTCGACTTTGAAATGAATTTCCTGGGTAAATAAAACACTCAGATCCCCTAATTCTCTAAAATCCTTACTAGAATCATGATTACGATGTGTTTTTATAGGATACACGCACAGACACATACTCCCTTCTGAGTGGTTTGCTGAATGTTCCCGTGAGACTGACGTAGAAGAGAGTTCTTTGAGGAAATGAGAGGTCCATCCTGATGGAAGGTGACTGTGAGGAGCTATGACGGGTCCAAAAGAAAGCACTGTGTTCTCCCAAGAATCAAACATAAGTGAAAGGTTGATCTTTAGTGATGGGAACAACTCCCAAACAGAAAGCTGTTGGTATTCAAAGTACTGTGGGAAACTTGATTCATTTCCCAGTCCAGCTAAATCTGGATGAAAAGTTTCAAATTTCTCTATCACTTTGTCCCTGTGAAGCCCCAGGTGTTGGCACAAACACAGTGATCTGTTAGGTTTTGGTCCGAGAACACAGCAAAACCCAGAGCTGAGAGCTCCACTGCACATGCCACTGTGGTTTCCGCATCCGCGTGGTGGAACAAGGCAGAGATAGCAAGATGGGCCATGGAGATCCGCTGGGATTTTTCTGCCTTGCCTGTTGATGTGGACATGGGCCTGAGAGGAGATCAGATCTCCAAATGGAGCTGGGTCAACCCGTTCCCCAAGGAGAAGCCCTCAGGGTGACAAACTCTGTAAACTCCCATCCATCACATTTTAATGAGAAGAAAGACCAGCCACAATGCCCGTGCCACCTTGGTAGACTTGGCAATGAAGATGCTGCTATCCATCAATTTCTGAAAAAGCAGAAAAAGCTTTAAGACCAAGGTGAGTCAAAGAGCCTTTCTTGAAGATTGAATTCAGGAGAATAAGGACATCTACCCCTGTCAGCTGCCCATTTCAGGGCAAGACACTGGTCTCTCTCAAGTTCAACCCCACTGAGAGGCGTGGCCCTGTGAAGATGGATAGCTGTCTCAGCTTCTCATCTTGGCTTTCAGATGTATTCCCGCCCTGCAGTAGACAATATAAGTCTGACCAGAAGCTTGGGTTCAAAGTATATCTCCCTACCTTTGTGAAGCTGGGAGGCTAACACCCAAGCTTCAGTCTCCGCTCTGACCTTGAATAAGCACTTGACACCTCCAGGCTTCAGTTTCCAAACCTTGGAAATGGGCGAATAATACTAACACCCACGCCCTAGGTCTGTCGTGAGGATCAAATGAAACAGTGAGTCATATTTGTAAATGACAAAGAGCTGTACAAATGTCAGCTGTCCGTCGTCAGTGTGGTTGCTGATCTCATCGTTGTCATGAGTTGCTTATCTAAGCCTGGTGGGGGGGGGGGCTTTGCTTTGTTCTTCACCCAAAGCACTGATTTGACAAGCATTTCATGTGCCACTATTTTTGGATTAGCCTGCCTGTCCCAGGCGGTCTGGTCCCAGGTGGTCCCAGGTGGTGATGGATTAAAGCTTCAGATGTTGTCTTTCCTGGTGGCACCTGCCTTTGAATGGGGATCCTGGGAACCGGAAGACCTTTATAGAGTCCAAAGGAATAAGTTGTTAATAGCGCTATTTCCCTTGGGAGAAGTTCAGCAACTGTGGGCGGGGCTGCTGGGCTGTGGTCAGGCTCCTGCAGTACAGATCTTGCATCTAGAAGGCCCTCTTCTGGTTCAGGGCTGGCCTGAAAGAGCAGTTTGAGACGATGCAGTGTGGGAGATGGTGCATCAGGGACTCCGAGGAGAGCTCAGCGGGAGGGACGTGAGCCCCCGTGTGCCTTTGCATCCTTTTCGCCCTCAAAGCCCATGAGTTTGCTGCTTCCGGCCCCAGGACTTTCTCTGTTTTCCAAATACTTAATTTTTAAAATGTTTTTCTTTGCTTCTTTTTTGGCTGTCTCACGGGTTATGGAGTTTCTGGGCCAAGCCGTGGTTGCACCCTACGCTGCAGCTGCAGCAATGCTGGATCCTTAACCCGCTGCACCGGCAGGGGATTGAACCTGTGTCTTGGCACTGCAGAGACACCACTGATCTGCTACGGCACAGCGGGAACTCCTCCAAACGCTTTATATGCTTTTTACTCTTTCCTGCCACAGGCCCTTTGCCCAGTCCTGGCTCTTCCCCTCCATCTGAATGCTCCCTCCCCTACTTCATTGAGTCACCATAATCCCATCCTTCAGTGCAGCCGCCTCAGCCTCTCCAAGGCCTCCTCTGATGACCCCAGACCCACTGAGATTCATCAGAGCAAACTCTTCGCTCCCTCAGCAGAGTGTCCAACAAGAGAAGCTCAGCAACTACACAATAGTGTGTGTCTTCCCCGCCGGGCAGACTGGCCACTCCACCACGGCTCAGGGACTGTGGGGTGTTGGGTTATTGTCTGTTGTCGTTGTTGTTTGGTTGTTGCTGTTTCTCACCACCCGACACAGAGTTTGTATGTCACGGATGTCCCTCAAGTGTTTTTCAAGCAAAGGGATCGATGGAGGGATGAAGGGAGAGATGGATGGAAAGATGGAGGGATGGATGGATGGAAGAAAGGAAGAAAGATGACAGAAAAAGAAGGAAGGAAGGAAGGTAGGAAGGAAGGAAAGAAAAAGAAAGAAAGAGGCATCCAAGAAAAGGGAAAAAGAGAAGAATGTTACCCCAGACAGAGGGATGTGCCTGGCCCCAGATACAGGGACAGGAAGGCCAGGTTGGGTACAAGGACCTGGAAGCAGGTCAGTGTGGTGGAGGTGGGGCCCGATGGGAGCTGGGCAGGGGCTGGGCCCACAGGACCCTGTGGGGAGCTTGGACTTCATGCCAGGGGAGGAGGGCAGGGGAAAGCTTTTCGAGCTCTGCGGCAAGGCTGCTGCCCGGAAAAGCCCCAAGCCCCGGCTACAGGCAGGGCTCGGGCCCTGACCGTGCGGCCAGATGTGAGCCAGCCCCCTCACCTAGCCCCCCACCCCCCGCTACACCTCTCACTTTGAGGCCATCAACATTTCCCATCACTGCCATGTGAAAAGTAAGTACATCATACGTTAATTTGTATTGTCACTGCGCCGTAGAGCCGTGGTAAAGAGCACATTCATTTTTAATCCACTATGAATAATATATAAATATGTATACAGTGTGGAGGGTCAAGAGGAGTAAGGAGAAAGCAAGTCGTACATTGTTTATAGCAAAAGTGGGGAAACGAGATATTTTTCTTACTTGCTACGATGGAAATATCTGCTCTCTCCCTGTACCTAAGGGGGAGAGGGAAATGCCTGCCCTTGGGGGACCATCCATTAATTACAGCTCCGCACTTGTGGGCAGCTGGGTTCGGGGAAGAAGGGGGGGTGCTGTGTCCTCAAGGCTTCCAGACTTTCCACACTGGTGGTTTCTGCTCAGGTGAGCGATGGTGGAGAAAAGGGGGGGAGGGGCAGGTGACCAGCCTCCGGTGCTTAGTCCCAGGGTGGCGAGAAAATAGTCCGACACCCATTCATCAAAGCCCACGCACAGGGCATGCCTCGATGGTCTTCGGGACCGCCGGGAGGGATAGACGGCAGAGAGACATCTCCCCATTTTGCAGATAATAAAACTGAGCCCGGGGAGATTAAATCATTATCCAAAGTCAGGTAGACACAGCTACTCAGCTCCTGATCAGGAATTTTTTTTTTTTTTTTTTTGTCTTTTTGCCTGATCTAGGGCCACACCCGCAGCATGTGGAGGTTCCCAGGCTAGGGGTCTAACAGGAGCTGTAGCCGCCGGCCTTCGCCACAGCCACAGCAATGCGGGATCCGAGCCGCTTCTGCAACCTACACCACAGCTCACGGCAACACCGGATCCTTAACCCACTGAGCAAGGCCAGGGATCGAACCCACAATCTCATGGTTCCTAGTCGGATTCGTTAACACTGAGCCACAACGAGAACTCCCTGATCAGGAATTTAAGCTCAGGGTTTCCTCAAAACAGACAGTCATCTCTTCAACTCCCTGCAAAACCGCCTGTGGGGAGATCTTCTACAAAGGGGGATCTTTGCTGAGGACCCAAGGATGTTCCAGGAGGGAGCCCATGAACTTCCCGGAGGGGTGTGCACTATAACGTATGGGGTAGCCTGCATGTCACCTGCCACACCCCTTATGGACACAGGCACCACTGTGGCCTCCAGATGCCCATCAAAACATGGCACTGAGCACGTGGCTGGCGCCAAGCCACAGGGCTTGTAAGCTCCTGTCAGTGCTCCCGGAGCCCAGCCCACTTCCATGAGCACACATTTTTTTTTTGGTCTTTTTGCCTTTATGTAGAGCTGCATCCATGGCATATGGAGGTTCCCAGGCTAGGGGTCTAACAGGAGCTGTAGCCGCCAGCCTTCGCCACAGCCACAGCCACGCGGGATCCAAGCCGCTTCTGCAACCTACACCACAGCTCACGGCAACGCCGGATCCTTAGCCCACTGAGCAAGGCCAGGGATCGAACCCGCAACCTCATCGTTCTTAGTCGGATTCGTTAACCACTGAGCCATGAAGGGAACTCGTCCATGAGCACACTTTGTGTGCCTGCTGTGTGCACGGCCCCAAGGAGACCTCTGTTGGAATGATGCAGTGCTCTGAGCACCAAGAGGGCAGGAAGAGCTTCTCTTCTGCCCCTGACACAGGCCCATCTGGTACACAGCTCCCAAGGCTGCCTTCAGGGGTTACCACATACTGGAGCCCCAAAAGGGAGGAGGGAAGGGGGGGTGCCAGTGGTTCACGGGGGAAAGACATCTAACTGCTTCGAGCAAGACCTCAGCTTCCGGTTGAAAGATGGCTCACAAGCGGGGGATTGGTTCTTAAAGAAACCCCGAGAGAGAAAGAAGAGTCTTGAGGAAAGACACACGCGCCCTCTTGCCGGAGCAGGGCCCTTCCGTGGTGATGGAGGCATGACTCTGGATGCTGGAAGCAGGGCAGCCCAGAGTGGAGAGGAGCAATCCCCAGAATCGTGGTTCACGACCCACGGTCAACACAAGGAGGAGAGTCCCTTATGTGAGTGGTGGACACTGGGGCCCCTGGCCCAAGGGAACACTGTGACATGGGCAAGCCCCTGTGTCCTCACACGGCCAAGCCATCTCAGACTAGGGCAAGCCTTTCCGATCGATCACACTGGGGCCTTCCGTTCACTGAAATAACTAGAGAAAGACAACAATGGGTAAAAGAAGAGGAACGTTGCTGCCATGCCTGGACATAGCCCACGTATAACCTGGGCGGGTGTAGACTCTACCCTAAGAAGGCTGGAAAGAATCCAGTGTGGCTGAGGGAGAATCTTGGGACCAGCAGCACTGTGGATGCCCCCGGGGCCCGCAGCAGCCCACCACTGACCCAGTCAGTGGCACACCCGTGTTCTTTCTGCAATATCTTCTTTGGAGCACAGGATCATGGAGTACTCTTTTTTTTTTTTTTTTGTCTTTTTGCCTTATCTGGGTCCGCACCCGCGGCATATGGAGGTTCCCAGGCTAGGGGTCCAACAGGAGTTGCAGCTGCTGGCCTATGCCACAGTCACAGCAACGCGGGATCCGAGCCGCTTCTGCAACCTACACCACAGCTCACGGCAACGCCAGATCCCTAACCCACTGAGCAAGGCCAAGGATCGAACCCACAACCTCATGGTTCCCAGTCGGATTCATTAACCACTGAGCCACAACAGGAACTCCTTGGAATATTTCTAAGCTACTACAGAAGGGCCTTTTGAAGTCATGTTCTATGGTGCTGTTTTCTAGAAGGATCTAGGTGACAAAGCGAAATAGCCTTTAGAGGCACAGGGCTATGAGGCTTGGGAAGAGCTGCTTATGAGGGGTTACCAAGAAGCCTTCTTAATTAACAGCCCCCTATTGCACCCAACCAGAGCTTTTTGGATTGCTCGAAACTAAAGACTCTTTTTTGGTTTTGTTTTTGTAGGGTCGCACCCAAGGCATACGGAAGTTCCCAGGCTAGGGGTCGAATTGGAGCTGCAACTGCTGGCCACAGCCACAGCCACAGCCGCAGCCATGCCAGATCTGAGCTGCATCTCCAAACTACACCATAGCTCATGGCAATGCCAGATCATTAACCCACTGAGCAAGGCCAGGGATCAAACCTACATCCTCGTGGATATTAGTCAGGTTCCTTACCACTGAGCTGCAACAGGAAACCAAGGACTTTTGTAAACTGCATGCTGGTAGGTAAGAAAATGGCTCCACTGATAGTGCCAATTGTTTATGCCGGAAACTCACCCCCCACAGAGATGGACCCCCGCTCCAAGGGCCTAGGAGGAGTCCAGGGGCGATGGTACCAGTGACCTCCAGGGTGGTGGCCTGGTCTCCGTTTGTCCCTTACCTGCTGTTCCATCCCAGTGTCTGCTGCTCAGACCCAGAAACTGCAAACTGGGAGGATCCCTGCCCAGGACCCCAGCCATCCTTCAAGGTTCAACAGGCTCAGCAGGGGCAATGAGATGGGTAAATATACACTCAAACACACCTTGAGCTGAGAGAACAATTTTTACAGTGGCACGCATTACGTATATGTATTTTTTAATTTCCCTAATTCCAAATAGGCAAGAATGGTTCTAATCAGGTACATAATTTATGTTTTCAGTTTTCAAAAAAATATTCATCCGTCTAATCAAAGATGCTAAAACACTTTGGAATATCCTTAGTATAAATAATTTTAGGTTTTAAATTTCCTGTGATTTGGGGTTTAATTTAAAACATGATCCCCAAAAAAATTATACTACTTTAAAAGCAATTTTTTTCTTTTGCTTTTTTTTAGGGCCACACCCATGGCATATGGAGGTTCCCAGGCTAGGGGACGAATCGGAACTGTTGCTGCTGGCCTACACCACAGCCACAGCAACACCAAGTCCGAGCCGCGTCTGCAACCTACACCACAACTCACGACAACGCCAGATCGTTAACCCACTGAGAAATGCCAGGGATCGAACCCACAACCTCATGGTTCCTAGTCGGATTCGTTAACCACTGTGCCACGATGGGAACTCCTTAAAAGCAAATTTTGATCTATGTGGTAGTATATTGGAGACAGCAGTGTGAACTCGGGTTTAGCTTAATGTGTATACTATGGATATGAGTACGTGCGGGGGTTAGCACACATACATATATTTCCTTTTTGTGTCAGCTGAGAGGGTCAGAACCCAGGACGTCCCAGATGCAAGAAGCACACTTAGTCGAGCACTTAATTTCTAATACCATTCTTGAGAAAGAGGGCCAGGGATCCTTGGAGAAATGGCTGATTCTAGGGCTGGAGCAGGAAACACACAAACTGATCCCAGAGCACCTTGTGCCGGCAAGTAAGGAATTGCCGAAAACCCATACCTTGATGGGAGTATTGTAAAGTAGCACAGAGCCCAGTGAGAGAGCCCCTAGTGGCCAGGGCTGGAACAGCTCCAGCCACAAAGTCAATGACAAAGTCTTAAATAAGCATCTACACACAAGTCAGGGGGATGGAACTGCAAAGGATTGAATCGATCCCTATATGGAGAAGCACAAAGGCCCCACGCTCTCCAAACTATTTACTACACAGGTGCTCCTCCTGGAGGAGGTGGCTGTCACTGCCACTCCACGGTGCCGGTTGCATGGGGACCTCCTTCACGGGAGTTTAGCGAGGACACCTGACACGCACCACCTCAGCCAGGTGACCAAGGTCAGGGGGAGAGCATGGACCTTGATTTGATGGGCTAAGAAGGCGCTTCACCTCTGTGGTCTTTCTCCCCCAAATCCAAAGTCCAAGTCTAACCATGAGAAGTCCCAGCTGAGGGACATTCAGCACAATGATCCTCAAAACTGGCGAAGTCATCAAAAACAAGGAAAGGCAGAGAAACTGTCATGGCCTGGGGAGGAGGAGCTTTGGGAGACCTGACAACTCAAGGTAACGTGGGATCCTGGACCAGAGAAAAGTCATTAGGGTAAAAACTAAGGAAGCTGGAGTCAAATATGGACCTGACTTAATAGTGTATATTGGGCCATTAATTGTAACATGTGTACTCTACCAATGTAAGATAGTAATAATTGGGAGAGATGGGTATGAGATATATGGGAATTCTCTGTACAAGCTATGCAACATTTTTGTAATTCTAAGTCTATATTAAAGTTAAAATTTTATTTTAAAAGTTCCCTGAAAAGTGAATCTGGTTGATCTCCTGTGGACAGTGATGGCACAACACCCCAGAATAGGGGATGACACAGCTAAGGGTGTGGCCTCAAGGGAGCCAATCAGGTGACAGGGAAGCTTCTCCTGGGGGAGGGAGATGGAACAGCCACGCCCTGATGGGCTTGGATGATAATCACAGCCCTGCCAGGAGATAGCATGTGCCTTACTCAGGCAGCGCACCGAGCATGACGCCTGGATCAAACCTTACCTGTCTCTATGGGTTACATACTCTAGGAGCCGGCTATTGAACCGTTTCAAATCTCAGGTTTTTCATCTGTAAAATGGGCATACTAATAATAACGCATTCATAGGGTTGTGGGGATTAGATGAGAAAAGGCCTATAAAACGCTTAGCACGTTGTGTGGAGGAGTTAAATCCACATTTGTATATTAAAAAGTACTCCATTAAGTACCTGTAGTGCGAGAGTCTTGAACTACAACTCTCCTTCCTATGACAACGCAAAAGTCAGGTGTTAGGACCTCCGCTTAACAGCTAAGGACACCAAGGCCCTGAGAGACTCCGGGTGTGTCCAGCACCATGGAAGCAGAGAAAGGCAGAAAACCCAGCTTTGCTCCAGCTCCTTTTGAACCTACAGCCACTGCCTCCCTGCAGCTTCCGGTTCAAGTTCAATGTGAAAGCTGAGAAAATGAGGCTGGAGGTGTGTGCAGAAAAGAGCCCAGCGGGGGGTAGGGGTCACAGGTCATACAGATCCTGCTCAAGCCCCTCTCCACCCCTCCCCCACCCAAGACCTCAGAAGTATCAGCCTTAGGAGGCCTTGTCCTTCCTTCCACCTGACCTCCAGGTGGTCACTTCCTTAGCCACCTCATTCCCAGGCTCTGGCCCACCTCATGCAGATTTTGCCTTAAACCCTGTTTATTTGTTTGCCCCAAGCTGCCTGGGTGGTCGGGAGAGCCAGACTACAGTGCGGGTCTGGCCAGCACTCCAAGAGACTATTGATCTGAGATCTTAAATCATTCCCCAGATTTTATGAAAGCATTTATGTTTTTCATTAAATAACCTTCAAAGGGTCGATGAACTTACTTCACTTTGGGGGAGATTCCCCACAGGAAACTGAAGATGCCTGCAATGCACCTAGTAGGGACTGGATCCAAGAGGGCTGGGAGTTGTTCCCCTTGGGTGGCTTCTTAGGAAGGGCTCAGGTCCCCACCTTGGGTGGGTGACACCTCTGTCGATCTTCATAGTCTCGCCTTCATGGGGACCTAGGGACACCCCCGGGTGAGGTGGGCAGCCCTGACCTTAAACAGGCTGGTCCCAGGAGTTCCCTTCGTGGCTCAGTGGTTAACGAATCCGACTAAGAACCATGAGGTTGCAGGTTCGATCCCTGGCCTTGCTCAGTGGGTTAAGGATCCGGCGTGGCCGTGAGCCGAGGTGCAGATTGCAGACGCGGCTCGGATTCCGCGCTGCTGTGGCTGTGGTGAAGGCCGGCAGCTACAGCTCCTGTTAGAGCCCTAGCCTGGGAACCTCCATATGCCGTGGGTGCGGCTCTAGATTAAAAAAAGGCAAAAAGACCAAAAAAAAAACCCAAAAAACAGGCTGGCTCCAGTTTCTGGTCTTAGGAGGACATAGCCTGACCCTGCTTCCCGCCATCCTACTTGGCCTCCTTCCTCACCAAGGTGGTGGGGGGGGCGCAAGCCCCACCTCCCAACAGGTGACCCCGCAGAATCCTCCCCTGGACACAGTCTGTGCCCTGGGCTTTGTCCATGCCCAGACCGCACCTACCCTGCAGTTTTCCTCACCAGGAAAACCCAAGTGTGCTGCACTCCTGGAGGACCCCTGGGGAGCGCAGCCCCGGCTGCCACACTCCTCTTCCCAGTGTCCATGGAAGGCACGGGAGAATCCGCCGTTTTCAAGCGTACCTTGGGGCACTGAGCAGATTTGCTTTGTCCCCCAGTCCCCCATTCACAGCTCCATGAACAGAACTTCTCCCCGCCCCCGCCTGTCTCCGCAGCATCCTCACCCGCCCCACTTCCTGTGTGGTGCTGGGACCATATCGCCCAGACTGACCGGGATCTCCACAGCCCAGGTGGCCACAGGGCCTGGTCCACAGATTCCATCTCTACTTTTTTTTTTTGCGGCACCCGTGGCTTATGGGATTGAACTCTCAGTGCCATAGAGACAACACCAGATCCTTAACCCGTGACACCCGGAAATCCTCTGTCACTACTCCGGCCATTACATGCTCTCACACCCTCCTCAGAGGTCACAAGCTGGAGTGCAGGCACACACACATTGACTGTTTTGTCCCCAATGCTACTTTTCACAAAACGTTTAAGATAGCGCCGATGTTTCAAAACAAAGAGATTTCCTTAAAAACATGGACTTCTGGTTTATCTGGAAAAGTCAGAAGATCTGGCTGAGATCTTCCCAGAGGCAGCCACCTGCTGGGCTTCCGCAAGCCTGAGTTCTCAACCTCCGCTTTGGACTGTTGGAAGAGAAGCCCCTTGTCCTGTTGGAGTCTAAGACCCAGTGCTTCACCTCCTTCAGGGGTGGGGTGGGTGGGGTCACCACGGGAAGTCTTCCCATGGTTTGTCATGTGGCAGATACATTACATTCCTGTACACACACCCCCGTGAAATAAACAAGTGTGTGGTCTCTGCTGGTTCAGTCGTTTCCTGTGTTCCATTGTGTCCCTTAAAATGAGCACATCAGCCCTTAATTGTAGGCTCTGTTTTATTGTACAGTTTAAATATTGTAACTTAGCATGTGCCAAGGGAGCGGTATGGGCTCTACCACGCTAGAAAAGACACGGGGGGGGGGGGACAAACTCATGAAATCACCCAACACAAAACACTCTAAGTATACAGCCAGTCCGCTAAAAGCTGGTATCCCAGTTTATCTGTGGATAATTCACTGCTCACTCATAAACCCAGGACATTTTTTGGGGGGGAAGGGGGCTTTGTTGTTGGGGGGTGGGCAGGTGGGCTCATATGGGTTGCAGAACATGTCTCCGAAAACAAGGTAGCAGGAACGATCATATTCCATCAGATTTCAGTGCCGTGGTGTTGTATTAATGGGAGTTTATGTGTGAGAGAGAAATACACATCCTTCTTTTCATAAAGGCATCAGACACCCGCAATCCAAGCCCACAGTATATATCCATATAGATGGGCACACCAGATATATATTTAAATACCCACATTTTATCATGCCCAATTCAACAAATGGGTACCGTGAACAATAGAAAATCACAAAGTGAAAAAGGAGAGACGAAAGCGTAAACTTTTCAACGTTCAGGGCTCGTCCAACACCACCGCTAACGTTGTCACATGCCAAAAACGAAAGAAAATAAATAAGGCACAGAAGAGAGGTGCCTTCTCCTATGCAGCCACAAAGGAGATGCTACTCTTTTCTTCTCCTTTTCTTCCCCTTCTAAAAGGCCCTCTCTAAAATCAAAGGTGTCAGACTTTGCTTTCTCTGGCTGGCATGATCCAGAATACGGCTGGGGAATGACAGATGTCGGCGCCCAGCTGCAATGAAGCATGCTAAAGTTTCCGTCTAATCCACTTATTTCTCTGTAGTCACGTAAACCAAAACAAATGGGCAGGGCTTTACATTAGGAAAAAACCCCACAGCGGCAGGACTTGGTTGCATAAGGCAGCCCACACGCCATCTTTCCTCTCCTCTCCTCGGGGGAAGAAGGCACCTTGCAGTGAGGACCGCTCTCCAGGGTGGCCCCAAAGTGTCAATCATGTCCGCTTCCCTCCCAGGTAGGACCAGCGTTCCTCCGGAAGGGTTGAAGTTTTTTGAGAGGAGAGGGTGTCAGCTCTCAGGACCCTCCAGGGCGGCGCCCACGTGTGCACGCGTACACGCCAGCGCGCTCCCGGGTATATTTGAGCTGCGAAACTAAGACGATCCGTTTAATCACCAGCACCATCGTTTTTTTCAACTACTTGAATAAATCCAGAGGAATTATACATGGAGCCCGTGTGTAATTAAAGTGAGGGCTGTTAGACTCTTCATTTAATAAAACACTTGAAACAGAAAAAGCCCTTGTAGGTTTAGCAATGCCACGGGGAGCGGGGAGGGTAAGTGCGAGCGCGGGACGCTGGCGGTCGCCCTGCCTCCTCGCCCGCCCTGCCCGCAGCCCTGCGGGGCGAAGGACCACCTTCTGAACCCGCTCCCCTCTCGATCTCGTAAGGAGCGGGCCAGGAGCAGGAGTCACGGGGTTCTCTCACCGCCAGCAGTTCCAACAGCTGCGAAGCCCTCTTTTCAGCACAAGTCACAAGCAAAGATGTGACGGATTTCGCCCATGGCAGAATGGCGTTCCGTTTCTGGCCCTTCAGGCAAAAACAGTAAAGGCAAAGAGGAAAATTTGAGATTTCCCCCCTTCAACTTCCCACAACAACCTCAGCAAAACCACATGACTCGCCTTCTACAATCTCCCTGGTGTGTTCACTGCTACTTTGGCAGGAAATCAGAATTACTGTTATATAAATTCCATCTGATGCCAGAGCGACCATCTGTGAGTAAAACTGCTTCACCTACGTCTGCCTGCAAAGCCACTCTCCCAGAGACAAGGGAGGGGGGGGGAAAAATTTGATTAATTTGCAGAATGCTTGTGATTTGCTCATATATTATTATAACTGCTCATCAGCACATGACAAATTCCCAGCCCTCGGTGCAGGCACCCGTTCGGTTTCAGCAGTTTCTTGCGTCGGCACCTGACAGACTGCGGGGCCTCTAATGACTTTCAGATGCTTACAAACAGTAATTCTATCTTCAGAATAAAAAAGAAAAATCCGTAGGAAGAAAAGAGGAGCGAGTTCGTCTATTTCATTTCCTTCCTGTAGATCAAGATGACTTAACTCTTAAGGGCGGCCGCGGCTCCAAGACGAGGCCTCCCAGGCCCTGCCAAGGCCGCCTGCGGAGACAAAGACCCCGGCCGTAGCCCAGTCCCCCAGGGAAGGTAGGGGGAGCTCAGCCCTGCCCAGGGCGCGCCCCGGCTCCCCGTGCACAGTCGAATTCCTTGCATTTGTCCACTTTTAATACCTTAATAATCTCTCCCATTCTCTGCAGACACATCTGCCTCCTCAACTCCACTTGGATTTCTGGCTTCCCCTCCCCTTTGCTCTTAAAACTCTGATTATGCCTTCTGAAGCCCTGCCTCTGTGCTTGATTGCCTGTTTTAGATTAGAGATTTTAAGCGAGGAGACAAAGACTTCAGAATGCACATCAGTCCCGCATATGAGGACCCACAGAAGGAAAAGCGATAAAACGCGATCCACCATCTGTCCGCAAACAATAACCTGCGTGTTTGGAGGCTCACAAATTATTTAGCGCGCAACCTTCCCAAATTACGGAGCCTTGAAAGAGAGCAGAGTCTGGGGGCTGAGACCCTCTTTGATGTCCTTTTGGGTATTTCTCACCGTCCCCCCACCCCCGCCACCACCCCCACCGCTAAATTGATTGCTAACAGTTGAGGAATGTCTCGGTGACAAGGAGATTTTTATTGTCAAGGCTAGTCTTCTTCCACGTGGCCTGGGATCCGGGCAGGGGCGGGCTCATCGGCAGCCACAGACCTTTGGGGACAACTGGCCCGGATGTGAAGCTTTTCTCTTTGCACGTGTCTGTAGGGGGCTGGGCCACCAGGAGGAAGAGGTGGTGTTCAGAGCAGAGTAAGACAGTTCCCTCTGGTTGGTTTGCTTTGGGCACATATGCTAGACTTTGTTCAGGGGGAGTTTAGACGACACACAAATGGATCTCTGCCCCCACACGCCCCACCCCACCCCACCCCCGACACAACCCTCTCCTCTGCAACATGTTCTTGGGTCTTTCCTCGCTCAGGCTGTTAGAAGCAACCACACTGACCCCAGGCCTTAAACCGCTCGTCATAATTAGCCGATATCTTTCCTCAAACTACAAAATTCCCTTTAAAGTGATTTACTACAAGGGAAGAGAAAGAAGGACCAAGCCTCCCCGAGAAAAAAATATATACGGCTTTTTGTTTGTAGCAGGTGCATGTCTGATCAGGCATCCTCTCCCTTGTCTGAAGCCTGGGATCCCTGATTCCACGCACAGGCTTTACCGTGGCATTGAAATAGTCTTCACGATGCCCGATGAGCGGGCCCTCTCGTTTTACAGGCGCAGAAACCAAGGTGTAAAGACCGTTAGCAGCGTGCCCCGATGAGGCAGGAAGAAGGGCAGCTAGTGTTTGAAAAACCACGTGGTCCGTCGACCCCAGACCCCTCTTCTCTGAAACATCAAAGGACCCCAAGATCGTGCTGGAAGGACGAGACAGGAGAGGCAACGCTTTAGTGCCAAAGGAGCCACTGAAATCCTTTACATGATCATTACTCAACAACCACACTAACGTTTACTTTGCAAATCGAAGCATTTCTTTCCTGAGTCTCAGAACAGGTATCTCGTTATACATTGAGGGAGACTGGAGCTGAATGGGACCTTTGTTACCAAAGTCATCTCTCGCTTAATTGCCCGAGTTCCAGTCCCTTCCTTTGAGCTTCCTCCCTGGAGCCCCCCGCCTGCCCTAGTGGACACAGGCAACCCTCTCCATGGCGGGACTTTGGCCCGCTTTGGGATTTTTCTGTCCCAGCCGGCCAGAAGCTCCCTGAGGACAGTGGCCCTGCTTATTGGTATCTGTTCCCAGGTCAGCTGTGACAAAGCCCCGCACACGGTAGGTGTTGGGCAAATAAACACCTACCTTTGGATTTCTGGAGAAGCCTCTAGATGTCCATCCCAGAGTTCTGGATTGTAGCTTCTTCCCCAGACTCCCCTAACCTGCTGTCAATTAAGACTGTTTACACACACAGCTTGGTTGAAATTAGGGGTGTGGGGGGGAGGATGCGGAGAAGGAAGCGGGGAATCCCACTTGCATTCAAACAACCAGATGTTTATTTTATTTTTTAAAATACGTGATGCCAAACAACAAGCCACACTGAAATTTCCACTGGCTGGCGTCTAGCAGCCAGCCTTCATTCTGCCCCTTGCAGCTTCAAGTAAGAGGCGTGGGTGTCCCTTCTCTTTTCCTTTTCACCGTCACGACTATCCTGCTCCCACCCTGTGATTGGCTGAGCGCTTCCACACGCGCTGTCCCACGTGACACATGGGCCGTCAGGACTGCAGGTGACCCCAGCTCCTGCTGGTCACTGCAAGCACCATTCATCCCTGCTCCATCCCAAGGCCCCCGGCCGGCTTCCCTTAGGTGGAAATTTCCAAATTTGTATTTCCTGTCTGACAACCACATGGTCCCAACAATAGCCACAGCCAATCTGAAAGCCTGCGCCAATGACTGAGCTTCCAAAGCACTGCCCGCCCACCCCCCATTTATTCTGAAATCCAGAAAGGGAAGGAAGAAATGGGAGTCCCTGAAAGGAAATGGTTTCTCTCGGGAGGGAGGTCAGTTTGCCTCTGACACCACACTCATGCTCTTGGCATCTCAGCAGGTCAGGGTGTCCGGGGCTCGTCGTCTCACTGCATCCTCTAAAGGACAGATGATACCCGGCAGCCAAAGCCCAGACTGACTCCAGACACACACAGACAGGGTCAAGGAATAAGAAGAGCCAGTTTCCAGAGGCAGGCAGCCGGACTCCAGCACTTACGCTGCCTGGTCTTGAACGAGCTCCAGCGTACCCCGGAGCCCCTGTTTCTACACTTGTCAGAGGGGCCCCCGTGAGCGCCTTGCTCAGCTGGTGACGCCCATCCAGAGTTTAGCACGGACGTTGCCTTCTGCGACAATCATAAACGTCAGCTGCTGTCCCCTGGCAAAGCCCAGGTCCCCGCAGCTTCTGCTTGCCTTCTCTCCAACCCGTGTCCCCTGGGCAGACACAGCAGGAGGTGGCAGGAGAGGGGGTGGCCAGCGCCCCGCGCGGTGCCTCACCCCCTGCTCTCGGACCTCCCCGCAGGGGCTCCCCCAGCCCAGAGCCAGAGCTGCCGCTGGCCCTAGAAACACCCCACTCCCTCTCAGGCACTTCCTTTACTTCAATGAAATACTGAAGTCGGGTCGGGATGAAGTAGGGAGGTGTGTGTGGGGGGGCGTTCGGAAGCTGTAGTAAGAAAATTAAAGAGACCAAGTAAGCGCGTTTTAGGCACCTGGGATAACTGCCTTTAGATACAGCTTTTTACTACGTTGGTATTATGGGTCCATAATAGATAAAAGTGTATCGTGGAATATATAAAAGTGCCAACAATTGTCAATATGCATTCACATGCTGTGGTAAGAACATTCTACAAAATCCTCTCAAAAAAAGATGATGGATGTGCGTAACCAAGGGATGTCACTAATGAAAATTTGGAGAAAGTACCTCTTTAAGCCCTAAGGAGGTTTATTAGACACAACAGCCCAAACTCAGCTGACATTTCAAAAAAAAAAAAAAAAAAAGTCCCTGGATACTCAGAACAAAGAGTCCTCAGGCAGACACTTTCCCCAAAGCAAGGACTCAAGACACACATAAAGAAGAAATAAATAAAATCTAGGCTCGGGTGATGGGCGGGGGGACCTTGGGGCCATGAACCCAGAGTGAAGGGGCAGTGGTTCTCCAGACGCCTGCCAGCCCCCGGGACTGGCGCTGAGGTGCCCTGGGCTCAGCCCACCGACCTGTAATCTTCACGTTTCTGGGCATCTACTCCTCAGAACGAATTTTATACTCAGGCATGGTTGTGTTGCCGCCTTCACTTTTCCTGGCAGCCATAAACACATTGTTATGCTCTCCAAAAAAAATAAATAAATAAAGTGAAACATTACCAGCTTCCTATACACATAATAAAATCAATCTTCTGCCTCTAGTACACTAAATGCAATAGCTTGTCCCCAGAAAATACATAACAGGCAGCGTCTACAAGAATCATGCAAATAAAAGTAAGAATAAAAATCCAAAGGTCAGAGTAAAATACTAAGCACACCCTACAAAAATGGGTAGAAATATGTGCGCACCTTTTAGAGCTCGTGGGTCCCGAAAGTGCCCCTGTCCAGATGCATCTCAGAACTCCTAAGCCGTGGTGCCCTTTTTCTGAGAGTTTTTGAAGTCAGTCTTCCTATCTCCTCGAGACATAGGCGTTATACGCGTGGAAGGTAAATAGAGCTTTTTAATGGAGCTGGTAGGTTGAAAGTGAACGTGTCCTTGGATTTACACCCGAGGATAGACAGTTATTATTGATAAGAAGGGTTTTAGCCACTGACTTCCCTTTCGTATGGCAAGGACTTTGTCAACACACATATTTAAGTAAATACGCCAAACAAGGTAAAGTCTGCATTAAAGGACAACCATCCGTCGGTGTCAGCGGGGAGGCTGGCAGAAGGCTTCTGGCCCCCTGCCCCTGTGCAGGGAAAAAAGGGAGCCGGCCCAGCCAGGGCTCAGACTCATCAAAGTTCAGATTGGACGGGCTTCTCGCAAGCTGAGTGTGGGAATGTGGCAATCTGCAATTTATTTAATTTTAATTCAATTTTGTTTCACATCCTGTTTTGCAAGTCAGCAAGATGGGCTGGGTTTGCCAAACAGGGGGTGAAAGAAGGAAGGGAAAAGGCCGATCCCCTGGCAGGCATGCTCTAGCAGCCCAGTGTTTGCCTGGCTGGTGGCTGCCTCTCCAGGCACACCGCGCTCGGTGTGGGGAGCCTGCCTTGCCCACGGTATCACAGCCTCACTATCTCCTCGCTGAAGGGCCTATTTGTCTGCTTTAAGTGAAATCACTCAATTCTCAAAAGTCAGTGGAGGACCTAAGAAGGGGGAGGGTTCGGATAGGCTACTCCAAATAAGTTCCATTAATCAAAAGACACAGTGTAATGTAACTAATATTTTACAATTAGGGGAGACAAGATGGAACTAAAAGCCATCTATCTCTCTTATACCACATGATCATCGATTCATAATCGGAGACTGAGAGTTGCACAAAGATGCATTTACTGGATGGGGGGGGGCAGGGGGAGGGCCGGTCTGAGCCGAGATAATGAACACGATGAGAGAGCGCGACGCTGAAGGCTGAGGAGATATGACAGAGGGGCTCAATGCTGACGGATGACATGAAGACGCGCCGGTACCTGACAGCCCGCGAGCCGCGGCTCCCTCCCCGGCATTATGATCCTCAATTATCCTGGCGAGGGAGTCAGAGGGGAGCGGGGGAGGCCCGGCCCCTGTGAACACCACTTTGTGGGGCTGTGGTTTCCATTGTCAGCGCCCCTGGGCGCGTGGGGACAACGGGGGACTTGCGCGCTCCATCTGTTTTGTAATAAAATTCCTAAAGCTTCAACGGGAGTCATTTTTTTTCTTTCACTGCCACCTTCAGGAAAAAAAAAAGAGACAGAGAGAGAGAGAGTTGGGTCCTTTCCCAAAAGGGGGGGGGTGGCGCAGTCCCTGGGTGTTGGGGGGCGGCTGGTTGCTGCAAAGAGCCGGCTCCAGGCAGCTCCCACTCCGGATCCTCCCAGGACTGTCAGGGCCCTGAGCCTGCAGGACGGAGGCAGAGCCAGAGACAGGAGGGGAAGGCAGCTGCAGGGCTTGGACTGACCCAGGGACAGGGGTCGAGTCCCAGCAAGGGGGAACTTTTCTCTGGCCTTAGCGGCATCGGGCGGGAGCACGGCTGCGTCCTGAACACCCGTGCACAGCCCATCCGCTACCTGCCCCATTATCTCCTTGTAAAGATACAGATGGCCTCACGCAAATGCTCATGTAGCGTGTCTTCCGAACAAAGGAAAAACAAATGATGTTCCGGGTGGCAGAGTGACTTCGGAACTCAGCAGAATGGCAGGACGCTGGGGCAGGTGGCGGGGGGGGGGTCCCCCCTCCCTTTGCTGCACTTGCAAGGGGCCATCGCTTTAACTTCCGTCACCATCATGACCGATTATGTAATAGGGACACATCCCAGATGGAAGCCAAGAGGCCCAGGGAAACTGTGATGGGTTTTTTGGGGGGGGTATTTTTTCGATATTTTTTAAAAACCTAACTGCACTCCCACACATCCCCCCGCCTTCTCCTTCCTGCAGGCTGCCCTCCCTTTCCTCTTCGCCTTGATGTGGCCTCCAAGCTGCTGCAAGTGCCATTTGCAAGAAGCCAAGCCGGATGGGGAGCCTAGAGTTTGATTTCCCTGAAAATCAGCAGGGATTCTTGTGTGTACACACACCAGACACACACAAATAAAAACACTCCCCAGTCGTAAGAGCCCCCAGATGTCCAGGCTTCTCTGCCCAACTGGCATCTCCAGCAGCTCGGATAGGGTGCCCGTGAGGGCAGGTGACGGCGCTCCTACGAGGCTCATTCAAAAGCACCCGCCTCCATGTGCCTTCACCCCTGGGGGTGGCGGGTGAAGCGTGGGAAACAGGAAATCGGCAACTCGAGGTATCACAGGAGATGCTTTTATACCCTCTTGGGTCTCTACCCACTGCTTTGTGAGGGCCTGCCAAGCCCCCCCCCAAAGTTACCTAATGGTGCTAAAGATAAGGGGGTTCTGGGAACACAAGGACAGTGATGGGTCCAATATGGTAGGTTAACCAGAGGGCAAAGGTGCTAAATCAATCTGTGTGGCCTGAGTAGCTATAGTTGAAACCCACTCCCCCCACCCCAGCCTAACCTCTAGAAGCTGTGCCCAAACCATAAATGCGCCACCCCCCCCCGCCCCCGCCGCCCCCGCCGCCCCGGGCCAAGGATGAGTGTCCCAGGCAGAAATAGGGTGTGAGGCTGGGCGAGGCTGCCTGGCTGGGGAGTGGGGTCTCGGCTGCTGCACGTCTCCCACCCCCAGCATCCATCAGCCCCTATGAAGTCATCCTGTGAAGCACAGCAGCCCTCTCCCTTTGCCTGAATCAAAGATTGCCTGGTTTACATGCGGACCCTTTAAAGCGAAACGACTGAACCAAGCCCTGGCTGGAGAAAATAAAGCATGAAAGCCAGCCAAAAGCCAAGCCTTTAAAAATGAAGTTCCAGGAATACAGTCCACGCACATGGCTTTAACCTCTCCATCACTGGGATTTTGCCCTCGAGTGGAAAGGAGAACCAAGCATTTTCAGGTAGAATGAACCTATCTGCAGAAACCTCTGCCATTAATCCGTGGAAATTCGATTTATTGTCTTTGGAAGCAGTCTCTGCATCGATACTTTCATGCACATGTGGATCCCGCTTGGACCTGCTTGGACACATGGTTCTTTTATTTGTGGTTTGATCAAATGCAGGACAGGGAAGATATACAATGTTCCAGGAGGATTTCTAAAGTGAGATATTCTCAAGGGGGCAATATGTATGTAATATGCCATGAGCGCATCTTAATGAATCAAATAAAAAGAAAAGCAATGCTAAAGGTATGAATTCTGAAGTTGAATGAGGTATAAATAAAGGCATGAATTCCGCGTCATTCTAATGAACACAGCTACGTCCACCGACAGGAAATGCTGGTGCAGTGGGGCCAAGGTCAGGCCCCTCCTGCTGGAGGAGCTGGGGAGCAAGCGGGATCCAGTGGAATGGGCAGCAACTGAGTAAAGAATGAATGTCTCATCTTCCAAAGGTTCTGAAAAATCCGGTCTGTGGTGACCGTGGGCTGTGACCACATGCTTCTTTGGTTCCTTCATTAGCAAGGTCGTGTCTTTGCAAAGATAATTTAGTGAGCAGTTCCATTCCCCTTTTTACAGGGACATCCAGTTTTCAACTCTGAATGCTAAGCATTGACATTATGAAAGGCGAGTGGAGAATATGGGGGGGGGGTTGGAGATCAGAAATTCTGCTCAACTTCCCTTCCCTAGCCCAGACTAGGTGGGCTGGCAGCCGCTAAAAATTAAATAGCAGAGGTTTTCAAAATGAAAACAGAACATTTCCACAATTATAAAAACGGCTCTAACACTGTAATACTCCTTGAACTCCAAACAAATTATTTGGGAGGATATTAAGCCTGGAAGGTCTTTCACATTTCTTATTAGAATGGAGATTACTTAGAGCTTGTGGCCAAATCACATACAATTTGACCCAATTCTTTTCCACCCTTTCACATCATTTGATATTAGGCAGAAACTATTGTTCCAATGCTGAAATTCATTATCCTCTCCTGCAGCCAAGGCCGGGCTGGGAAAAATTCCCCGAGACCTGGCTTTCAACCTTTTATTGCAGCCATAAAGGTGGTCTTTCCTGCCACCTAGAGGACAGAGGGGGGCATGGCATGTGAGTCACCCGGAGGAAAATTAAATACAGCTGAATAATTGAATGAGAGGGCAAGTTGAATCAGGGGTCACCATCTGTTTGACTAGAATTGTTGGCACATTTCAGCGAAGCCTCGCGCGCCTCGTAAACATGCTTACAGTTATCATAGCTCGCATTGCCCTAAAATAAAAGAAAATTGGTCCTAAAATAAGCCCGAACTAATTAAACATATACCATCTTGTTGTCATGGAGACCAGAGTGAAGGTCACCAGTTTCTCATGGCATTCGAGAGGGTGCTGGTGCCAAAAAGAGACAGGTGATTCTTTCAGTTCCTGGGGAGAGGGCATCTCGGGGCTGGAGGTGCTGCCTGGATGCGGTGGGAGGGTAGGAGGGTACCACGGCCACCGTTTCCCGGGCCGAAGGGAGGTAGAGTGGGAGAGCACCCTCTTCGCGGATTTCAGAAACGGTGCCGGGAGGGACCCCGGGTGCCCCCGCCGGCGTTAACTTAACGTTACGCCCAATTGGCAGGTTTGCCCCCCCCCCCCAGGGTTGGGGGCTGGCTGGGAGGGCATCTTTCCAAAGAAACGGGTGTCGTGTCTGACTTGGTATCCCTCTGCCAGCTTCATCTGAGAGCTGGTCCCTTACCAAGAATCTAGATGGGGCTGGTCCGCTTGCCTGTGTGAATTAGCCTGTGTGGCGCGCGCGCACACGCGCGCACGCGCACAAGCGGCAGGCGTGGATATTTGCGAAGAGAAACCAATTCCGATCGTACATCTCCTAATTCCTCTTAAGAGGTCACTCGAGGAAACGCACACCTGTCCTAACATCCTGGGGTTGAGGTGGGCTTACGCTGGAGGCAAGTGGGGACGGGCTGGGTGCAGACCGAAAACTCGGGCTCCGGAGTCGGGGTTCAGGGTCAAAGTGACACCAGCAGTCTGGGGATTTGAAGAGGCGGCTTTTCTGCCCAGCAGCCCTCAAGCACCTCCCTGTGTTCCAGTCCCCTCCGGCGAAGGCCTCTTTCCCCTGCCTCCTGCCTTGCTGAGACGGCCCTGCCTTTTCCCTTCCCTTTTGCACTGTCGATTATGCACAAATCACTTAGGAAAGACACAGTGGAGTGACCCCAACTTCAGGGAGCCTCCTCGGGGACACAATTAGCGTCTGTTGTAACTGGCGTTGGCTGGGCTGACACCATCGCACGGCCTCAGGGGGTGCTGTTCTCTCTTGCTCAGTGGAGATGCCATGGGGCGTGTGGGGGGGTACCCAGAGACCAGAGCCAGGAAATGGACAGGAAGACTCCAGCCACTCTGCTCCTAAGTAATTAGGACCCATCAAATGTGGCTGTTTGCACCAGTCTCCCGCCTCGTAAACCAGGCTGCAGCCTGGCTTCCCAGCATCCACATTACGACAATAGGCGAGAAAGATAAAAGAAAGCATTGCATCTTTGCCCAAGTGTCTGCTGGGCTGGGTGGGGCGCTGCCCTAGGAGCTGGGAGGAAGGGCCCTTTGGCCCCAGGGTGCTTCCAGGCCAGCATCCCAGCAAAAGCAGGTCCCTTCCTTGTTCCTGCTGTGATGGAGAGGAGCGAGGATGGCGCCCTGGGTCTTTGGATCTGCCTGTGTTTTCTTGGGCTTGACCCCTCTTCAGCCGTGCCATCCCCCGCAGTCTTGTCCTAGTCCCCTGCCTCGTCCCTCCGAAGGGACCCAGGCCTTTGCCAGAATGCACAACGGAGGCTGGCCCTGGGAAAAGCAAGCCCAGGTAACCCAGTGCAGGAAACTCGCTCACCTGCGCACCAAGGAAGTAACTCCAGCTCCTGATGTGGGCCAGGGGTGGGGGCGTGGGAATGGCTGAGAATCTCGGAGACCCCACCCCTGTCTGAAGCCCAGGCTGACCTCTGCCTCGCAGCAAAACAGGCCGAGGGTTGCAATACCTCTAAATTTTCCAGAGGAGCCAGAAACACAGATTTTTATGTGAAATCCCTGGAGTTTTAAATGTTAACTACCAATTCCAGGCTTTCAGAGGCTCTGTGGGGCCAAGCCGCCCGGGTCTGCAGACTGTCAGGAGCCGACACACACCTGCCTGTAACCTTCCTCCTGAAGCTGCGGGCAGTGTGTCTGAGCCTTGGCCTTGATGCTGGGCCGTGCCACCCGCCACCTCCCTGCTGGCCCAGGAGTCCCCGACAGCCCCTCTGTGTGGGGAGCACGCTCCAGAACAGTCCGAGGGAGCAGCTTCCGAGGGAGTCACACAGCCCTGAGCCCCCAGGCTCCCATGGGCCACCCATGGGCTTTTGCTCCTGGCACCGCACCCTGAGGGTCCCTGGCGCCCACCCAGAAGGCCTTGTTTCAGCCACAGCCGAGAATACCCACCACCTGCATGTCCTTCCTGGCCCCTCAATAATCCAGCTGCGGGCACCGAACTGCCCTCTGTTCGGAGATGACTGTGGAACAGCAGTTTAAGGAGAAGGAACTATTGATAATCCACCTCGTGGATGGATTAACTTTCAAAAATAAAAAATCAGGCTGGTGCCCGGATAAAGGGAGCCCGGAGCCTGTATCGGACCTGCCTCCGCAGCCTCTTGGCAGCGGGATTTCAGGCTCAGCTGCCACGCCACCCCTCTCTTCTCCAAGGAAGGATCGATCACCTGTTGCCACGGAAAGGAAGCCGCTCCCGCCGGGCGGGCTCTGCACTGAGGAGGGCCGATGCCAGGAGCCTACTCTCGGCCCAACACGCCCTTCCTTTTCTTTCTGAATGAAGAGTTAACTGACAGATGGCCAGAGAGCAGAAAGCAAAAAATAAACTCTCGGCAGAAAGGGTGCAAGGGTGGGGGAGGGTGGGGGGAGACCAAAGAGCCCCAAGAATCTGGGAGACGCCCTAGAACAGCCAGCATCCCGGGGCTGCTATGCCCTCCAGGCTTTGGCCACGAAAGCCCTTCATTCTCTTTGCCCCGTGTTTCCGACTCCTGAGCGGAAGCAGCAACTGCTTAGAGGGGGAGGGACAGTCCTGATAAAATGCAGATGCCCAGGCCCTCTGCTGCAGCAGCAGCATCGCTGCAGGAAGGCAGCAGGGTTCAGGATGTGTCCAAAGCTCTGTCGGGATGATTTTATTTACGTATTTACGTATTTATGTATTTATTTATTTGCAGCACCGAGGCGTGCAGAAGTTCCCAGGCCAGGGATCTAATCCGAGCTGCAGCTGTGGGACCTACACCACAGCTGCTGCAATGCTGGATCCTTAACCCACTGTGCCGGGCCAGGGATCAAACCCGCACCGCCTCAGAGACAACGCCAGATCCTTAACCTGCTGCACCACAGCGGGAACTCCTCGGGATGGGAACTGGCTGGAAACAGGCTGAGGGTCTACCCAGCGCCCTGCCCGGTCCCAAGGGTCCAGCACCCAGCGCAGAGGCTGGGAAGGCAGCTCTGCTGGGGACCCGCCCGGGGGTTCCTCCTGTCTTGGCATGGGTGAGCTGAACGCTGAGCTGGGCCTCGGGGCTCGTTCCCAAGAGGTGACTCGATGTATGAAAGACCAGTTAGGAGGTGGGGAGACAGCCTTGTGCACGGCCCCGCCCACGCCCAGAGCCGAGGGCTGGACAGCTCCGCTTCTGGCTCCTCTGGCCTCTGGCCAGTGCAAAGATGCAGACCTCAGGAGGGAGAACTTGCAGGTCAGGATCCTCTGTGACCCCCGGCAGGGTCCCTGAGCCCTGGGACTGAACCCGTCCTCACATCCAAATACCTCCTACTCACTCCCAGAGCCTGGTCCAGCCTTTTTGGAGAAGCAAACGGTGGCGCCGCCCGAGTCTCTGCGGGCTCCGGGACACACCTTCCCTCTTGCTTCTCTTGGGGGTTGTGGATTATTTCCAGACGCTCCACATCCTGGGATTCTGGAGACCCTTCGCAGGCCGACTTCTCACCTCCAGCCCTCTTGACACATTTTGTTTCTAATATACCAAGTCTTGGACTTCCCGTGTGGCTCGCAGCATAACTAATATACCAAGTCTCATGGAACAGCTCCCGCGTTTGAAGCTCTCCACCGTGTCGGGAAGAGGGCTTTAAACCCTGCTTTTGTGGCTCCCTGGGGAGAAAACTCCACGATCCCCAGTGATGCTGGAGGCTGCCCTGCCCCTAGCCCCTGGACCCAGAGGAGAGGGGAGCCCCAGTCCATTGTTGTGGCAGACGTGAAGTATGCTCACGTGTCTACATCTATGCCTACAGTAACTATATGGTGGGCTCATACAATAAACCCTAAAAAAACCAATAGATATCATAGCTCACACCATCCTCATATACCCGAAAGGCTCTTTTTCCCCCGAGTAGTAAGTTACAATATGGGAGATCATTTCAAACCCGGGTGAAATAAGAATATAAATTTCTGGGTGTCTGAAGAATCAGAATAGGTGTTGATATAAGACAGGATCCCCTCCTCCCAAGAGCCCTTGCTCCCATTCAGGGGTCACCACATCCCCCCCAAAACCACAGAGGGGGGCCCACGCAGGGGGACCCTGACTTGGACCTGGGCTGCGTGCCCCAGTCCCTAGGGGGCTTGTGAAAGGGTTTCTTGGTGCCAGACGAGACGACGTTCACAAGTGACAGGAGAGGAGTTCCCGCTATGGTTCAGTGGGTTAAGAACCCAATGGGTATCCATGAGGATGAGGGTTCGATCCCTGGTCCTGCTCAATGGGTTAAGAATCTGGCGTTGCCGTGAGCTGTGGTACAGGTCGAAGATGAGGCTTGGACCCTGTATGGCAGTGACTGTGGTGCAGGCCAGCAGCTGCAGCTCCGATTCAACCCCTAGCCTGGGAACTTTCATATACTGCAGGCACAGCCCTTAAAAAAAAAAAAAAAGCAATAATGAAAATTAAAAACATTTAAATTTAAAAAAATTAAAAAAAAAGATAAAAAGACAAACAAAATCGGTTGACTCTGTCCCTGCAGTCCCATACGATTCCCAAACTGTGAGGGTCTCCCTTTCTACAGCTTCCACAGGTCAAGCTCAAGTAGGACCCTGAGAAGGGACAGAGGCTTGGCCCACGAAGCTCAGATCTCCCCAGCCCCAGCCAGTTGCCTGGTCTCTCTACAGACCCAGAATCCCACGGCCCAGAGTGATCAAAGCCACCCCCTGGGGGCTAGTCAAGGTTTTTTTGCTTTTTAGGGCCACACCCATATCACATGCAAGTTCCCAGGCTAGGGCTTGAATAAAAGCTGCAGCTGCGGACCTATGTCACAGCCACAGCAACGCCAGATCTGAGCCGAGTCTACGACCTACGCCACAGCCACAGCAAAAGAGGACCTGAGACACGTCTGCGACCCACACCACAGCTCAAGGCAACGCCGGATCCTTAACCCACTGAACGAGGCCAGGGATCAAACCCACATCCTCACGGATACTAGTTGGATTCGCTTCCACTGAGCCACAACAGGAACTCCCTCATCGAGGCTTAATTGGACTCCTAATCCTTAAGAAACCACTTCTAGAAGCTTCAAGGCTTTCTTCAGTTGTAGAGAAAGCATCAAGCAGTTGGTTTCTCCCTCAAACAATCCCTGCTCCCTGAAAACCATTCCCCTTTATCTCAAAAGAAACTTTTGGAGAAGAGACTTGCCTTGAAGTCCTCGTTAAAAAGGCTTCCTGCAAGAGGTTCCTCAAAAATATATTAAAAAAATCATATTAAAATCATTTTCATAAAATGTGTGTTGAGGAAAGACACATTTAATTCTCAAAGGCTCCGTTATTGAAGCAAAAATTAATATTTGTACTGTTTCTAAATTGGAATAAAATTGCAAAGATGCAAACACCGCCCTATATCATAATCTATAAACCAGTCACAAATGTTAAATCAACTGTAAAAATGATTTAAAATCCACTTGAATAATTTTATTAAACTGATTTAAAATCATATTTTGGGCTACCTTCGTTTATTAACTGCCTCTCCAGCAACAATGGGGTTATAATGGATTTTTGCAAAATACAGACACATTCCCAAACAACACTGTTGATGAAAAAGGTTCAGCCTCTCCCAGTGGCGTGTGACTTTCCCACACACCCACAGAGGAGAATGAGCTTCCTGGGTGAGAGCCCTGTTATTTACATATCGACAAATCTCTGTGGAGTCCCAGTCGGCACATGTAAGTTTTGATGAACTAGAGTTCAAGGTTTTTTTTTTTGCCTTTTTTTTTTAGAGCCGCAACTGCAACACATGGAAGTTCCCAGGCTAGGGGTCAAATCAGAGCTGCAGCTGGAGCCACAGCCACAGCCACAGCAGATCCCAGCCACATCTGCTGTCTACACTGCAGCTTGCGCCAACACCAGATCCTTAAGCCACTGAGCGAGCGAGGCCAGGGATCAAACCAGCATCCTCGTGGATACTAGTCTGGTTCATTTCTGCTGAGACAATGGGAATTCCTCAAGTTTTTATTAATCCACAGCAGAAACCAAGATACTGTTTCCTCAGAGCACCCAAACAGACTACCTCTGAAGACCCAAAAGGCTCCGAATTTCTCAGAGGGTTTGGAGTTTATAAGCAAGTGAGTTAAGCACTCACTACTGAACAGAACACCCACATCGTGGAGAGCAGCTCCTACAGGGCTGTCATCTCGCCAGCCCTGCATGTGCCTCCACTGGTGTTGTTTCATTTTGTTTTGTTATATTTGGGAGGGGGGGGAAGGCTTTAAAAAAAATTTTTTTTTTGCTCTTTTTAGGGCTGTACCCTCAGCATATGGAAGTTCCCAGGCTAGGGGTTGAATCAGAGCTACAGCTGCCGGCTCACACCACAGCTACGGCAATTCAGGATTTGGGCCGAGTCTGCAAACTACACCATACCTCACGGCAAAGCCAGTTCCTTAACCCACTGAGGGAGGCCAGGGATCGAACCGGCATCCTCATGGATCTTAGTTGGGTTCGTCAATCACTGGGGCCACCAAGGGAACTCCCTTAAAAATGTTTTTTATTAAAGTCTAGTTGTGTCCATTTCTGCTGCACAGCAAACTGACCCAGTCACACACACACACACACACACACACACACGTGTGTGTGTATACATATATATATATATATATGTGTATATATATATATATATATATATATATATATATATTCTTTTTCTCATGTTATCTTCTATCATGTCCTGCCCTAAGAGACTGGATATAGTTTCCTGAGCTACACAGTAGGATCTTATTACTTATCTATTCTAATCGTAATAGTTTTTTGGCTGCACCCAGGGCAAGTGGAAGTTCCCAGGCCAGGGATCGAACCCAAGCCACAGCAGCAACCCATGCAGCTGTAGTGACAGTGGCGGATCCTTAACCCACTACCCCACGAGGGGGGAACTCTGAATGTGCCTCCACTGGCTGCAGAAGAGCTGAACCAGGGAGGTCAACCCAAGCCCCATCCATCCTCTATCTGCCAGGTGGGTACTCACTGCCTTTGCCTCTAAAAATTAAGTGGAAACAAACAGAAGTCTCCAGCAGGGAACGCTGCCAGAAGGTGTCCTGCCCTGTCTGTCTCCCCCCCGCCCCCGCCGGGTCCCTCTCACTGGCTATGGGGCAACAGAAGCCTGCTTTGAGTCCACCGGTGTCCAGACGCTCACCGCACCTTGAGCGCCTGAGTAAGCAAACACCAGAGCAAGTCCATTTGCTTGTGTTCACGGCAGAAATGGAGCTGGGCAGTCATTGCCATGACACGAATCTCTGCACAGGTGTCTACCTGGTGGCACCAGGACTTCAAGATGAAGAGGCGATGTCCTAGAGATGCTACAGGAGGCAAAGCTATAACATAGGAGGCCAGAGAGGGAATATGAGCCCCACGAGGCTTTGGATGGTTACCCGTGTCTCCTGCAAATCCCCAAAAGCGCAGCCTTCCAGCTGCCTTCGGCTGCTACGCTTTCTCAGGGGGAAGGGGTTTGGCAAGGCAGGAAGGTGCCCAGCAGCCACGTGTCATCTCCGAGTGCCCTCTGCCTTCTCCTTGTCCCTCAGCGTTAATGCCCACGGCTGCCACCTGCCAGCACCGACACAGCAGTACAGGCATCCGCCCTTCTCCTCCTGGCTGCAGACGCGTGCTTGGCCAGGCGGCAGGACAAGCAGGAAGTGCTCAGGAAGAAATGTCCCCAGAAGGTGCCCCGGACCCAAGGTGCCGCGCAACTTGGAAAGTCAGCACAGCCCCCCTGGTGGGGTGACTCTGAGGAATGTTCCTGCAAACCTCCGCTGCCCTCCGGGCTTGATGAAAACACACCCCGTTCCCTGTCCTGCAGGTCACAAGGCACACGAATCCTTAACTCGGGTTCTGATGCCTGAGGAAGCTCCGTGAGCGAGGGGGCAGCAGGACCGCACAGGAAGCGCATTGCCACCGGCCCTGAGCGGCAGCCACTTCGGCCTGACACACCGCGCACTCCTTCTCCATCCCTGGGTGGCCCAGGGACAGTGACGCCAGCGCCACTCCAGGACAGCGGTTCTTCCGAGGGCTGAGCCAAGCCAGTTCTTACCAAGGGGCAGCCGCCCCAGACAGAGCTCGGCCCCCCAGGCCCCTAAAACCTCCCACTGCCACCCTCCCAGATAAATATCTCAGAGCGCTTCATCTCCGAAACGCAACAACTCGGGGATGTCGCGTGACCTCGCGCATCATTCCGCCCAAAAGTTAATTTCTGTGATGAATGCCATAGACTCAAACCCATAAATCTGACTGTCTGAAGGATTCAGATTAGGAATTATTGACAGCTGATGGGACCCAAGCGCAGAGACGAAGCAGGTTTTCTCATCTGTCCGTCTAAACGGTGGAATGTGTATTGATTAAAATATGACGCGCTACAGGACCCCGCATAAATCTAAACTCTATTAGATTAACAGGAGCATTCAATTAACATAAAATGACAACGTAGGAGAAAGGGGCTGCGTTGTCGGTCACCAGCAATATTTTAGCCATAAACACGGGGCCTCTGAAATCGGGAGGTGCATTTCTCCCCGGGGAGGTGGTGATGCTGTGGGGAGCTGGGAGGGTGAGGCCAGAGGCAGGAGGAGAGGGAGAGCCAGGCTGCAAGAGTCGGCTTATAAGATACAAAGAGGACACCTTGGGTTCGAGACCCCAGTGTGGGCACCTAAACTTGTCCCCCAGAGTGGGTGGCGGGGAGAATGGGGATTTGATGATGAGCTGGAGAATGAGTACTTGAGTCAGGGGACAGGAACGCTACACAGGAAAAAAAAAGTCATGCAAGAAGTTTTTTTGTTTTCTTTTGTTTTTGGCCGCACCGTAGCATATGGAATTCCCAGGCCAGGGATCGGATCTGAGCCAAAGTTGTGACCCAAGCCGGAAGCTACAACGACGCCAGATCCTTAACCCGCTGCACCAGGCCGGGGATCGAACCCACGTCCCAGCACTTCCAAGGTATCACCCATCCTGTTGCTCCATGGCGGGAACTCCAAGGAACTTGATGTCTGCCGCGCCTCTGCGGTGCCGGCCCGGCCTGTATCCATCACTGTGTCACCTGCACTCTCCTGGAAGGGTCCTGGGAGGACAGGAAGAGCTAACTTGGCAGCGGATGCAACTGAGGCTCTGGAGGCTAGGCCGCCACATGCCACAGGCCCCGGGGAGCCATACCTGCAGACCACTCCCACAAAGGCCAGGGCCATCCGAGGTCTCCAGCCACGGGATCGCATTGGACCGATGCAGTATTCCCTCAGCCAAGTAAGAGCGGTGACTGGTTTATCAACACCCAGTGTCCGTGGGCTTCAGTGGAACAGCCCGGGGGCACGCCGCACGTGGGTCCGTGGTAGGGTCCCCGGCAGAACAGAGACCCCGTCTCTCACCGCAGTGACCTGCTCCAGACCGCGCCTGTCTCGGCTTCTCCCTCTCCCGCCTCATGTCACCGCCCCCACCCCAGTGCGTCCCCAAAAGACTCCCTGTACCCAAATCCGTCTCTCAGAGTCTGATTCTGCAAGGACCCAAGCGAGGGACTAAGTTCCCAGAGGGAAAAGCAGGAAATGGTTTTGTTCGCTTGTTTGCAAGCCAGAGCCTCTTAACACAGACAACACAGAGCCTCTTTCTGACAACACAGATCCCCAAGCTAGGAACTGACAAACCACGACTCCTCCAAACAACCAGTAAGGAGGGGTTGTGGGGGGCTGCATCTCTCAGCTTTAATCCTGTTTTCTGTACGAACTTCTTTCTTTCTTTTTAATTCTTTTTGAGGACTAGGGGTCTAACAGGACCTGTAGCTGCTGGCCTTCGCCACGGCCACAGCAACGCAGGATCTGAGCCGCGTCTGCAACCTACACCACAGCTCACAGCAACACCGGATTCTTAACCCACTGAGCGAGGCCAGGAATCGAACCTGTGTCCTCAAGGATACTAGTTGGGTTTGTTACTGCTTGAGCCACAATGGGAACTTTAAAATGCACTTTTTGATAAAGATAATGCCCCAAATTGAACTTGATGGCCAGGCCAGACCTCAAAAACACCTTTAGCAGCTAATTTATTTGTTCATTAATTGTACCACTACAGGGATGTATATTATTGTATAAAATATTACATTTGGGTGTCCTACTCCTAAGCATCAGGGATAGAACTCGGCAGAGATGGCCCTAGAGCACCCCGGGCACAGCAAGCAGAGCGCCCCTGTGCTCTGAGCAGTTCTGGCCTCTCCAGGGGACCTGCGCCCACTGGCGATCACTCGTCAGAAGTTCTGAATGGCAGGAGTTCCCGCTGCGGCTGAGTGGGTTAAGAACCTAACATAGTGTCCCTGTATTGCAGGCTGGATCCCTGGCCTCACTCAGTGAGTTAAGGATCCGGCTTTGCCTTGAGCTGTGGCACAGTTCACAGATGCGGCTCAGATCTGGCATCGCTGGGGCTGCGGTATAGACCAGCAGCTGCCGCTCCGACTTAACCCCTAGCCTGAGAACTTCCATATGCCGTGGGTGCAGCCCTAAAAAACAAGTTAAAAAAAAAAAAAAGGAAGAAGTACTGAATGGAAGACAAAAGGGAAGATACTTCCTTCTTTTTAAGTTCGATTTCTCTGGCCATGCAGTTAATCGTGTATTGGATACAATATTCTTGACTCAAGTGAGGACCTGGATGGCCCCAGCGGGTGGTGTGGCCTTGGCTGGGTGGGTGGTGTTCTCAGGGGTCCACGGGGGTCCTCAGAGCCCCGCTGACGTGGGAAAATTGAGGCTTCTTATGGGCGGGCTCCCCGGTGCCTGGCGGGCAGGGCTGTCCCCAGCCTGGTGCCCACAGAGCCTCCCAGGTCCTTTCTGCTGCATCAGGCCTGGAAGGACGCTCTTAGCTACTTGTTCGTCACTGTCACAAATGTCCACTGAAATGTGACTTCTACTTAGTGCGTCATGTGGGAGTTACACCCACCCCGCCATGGCTACAAACCGCCCGCCTCCTCCTCATTTCTGGGCACTGAGGTCCAGCCACCTCCCTTCCAGTCTAAGGCCAGGTCCCCTCCATGCTTGGGACCCCCGCCCTGCCCCTGTCTCCTCCTCTCCCGGTAACCCCTGCAGTACCGCTCTACAGTCCAGAGCCACTCACACAAGGCCACCAGCATCTCCTTTAGGTGCACAAGGGCTGCAGGACCTGGCCTCTGTCTCTCGCGAACCTTGACCCCTGTCTCTGCCTCCCCTCCCCAAACTGCCCTCCTCCATCAGCTCCAGGACAAACCCGGTGACCCCCCCAAGCGTGCCATCCACTGCATGCTGTGCCCTCAGCTGGGAGGTCTGCCATCCTACCGCCATCATCCAGCTTCTTCCTCCACAACTCAGACTGGCACTTCCTTCCAGAACCTTCCTTGACTCCCTTCCCCCATCTCAGGTCTGAATACCCATTGGGGTTGGGAGGCAGGGAGGCCAGCCCGGGGGGCACCTGTCACACACTCGCACACCCACAACGCCATCTCCGTGTGGGCAGGAGCCGTGACTTGTCCACCCTCATTATGCCAGGGGGTTTCGTGGGCCTAACACGTGTGTATGTCAAGCAAATGAGAAACGCGGATAAATGGCTAAACAAGGGAGCGGGAGGGCAGGTGTCCCAGAGGAGGTCAGAGGTGAGCCCTGAGGTGGGGAGGATCTGATGGAGGGGTAGGGAGTGAGCAGCTTGCAGCTGTGACATGGGGCGGTGGCGGGGTTGGGGGGGGTGGGGGGGATCTGACCGAACTTGTGTCCGTGAGTGGCACCTGCAGCCTCAGGGATACAGCAAGACAAGTGGCTGCTGCCTCCCAGGCCCCGGGTTCAGGGGATTGGATCCAGGACGGCTCCTGCCTTCGGACCTGCCACGGGGACACTCACTGATGAGCCAGTGGCCACAGGGGAGCTCCCGGGATCTGACTTCACGGGCAGAGCCCTGAAGAAGCCCCTTTCCGGTCACCAAAACTCTCTTCCAATCTCATCGTCAACCAGCCACCAGCCACCACCAGTCTCCCAGGATCTCACCTGGGAGCGCCTGGGGTATAACAACAGCGACATCCGCAGTAAAAGCCTCTGTTGAGAAGTCCTTGCTGTGTGCCAGGCACCAGGCTAAGAGCCTTCTCTGCCTGGATCTTCTCGCTCGAGCTGCAGGTCTGTCCCAAGCTGGCGCAGTAATTGCGTTCCTCCTAGTTTAACGGAACACGGCGGCCCAGAGGGGCGCAGTGGCTTTGCAAGAATACACGGCAGGAGTTCCCGTCCTGGCTCAGTGGTTAACAAATCCGACAAGGAACCATGAGGTTGTGGGTTCGATCCCTGGCCTCGCTCAGTGGGTTAAGGGTCCGGCGTTGCCGTGAGCTGTGGTGTAGGTCACAGACGCGGCTCGGATCCCTCGTGGCTGTGGCTGTGGCGAAGGCCGGTGGCTACAGCTCCTGTTGGACCCCTAGCCTGGGAACCTCCATATGCCGCGGGTGCGGTCCTAGATAAGGAAAAAAAAAAAATTTTTTTTGCAATAGTAAGCACAGTTTTAGCCCCATGTTTTCCCAACACCCCAGTGACGGTTTACGTGGATATGTATTAATTGTACCCGCCTACCGATCACAAACCCCCTCACAGAACAATCTCCCAGATTTTCTAAAAAGGGAGCCCATTGCCGTCTGCAGGTCTCGGGCGCCCTCTTGTGGCCAATTCAGATTCCTAGCACAGAGTCCTGGAGCTGGGAGAGCCCCGGGGTCCCTCTGGAACTCCCCATCTGCCTGGACAAGTGGCCTGAGGCCCCGGACTCTCCGGGGACCTGTATTTTCTTTCTTCAGTCAGGCTGGACACTGAGACTGAGGCCTGAGGGGGACTGACAGTGGACAGGCAGCCTCCTGGAGAGAGTAGGGAACGTGGGGGGGCCCTCCCTCAGGCAGGGGACTCTGAGCTATCAGCCGACCCCTGGCATCCTGGGGACACATCTACACAGCTCAGGCTGCCAGACGCCCAGCTCTGGGGACAAGAGGCATTTCCCCAAATTGCTCACAGGTCCTTTCCAAAACTAGACCCATGCTCCCGGCCAGCTCAGGTGTCACCTCCAAGTGACAAATCTGAGCACTGCTCCTGTGGTGCCCCACCCCCTCTGTAGGGACGCTCCAGCTGGGATCTAAGAAGCCTCAGACCCGCCCCATGACAGCTCCCTGGAATGCCTCGGAACGATGCTCCAACACATAAAAGCCCCCTAAAGCCCCCTGCTCCTGCCGCCCACCCTCCCCGAATCGCGCTGGCGGCTGGGTCCTGGCTCCCTCTTCAAGACATCTGCGGTGCAGGAGCCTTCTCCTAATTAAATGGAAGCTCCTCGGCTATCTTGCACTTTGCAACAGCGAGGCGCGGGCACACAGGAGGCCTTCAGGAAAAGGAGCTAGCTGGGCTGAGGAGGTGGGGTGGGTGGGGACGCCCCCAGCCCCCATGATAACAGCAGCTGAGGGCTCTCTGCCAGGCCAGGAACTGGGCCCTCTGGGGCTGTTCCTCCACGTGGCCGGGAAGCAGGTGGCAGCTGTGACGGCCCCCTTATGGAAGGGACACACACGGCCTCTGAGCTATAGGGTTGCAGGATAGGGGACCCTTTCCAGGGCCCAAGAGTGGACTCTTGTCCAGCACTCAGAAATGAACTATCTGAGGAGACCCACGTGCTGGCAAAGCAAGAGACTTTTTTGGGAAGGGCTTCCCGGGCAGAGAGCAGCAGGGCGACGGAGCCCAGAACTGCTCTGCCACGTGGCTCGTGGTCTCCGGTCTTATGGGGATGGGGTTAGTTTCCGGGCTGTCTCTGGCCGATCATCTTGCTCAGCCTGCACTTGGTCTGGCTCGGGGTCCCTCTTGGTGGCGAGGGCACCTCTCAGCCAAGATGGATTCCGGCGCCAAGGATCCTGGGACGTTGTTCATCTCCTCCCTTCCATGGCCCCCCCCCCCCAAATTCTTCAGGGCAGCGCTGCCTTCCTTATCAGGCAGCTATTATCCTGTTTGGCCAAGGTGAGCAGTTTGAGTCAATGGGTCCCCCACTAGTATCAGCATTAGGAGGCAAGACAGAGGTTGAATGCAGTCCCCAGACCCCGGCACAGACCTAGGTCAGCCCTAAAGCAAGGACCCAGGGCCTCTGCAGGGCTGCCTTTCCTCAGAGCTTTTGGGGGCTGCCTTGACCTCCAACCTGGACCCGGGCCTGGATGACCCGAGGGCTATGCTCAGGAGGTACCCCAACCCACACACACCAGGAAGTGACTATAACCTGACCTGGGCCACAATATACTGTGCAGTGGGGACAAAGATCTAGAAGGGTCTATCATCAGTCTGGGGGTGCTGAACCAGGCTGTAGGCAAAAGGATCATCGACCTCAACCCTCACACCCCAAAGAACTCCTTAGGTAGGCGAGTCAAGGTCTGGAACTGCCATTCCAGGGGCAGTCAGCCAAACAGGGAAGAGAATCTCTGGGGCAAACGTTGTAATTTTGTAAAAACTGTTTCCCGGAGAGGGAGAAAATGTGGCCAAGACTATTGCCACGAACCAAAGAATTAAATTCAATTCTTTTCTAATGCTGTGCTTAACATCCAAGAGGGATCCAGATAGCTCAGGGCAGTTAGCTCTTCTAAAGAGCAATGCAGTCATTTCAGAGGCAAATTACATGCCCATTTAAATAAAATGTCCTGAAATGATGTTGCCCTGCAGATGTGATTTCAAATCTGACTCTACTGATTACCAGCTGTGTGACCTTGGACAAGTTACTTAACCTCTCTGAGCCCAGATTTCCTCCTTTGTGAAATGAGGCTAATGATTCACACTTTAACAGGGTTTGAGAATAAAATCTTCTAACGCATATGAGACTCACAGCATGATTCCTAGCACATTGTAGCACCCAAGACAGACTGGGTATGCTCTACTGTTCTGCTATTATAATCTGCAAGCACCACCCCTGGAACAAAAAGGCTGGTAGGTGTTCAGTACCGGTGGAGATGGAGCAGGCACAGGTAGCTGTGGAAGTCCCAATAATAAGGGACCATAGATAGAGAGGGAAACCTAGGGGAGTCGGGAGATCGCTGTCAGTTAATAACTGCTCAAGAAAGCCATCAGAACAAGGCAGGCTTGCTTGACCAGTGGAGGCGCGAGATTTGCCTCAGGTCATTGCGTGGGGGATGAGGTGAGGCCCGCATTCAGGTGCAGACCAAGGGCAGGAGTTCGAGGACCGCCCTTCTGCTGATGTGAATAAGCACCAGGACAGTCCTAGTTTGAGCTTATAGGGTCAAATACTCTCTTACTGGACACCCAGGAGGAGGAGCTGCTACTCAAGAAAGAGGACAAGGCGGTCTTTTCCCGCCCCCACTGTCCTTGGATGATAAAACCATAGCCCACCGAATCCTCAGGGCAGAGCCCCCTTGCCTGCCTGCTTGCACCTCTCACTAGCATCTTATCTTAATAAATCTATTTCTTGCCTTTCGCTTTCTTTGTCTGTCGCTGGATCCCTTCTGCGTGGAAGCACGAAGAACCTGAACCTCAGTAAGTCCAGACACTGAGTGAGCGATTCCAATTTAAAACTGTGGGTTCAAGTCCCACTCCGGGTTTAGACTGGGTTCAAGTCCCGTCACATGGGTTCAAGTCCCAGTCTAGGTTCTGGTTAGATTCAGGCCAATAGTGCTGTCACTTTCAGTACGACGCTCCATCCAGGACCACTTGACCAGCTCTGGGCTTCCGGAGCAGGTTGGTACCCCCTTAGTCTAGGAACCTGAAAATTGGGATGAACTTTTTTCTTGTTTTCAAAAAAACAAACATCATAGGCTACAAGCTATATGTGGAATCCAAAAAAAAGGATACAAATGAACTTATTTGCGGGATAGAAGCAGACTCACAGACTTTATAAAATTTATGGTTACCCATGGGGACAGGTGGGAGGGAGGGATGGACTGGGGGCTGGGGACTGGCCTGGGCCCACTGAGGTACATGGAATGATTGGCCAACGGGGACCCGCTGTCTAGCGCAGGGAACTCGACCCCGTATTCTGTGATCATCTATGCGGGCAAAGAATCTGCAAGAGAATGGATGGGCGTTTATATAAAACTGAATCACTGGGTTGTATGTCAGAAATTATCGCAACCTTGTAAATCAACTAGACTTCAATAAAACTTTAAAAAAATTAAAAAACCACCTAAAAGTGAGACTTCTTTTTTATTTTTTTAATTTGTTTTATGTAGAGCCGCACCCGCGGCATATGGAGGTTCCCAGGCTAGGGGTCTAACAGGAGCTGTAGCTGCCGGCCTTCGCCACAGGCACAGCAATGTGGGATCCGAGCCACGTCTGCAACCTACACCACAGCTCACGGCAAGGCCAGATCCTTAACCCACTGAGCAAGGCCAGGGATCGAACCCACAACCTCATCGTTCTTAGTCGGATTCGTTAACCACTGAGCCACGAAGGGAACTCCTAAAAGTGAGTCTTCTGACATTGCTTTTTACACAGCCTTTTCAGTAACTGCAGTTGACCTTGATTCGAGTCTGCAGGGGCACCTTGGGATCTCCCAAGCTCCCTCTACCAGCTTTGGCAGGAACGAGGACTCCTGGACTGATGGACACACGGGCGCAGGAGGCAGGGGCTGAGCCCCTGGAAGGAGGGTGAACTCACAGAGCCCAGGCGCCCCTCCTGTACCTGAGGCCCGACACTCCAGGCACAAGTCCCCGCTGTGTGGCTGGGGAGGCCACAGTGCCTTTGAACCTCAGCTCCCCTTCCGTGAAGCTGGAACCAAGCAGGGCCCTGTGGTCTTCTGGGCACCCAAGTCCTTCTGTGGCCCCCGATTCTGGTTTTTAGGGAATAAACACCTTCAGCCTCCAAGACCTTCCTTGACCATCCAAAGGGCAGTTGCTAATCAGGGAAGGGGGGTGACGGGGGGCCAATGCAGAGACCAGGGAGGCGCAGTCAGGAGACGACAGTGCAGTTCTGGGGGCAGGGTCCTCGCCCCTCCTCATGGAACATAGAGAACTTTAACTATGAATTCTTCTGCAGAACTAAACCCCCCCCAACAAATGGAAGATGTTCATGAAATAGTCTTTAATCCAGAAAGGAGACCGCCAGACCCCTGAACGCCAGCTTTGAAAACAATGCAAGCTTGCCTCTACCCTGATCCTGATCTGAGGCCCTATTTTTTTTCACTGCCCAAACTATAAAACCACCTCCGGATCACTCTGAAGGGGGGCACAGTCTTTGAGGCATTGGCTTGCTGGGACCCTCCTTTGCCTGGCAAGGCAATAAAGCTATTTTTTTCTTTTTTTTCTCCTCTGCCCGAAACTCTGTCTCCACATTTCTATTCGGCAGCGGTGAGCAGAGGCTGAGTTCAGGCAACAAAATGGGGATAACTGCACCTGCCCAAGGTATAAATGAACTAATGTGGGCAGAGAACCAGATGCTGGGGAGGCCTGGGACACACAGCAGGCGCCTACTCCTCAGTTGTCGCTGTTATGATGTTGCAAGCCCCTGAGGAGTGTCATTTGACCCGGGTTCCCGACACAGGCCAGGCTGTGTTGCTGATGCTAGTAGGCCCATCTGAAAGCACCCTGCCCTCAAAGAGGGGCAGAGGGCGCTCAACGCCTGCCTCTTGTGGCCCAGGGCACCTGGCCTGGTGCTACCAGCACATCGTCTAACTTTTCTAGAGATAGCTTACTATGCTCTGTAAATATCCTGAATTTTAAATGCGGGCAAGTTTGTTCTTAAACAGATGGAGAAACTAAAGCGTGTCCCTGGGCCCAGCTCTGAGCCTGGGGACTAGACCATCTCCGGCCCCGGCCTATCTCCAGGTGTGGGTTTCTGGGGATTCTGGTCCTCCCAGGACGTGGGGTTCAGAACACAAGTTCCCCAAAGGGAGAGGAACAGACTGGATTTTAGCCTAAGCAGAGATGTGGGCCTCATTGCTGCGCAGAGACCGCCATCTGCTGGTGGAAGCAGGTAAGAGCAGCCAGCACCTGCCAGCGTCCCCAGGAGAGGATCCAGACAGGACGGTGGGGAGGCGGGGGGGAGGAGGAGTATTCCAGTTTGGCCAGACCCTGATCTGGTAAGGAACCCCAAAGGGGGGCCCAAATGACTCATCAGTCCCCGTGACTGCGAGGGGAGAGGAAAGCAGGCATGCACCTGCAGGGTCAGTGGACAGTGTCTCCTGGAGGTTAGCATAAGGTAAGCCGGTGAGCACACGTGACATGTGTGTCTGGGGTGTGTTTGCAGACAGGCACGCCCGTCTCTAGCCCATGACCTTTCTTTTTCCCTCAGCCTTCTGACCCCCCGTAAACTTGCCCACTGCCCAAGAACTCGGAACCACACCCCCCGCCCCAGAAAACCCCGGACCTGATAGGGCTCCGAGTGGCTGCGTTGCAGGAATGCTCTCGTCCAGCTGCAGGAACACCTGGCTTGGTCCCCTGGGCCTTTAGCAGGACAACAAGTCTCCAGGTGAGATCCAGAATTTACCCTTCCTGGGCCAGCCACACAACCTTTGGGCAGCCAGGATCGTCCCCAGGAGCCCTGTCCTAAGGCCCCGGAGAACCCCAAGCACCCGGAAGGTGGGGGTGGATGGGCAGCAATGGCGCTCCCGTAAGATCCTGTGTCCCCAGCCCGCCCCAGGGCTTGCACAGAGCAACAGAGCAAAGTCTCCCGAGATAGCTTGGAAAATACTGCACTGGGAGTTCCCATTGTGGCGCAGTGGAAATGAATCCAACTAGTATCCATGAGGACGCAGGTTTGATCCCCGGCCTCGCTCAGTGGGTTGATCCCGTGTTGCTGTGGCTGCGGCACAGGCCAGCAGCTGTAGCTCTGATTCCACCCCTAGCCTGAGAACTTCCATATGGTGTAGATGTGGCCCTAAAAAGAAAAAAGAAAAAAAAAAAAGAAAGGGAAACACTGCACGACTCACTGTTCTTTAGATGTTCTCCTTTTTAAACTTTGATATGTTTACTTTTTTGTCTTTTTTTTGTCGTTTTAGGGCCGCACCTGCGGCATATGGAGGTTCCCAGGCTAGGGGTCTAACAGGAGCTGTAGCCGCCGGCCTTCGCCACAGGCGCAGCAACTCGGGATCTGAGCCGCGTCTGCAACCCACACCACAGCTCACGGCAACGCTGGATCCTTAACCCACTGAGCGAGTCCAGGGAACGAACCCGCAACCTCATGGTTCCTAGTCGGATTCGTTTCCACTGTGCCGCAAAGGGAACTCCTGATGTGTTAACTTTTTAGCCCCAAAGAGTTTCCTGTTGATTAACTGGCTTTGCTGTCCCAGAACCCCAGGCGGCGCTCTTGTGCCCTGTTTACAGGTGGACAAGCGGAGGCCTGGAGAGGCTGAGGGAACAGCTGTTGGGCCTAGAACTGGGTGGGCAGCCCGGGCTCAGCAAATCCCCGGCTTGGAGGTGTCCAGAGCTCACATAGGCTCAGAGATTTTTATAGCAGAACGCCCTCTGATGCCAGCTGCACTGACTCTCCGCAGGGAACAGACCATGTTCAAAGGCCTGGATCTGATCCCCCCAACCCCACCCGCTCTGGGTCTCCCCACTCTCGGATTAAAAACAAATACAAATTTAAAACAACTGCATCAATTACAGTTCCTAGGCGACAGGGACTTTAGATACGTATCTGCTGTTCCAAGACAACTGCCCCTGGAAGTAGGTCTTCTTAGGTACCCTCATTTTCCAATGAGGAATCTGAGACTCAGAGAGGTTAAGTAGCTGGCCTGAGGTCCCACAGCCTGGGTCTAGGCCCAGGGATGGGATCAGAGTCTGCACATCTACCCTGTCCTCGGAAGCACCCTGACACGATTCCAACACCGAGACTCGACATTCCTAAAACACGGAGGGTTCCTAAAACAGCAGCCCAAGGTCAAGCTTATGTCAGTGTCTGCAACTACAATCGCCAGGGAACAAGCAGCACGGGCAGATTCTGGCAGCTGCAGAAAGAGGAGAGAGACAGAGACAGAGAGGGACAGAGAGGAAGGGAGAGAGGAGATAGGAATTCCTCCAGAGAGCACTCTTTGAAACCTTCCCATGATGAAATTAAAAGTGAGCTCGAAGTGATTTATTTTTTCAATCTGTGAATCTAAACAGATGATCTCTCTTCTAGGTACATCTATCATATGATCTCCTTCACAGCTGTGAAAAAATGCTATTAGTGCTTTCAAAGCAGTTTTATCACAGATTAAAGAAGCCTAGGGGGAAGAAAAAAAAAAAAAATTGGCAACGGGAGACAGCCATATGCCTACTTGACCTAGGACCATAAACCTGTTGTTCATTCCAGAGAGGGGATTACGGCTTTACTTTGAGTAAGTTGCTTTTCATATGGAAATTTCTTTTCATAGTAAAGATCTGCCTTTAATAGCATCATCCTAAAAAACATGCCTATTTTTTAATTCCCTGATCATGGACATATAGATTTTTATAGTGTCTGCAAGCATACATTAATGTTAATTTCACCATGCTCCTTTGTATTTTGTTAATGTCACAATCTGCTGTAAAACCTTGCCAAGTTTCTTAACTGTCATGTTAATTCCAAGACCTATTCTGCACTCTTTGACATTTCAGGACAGAACAAGGCAGTAAAAATAGATTAGAAACAGCTTATAAGTATTATAAAATCTAGAACTTTGCAGATGGTGGAATTAGGTCTGCTGAATGGAAATTTAGCAACTCTGAGCACAATAATATTAGAAAAGCCTATTCATTTCTAAGGTAAATATTTGGAAGGGGTTGCATAATGGTGACTAGAGGAGAGTGGGGAAACATAAAATGCAACAGAGTTATATTATTTTAAGCAACTTACTGGCTCCATAGACCATATCCTGAAGCGTTTCGGGTTTCAAAGGTTTTTTTCTACCATATAAATAAGAGGCCATAGTAAGAGCTTGATTTTATTCATGATCAGCCCCAAGATCACACAAATTATTTCACGCAAAGGATTGGTCTGCATTTTCCTAAGTCGAAGCAGAGCCTGACTCCACTTCGATATTAAATGACACTACCACATGCTAAGAAATTTGCACAAACGGACAGGAAATGAGACACTGTTTTCTTAAACTGATTGCTAAAGAATGCACCCTGTTTAAACCGTGCGCTCTCCATTTCAAAGGGAAGCAGTGGCTGATTTCAGGAAGTTTAAAAATCAGCTCATGGAAAAGCAGGACAAAGTTAGGGTTAAATGTATTTTTTTTTTCTTCTTGTCCCCTTCCCTCCCCGCGTCCCCCTCTCCCCCGCCCCCCCCTCCTCCAGGGGAAACGATTTCTTAAAAAAAAAATTCCCCTTTTTCTTTAAGGGGAACTTATTATTTCCATCATCTTTGTTGAGATGTTGATGAATAGTTCCCATCCTTTGCCAAGGCCCACCCTCTGCCTTTTTTCTAAGCTCTTTCCTCATTATTTGCTGAATCTTTTTCCCACAGCCCCGACAGGCCGTCAGGGCGGCTTAAATACAGCAAAGTATTAACATGGGGAAATGGCTTTCGGTCCCCAATTGATCTCCTAATACGTTATGTTGAAATGATAATTGGTACACTCCTCACTGGAAAATAAGAGAGAAGAACCACTTTTCAGTCACCACAAGGTATTATCTTAGCTTGGGTATTCAGAACTAACAGATACATTTAAAAAAAAAAGGGAAAAAAAACCCTATCCCCCCCCATCTGCTAGAGAGTCTGCAGTCTGCAATTCTTTTCAGCTGACATAATCCAGATTGATTCGTTCAGCAGATAAAATTCAGGCCACTTCTGCCCTTTATGGGAGCAACATAATACCCGTCTTTATTCAGTAACAATGTAACATAATGGGATCGGAATGTGCAAAATGACTGTTCTTAAATTACTGCGCCTCACAAGGGCCCAACACAAGCTGGGGCTTAATGTAAAAAATCATTAGGCACAGATTACTAAAGTGCTCCTGCATTAAGGAGGTCAAACCGAGCCTGTTGATGGTATTTTTCAGGACAGAAACTCTCTGCTAATATCTTGATTATGACTGTGTTCTGGGGGCCCCATCCCAGCACCCCCAGCTCAGCTCTGTGGTTTCCAGAGAGATGCTGTGAGGTGGGGGGGCCGGGAAGTGTTGGGGGGAACCCACTGCAACAGGGGCCTGAGATGGGGTCAGGAGGATCACACACCGTTTTCAAGAAAGTTTGGTGCATCAAATAACTTGAGCTCCCAGCGATCAGACGATGCTAATTTGAAGATCTGCAGGGGTTGGTTAGTAAAATACATGGAAAAGAAAGAAAAGCTTAAAGACGGAGTAATCACCCATCAGCCCAATACCTAGAAATGACCCCAGGCATTCCAATTGCAAATTCGTCCCATCTTTTTTTTTCTTTCTATGCAGAACTATACATTTTTACGGAATCTGTGCTTCCAATACAGCTTTTCACTAAACGTTATAGGTCCTGTCAACATATCTCCATGTCATTAATGATTCCTCTGCTATGAAAGTTTATGGCTACAAGGTGTTTCTTCCTTTGGAGGGACCTCATTTATTTAATGATCCCTATTCTTGGGCAGGTAGGCTGTTCTCTGTTTCCCTCCATTCTAAGGAATGCAACAATGAATATGTCTATAGAGAAATCTTTCCCCACACGTCGGGTACTTTTCTTTGGATGGATGCCTAGAGGTGGGATTTCTGGATAAAAGGGGCTGCATATTTTATATCAAACACAGACATTTCTTCCTTGGCCTCCAGAAAGTTCGAAATCTGTGCCACGCTGTGTACAGGAAGGCTTCAGAACCAGCTACACTAACCTCCTCCTTTGCCCGGGTAACAGAGCTTTCTGGAACACTGCTTTGCAGCGACTAGATTATCCCGAACACCGTCTAGTTCCCCACACTCACCCTTAAAACTCTTCATCAGAAGAAAGATTAAATTAAGCACAGCCGTCAACGCAGGCTCTTACAAATCTAAGGTTACCTAAGAAGATTCTGGAAAAATACAATGGGACAAAGCAGAGCAGAAAAGATGAATGGAAATGAATTTTTTTTCAACTTGCAAGTTTTAAGCCTCGTGCAATTTCATTTTTGCATCCGAGAGCGTGGCTGGTCTCTTATCTTGTTTAAATAGAAGACTCCCAAAATTTGAATCACCGAATCACCGGGCGGCCTCTGAGATGATGCAGTTACTCTTCGGAACACTGGGCTCACGGTCTGGAGTGGGGCCTGTATTTGGTCAAGGTTTGGGCTAAATGAAGCAGGCACTTGTGTGTGTATGCACAGGGCTGAGATTCGGCGTATGTCTCTCTCTGCATATATATATACACACTCCCATGCACATAAATATTTTTTTTTATCTACAAAAGGAGTATCACCATTATAACCTCATCGTGGAAGCTCACACTATCTGAAATATTTGCATGTGATTACCAGCCTCCGCTGTCAATCACGACGGCACAAATCCAATATTCAGGCCATATGGCCTTGAAACTTCCAATCGATAGGAACCTTTTAAAGCTGAAGCTTCAAAAAAGTTGTATCAAAAATATATTCGATGAGAAGAAGGTTAATTGAATAGTTGATTACTCAGTAACAATTAAGTGCCCTTCAGATATCTTTGGGAAATCTCGAAATATCATGGTGATAGATATTTATTAGTTTATCAGCTACTACTGCATTATATATTTATTTTTAGGCCCAAAGTCAATTTCTTGCATGAATATATTTTAACCTTGGCATTCCCAGGGTAAAAGACATGTATATCTCTATTACTACACAGCCTCGGAGATGGCAGGATGGAGAAAAGTCCATGTGATCCAGGGCTGTCAGCACTGAAGCATTTCCCAACATTAGACACAGCTTCTTTGGAGTTCCCTGGTGGTCTAGTGGTTGAGAGTTCAATGTTGTCACCGCGGTGGCTCGGGTTACAGTGTGGTGTGGGTTCGATTCCTGGCCCGAGAACTTCCGCACGCCATGGGCATGGCCACAAAAAAAGAAGGAAAAGGAAACAGCTGCTTTGTGACTATCGGGCAAAATGGTCAAATAAGACCTCTCGGAAAGACGCAAGCTCCAAAATGCAGTTATTTTTGCAAGGAGAGTTTGGATATCACATTGCTGCGTTCTCGCCACCGGCTCTTAAATTAGTCTTATGCGGACCTTCCTTCTGCCTAGTTTCTCTTCAAAAGTAACCAGATCTTTGAGTACCCAGAGACAAAAAGGCATATCTCCACTGGGAAATGAAGTGGCCACGTCTGTCACCAGCACTTGTTAACAAAATCTTAGATTTGTCATCCTTTTGCAAAGGAAGTACGGATGAAGCTTTTGAAATCACTGATAATCTGTCATAGAAGATCAACATTCATGTGCACATGCACACACACACACACACACACACATCCCTCTGCCAAATGGTCAGGGATGAAATCTTTTTTTTTTTTTTTTTGCCTTATTTGCGCCGCACCCATGGCATATGGAGGTTCCCAGGCTAGGGGTCTAACAGGAGCTGTAGCTGCCGGCCTTCGCCACAGCCACAGCAACGCGGGATCCGAGCCGCGTCTGCGACCTACACCACAGCTCACGGCAACGCCAGATCCTTAACCCACTGAGCAAGGCCAGGGATCGAACCCGCAACCTCACGGTTCCTAGTTGGATTCGTTAACCACTGAGCCACAACGGGAACGCCGATGAAATCTGAGTATATGCTTCAGAAAGATGGGTTCAGGTGCTCATTCTGGAGACCACACTTTGCCTGTATCACTTTCTGTTTTGCCCAGGAGCTCAGAGGAACTTCTCTAGTAGAAAGAATCTTCTTGCAATTGGTAAAATTAGATTCCTCTGAACCAAGGCTTCAACATTCCTAACAGGCACACCTAAGAAAGGACTGATTGTCTGGACACAAGGAACTGACTCTTTTTTTTTTTTTCTTTTTCAGACCACACCTGAGGCATACAGAAATTCCCAGGCTAAGGGCTGAATTGGAGCTGCAGCTGCAGGCCTACGCCACAGCCACAGCAGCATGAGATTCAAGCTTCATCTGTGACCTACGCTGCTGCTTGTGGCAACACTGGATCCTTAATCCACTAAGCGAGTCCAGGAATCAAACCCACATCCTCACAGAGACAATGTCAGGTCTTCAACTCCCTGAGCCACCATGAGAACTCCACGGAACTGATTCTAAACATGAGTGAAAACTGATGCTCATTTAAGTAATTATCAAAACCAGCCCAAATATTATGCATTTTATACACCTGTAAATACATACTGAAGATCTTATGGGCACTGTGGAACTCAGGCGGAAAAAGGAGTGAACAAGACAGACAAGGTCTCTGACAGCTTGGCGTTCTCAGTTTGGTGGGAGAATCGGACCAAAAAAATGATGAAAAACTGAACACACACATTTTTTTAGTAATTGCTAAGAAGGAAGTGAGGGACTGAGAGAGGGAATAATAGAGTGACAAGCCATTTTTTGAGCGGATGGTTAGAAACTGAATCTTTGAAAACATGATGTTTCAAGCGAGACCCTAATGAATGAGGAGGAGTTGGCCATGCAAAGCTGTGTGTGTGTGTGTGTGTGTGTGTGTGTACGCGTGTGTGTGTGCATGTGATGAAAGAAGAGGTTGTCATTCATTCCAGGTAGTGAGAACTGCATATTCAAAGACCTTGAGGTCAAAGAGCCAGAAATGTTTAAGGATCAGAGAGGGGACCCAAGCCGTCAAGGCTGATCCTGAGACATGAAGTTACAGGTTAGGTATGGACCTGATTGTTTGGATTTTGTAACTAAGGGGACTTGGGTTTTCATCAAAAGAGGGTGGAAAGCCCTTGAAAACTGTTAGAAAACTCTAGGGCTCAACGTTTGTCTTTAGAACTCACTCTAGCTTCTTTAAGAGCCTAAAATGGTTTGGAGGAAGGGCTAGTAGATGGTTGAGCCCAGTCCAGGTATGAGAAGGGGTGAAGGCAGAGGAAAGGGGGATTCTAGATTTATTCTGAAGATAGAATTTTTTTTTGCCTTTTTGCCTTTTCTAGGGCTGTACCCATGGCATATGGAGGTTCCCAGGCTAGGGTCTAACAGGAGCTGTAGCCGCCGGCCTTCGCCACAGCCACAGCAACGCGGGATCCGAGCCGCGTCTGCAACCTACACCACAGCTCACGGCAACGCCGGATCCTTAACCCACTGAGCAAGGCCAGGGATCGAACCCACAACCTCATGGTTCCTAGTCGGATTCGTTAACCACTGAGCCACGACGGGAACTCCTGGAGACAGAATTGACAGAGCTTTCTGTCAACTGGATGGGGGTACTGAGGAAAGGGAGAAATCAACATTAACTCCGCGGTTTGATGTTATGAGATGTCCACATGGAGGACCCTCATAGAAAATGCGAGAAGACACGCTGGAGGAGGGAAGTGGGCTGAAGTCTTGGGTCTGAGAGCCACCGGAAGGCAAACGGCGGCATCTGTAAGGAAGGACGGGATCTCCTGGAAAGGAAGAGAGGCCAGGACTGAGCCACAGAGAGCCGAAAGAGGAGTGGGGAGTTCCCTTCGTGGCTTGGTGGTTAACGAATCTGACTAGGAACCATGAGGTCGTGGCTTCGATCCCTGGCCTCGATCAGTGGGTTAAGGATCCGCGTTGCCGTGAGCTGTGGTGTAGGTTATACACGCAGCTTGGATCTGGCGTTGCTGTGGCTGTGGCGAAGGCCGGCGGCTACAGCTCCTGTTAGACCCCTAGCCTGGGAACCTCCATATGCCGCGGGTGCGGCTCTAGAAAAGGCAAAAAAAAAGAGACAAAAAAAAGAGAAGGAGGAGTTAGCAAAAAAGACCAAAAGGAGGAGCTAGTGAAGGAGAAGACTCTGAGGGAGCGGTCTCCCAGAAACCAGGGCGTCCCCTCTTGGACATTGCTGCCTTCTCTTATCCCTGGAAACTTGCTGCCTCTGGAGGCCGAAGTTCCATAAAGAACACTTTAAGGTAGGTCCTAGTCCCGTCCTCACCACCCAGAGAAGACAGAGGCTCGGTGATATTCAGCTGCTTCCTTGGCATCGCGTCCCTGTCGACGGAACCCAGCGGGCGCCGGTCCTGCTCTTGACCACGCTGTGATTTAAATGTGTGCTACTTTCTAGGACTGGCCTCCAGGGTCCTGTCTGCCAAGTGTGGCCAAGACATGCCCCTAGGAGAACTTAGGAACACGTTTTGAATATCTTGTTTCTGCATTTTTAATGCTGGCATCGCCACCATCTGTATGGCATCTCAGATGAAATATTTACCCGCTCTGACTCCCTGCACAGCGTCAGGGCCAGCCACAGACTTACTGCGACTTAACCCCGGGAGAAGGAGGCTTTATAAAGCAGACCAGCTAAGGGAGACGGGAGCCTTCAAAACGGGTTCTCCCTTTCCATTCAGGCCGTGTGCCCAGCCCTCAGGTCTCCCCAGCAATTTCCAGGGTTCAGGCAGATCCCCTCTGAAGCAGACAAGCTCCCTGGAGTCAGGGAATCAGAGCGAGGCCCCCAAGTGCGGGGCGTCCAGTGAGCCCCGCATCATCCCCGCCACGTCAGGGGTGAGCCCGGCTTTCCGCGGAGACTCCTAACAAGATGACAGGCATGGCCATCGAGGGACAGATCAGGGAAGGTGACAAGTGTCACCGACCAGAGAGCTGATGTGCGATGGCGTCCCTGCCGGGACGGCCTGACGCCCCCTGACTCTGGACGGTGTGCTGCAGAGGCGCTGGCTTCCTGTCCCAGTGCACACGGGACGGGATGGACAGACAGCCGTTCCACGGGCATCGGGGCACTGGGCGCCGGGAGACAGACCAGAGCCCATTACCCGGCTGGGCTCTCACGGTGACAGCGCAGCCAGCTCCGGCAAAGGGCTAGCAAAAAGCACGGCAGAGTTTTTAATATTGTTGTAATGGGATTAAAAGATCCTAAATGAATTTATTTTCTTATGCTCGAAAATAGTCCAGCGCTGCCATACTGCAATATGTGCTCGGAAGAGCAGTCTGATAAAAATCATTAGAAAAGAATTAAATTCGTCATATAAAAAAAACCCAGTCATTTTATTTTAAGTAGCTCCTCATTCAAAGACGAGGCAATTGTCCCTTAGAGTAATACCAAGGACAGCCTGGAGGGGGACTCCAGGTTTGGTCTCCGGAACACCATGCCTCGGGCTTGCTGCAGCTGAGAGACTCTGCCTCGTTTCCAAGCCCATCCGAATACTTTCAGACACGAGTGAAGGTGGAGAAAAAAGGGCATCAGAGGCGAGAGGAACTCCTTGCCAGCTGCGTCCCTTGGATGAAACCGTAAAACACTAGTTTGGGGGGTCAAACCCTACCCGTCTTTCAAGACCCATCTTCTCTACTCTGTTTTTTTAGGGTCTCCCAGGCCTCACTTCCTTCACGCCATTTATTTCAACTTTATCGTGCACCGTCTCAGGCTTGTATTTATATTATTCAATGTGACTGACATGTATATTATTATTGCATTTCCTAGAGGGGACTGCCAAGTCTTTGCTGGGTCGCTAGGGTGTTCCTCTTGCATGGGGCTACCCTTGGGGGCCCTTTTCTTTGAGTACAACGTGTCATAGAGTCCCTTGTCCGTTTTCACAAACAGGAATGAGCAGAAGCCCCCGAGAAGATGAGGAGGAGAGCGGGGACCTCTTGCCAGCAGCTGACTATCTCCACTCCATCCCCAAGGGTTGCAAAAACGAACTCTACGGGAGCCCTGCAATGGCTGTTTTACGCCATCTTTTAGAAGGAAAGCAACAGAGATATTCTACTTGCAAAGAAATTTAACCAGCAACGGGGTGCTGACGGCTGCCAATCTGAGGATCCTGTACGAGGCCTGCTGACTCCTTGGATGTCCCGAGCTCAGCTTGCAGGGGTGAAGTCACCCGTCATGTGTTCACGCTGCAGGAGGGTGGCTTGAGGACTTAGGCAGCAGGCAGACCCTGCCTCTGACCAGCATTCAACAGTTTAAAAAAATCTGAGATTTTTACCCTTGAATTCTGCCCAGGGATAAAAGCATCAGTGCTCGAAGTGCATCTTTGGTCGGCAACACGGGGCGGGCCCAGCCAAACCGCATCAGAGGTGCCCAACTCCGAGCTCAGCAGGACCTGCTCCAAGGCCAGCTCTCAGTGCCACCAGAGCCAGGCTTGGCCTTTCACTCGGAGGCTGGGCTCCCGGTCCTCAGGCAGGGAAAACTAAACACAGCACAGCCACAGCATGGCGACCAGCGACATGACCCCTGATGGGGGTTAGAGGACCAGGAGGCGAGAGGGCCGCTGCCCAGGGAAGCAGAAGGTCCTTTTGGTTTTTTCCATCATTTCATCCCATAACCAACGATGAGAAACCTTTGGATGCAAGCATGCTGCTTTGTGTGTCTTAGCGACCACCCATGTTGGCTTTGGCTGTTGGTTGCCCCACCAAACTCCAACACAGGGCCCTGGTTTCCAGAGGGGACTGAGGATGTGTGGATATGGGTTGGGGACCACGGGACAAGATGACTACACTTTTCTTTCTAAGGACCAGTGAACATTCCAGATTTTGTGACAGTCCCCCCTCTGCCAGAGTGCCCATCTAGGAACTGGATGGGGTTGGCCACCCCTCCCCGCAGCCTGGGCATCTCCCCTTGGGCTCACACCAGCTGCCGGAGAGCCCTCTCACCACGCCTGCTTGTTTCAGACGTGGTGTCGGCCACGGGGGTTGGGGGGCTCCAGGGACATTGAATTAGCGGAGAATTTCCCCTCTCCATCCCCGCTCAGGAGAACGGAGCTCCTGAAACAGGAGGAGCCACTGCCCCCAGGCAGAGCTAAAAGTGCTTGGGTGGCTTTTGGGTTCTGATGTGGGCCCAGGTTTTCAGTCCTGAAAACTCCAGGGAAGGACCAGCCTCCTCAGATCCCGCCCCCCCTCCCTGCGTGGGCCGGACCCTGGGTCTCGACCCACCCCCCGCAACCGTGTGATAAGCAGTGTGGGAAACTGAGAGCCACAGCTCCTTAAAGAGACACTTGTTCAGCTCTGTCACCTGTCCTAGATATTCCATTTTTTCCAGAGAACCTGGAATCCTGGATTTGTAAGTGGAAACCTCACCGTTTTATTTATTTATTTACTTATTTTTGTCCTTTTGCCTTTTCTATAGGGCCGCACCCGTGGCATATGGAGGTTCCCAGGCTAGGGGTCTAACAGGAGCTGTAGCCGCTGGCCTATGCCACAGCCACAGCCACGCGGGATCCAAGCTGCGTCTGCAACCTACACCACAGCTCACGGCAACGCTGGATCCTTAACCCACTGAGCAAGGCCAGGGGTTGAACCCACAACCTCATGGTTCCTAGTCGGATTCGTTAACCGCTGCGCCGCGAAGGGAACTCCAAAACCTCCCAGTTTTAGAATGTTCACAAGTCATTGACGGCGAAAGTGTAAATGCCACACAAGCCAAACAAAACACACTGGTGAGCTGGGTCCAGCCCCCAGGCTACCCTGCAAAGTCCCATTATCCTACTTGAACCACGTAGAGGGACCCACCTCACCTTCCATAGCTCACGTCAGCTCTGCTTACCCTGAAAGGATGAGCAGTGATAAGGCAGACAAGGAATCCAGGCCAGGAGCAGAGGTGAAAGTCACATCTAGGACCCTAACCAGGCCTTCTGAATCAGAATCTGCATCGGGGCAAGATCCATGGCTATTTGTGGGGTTTTTTTGTGGCGTGGTGGGGGCGGGGCACATGTGGCATATGGAAGTTCCCAGGCTAGGGGGTCGAATCGGAGCTACAGCTGTCAGTCACAGCCACAGCCACATGGGATCCAATCCGCACCTGCAGCCTACACCACAGCTCATGGCAATGCCAGATCTCCAACCCACTGAGCGGGATCCCGCATCCTCAGGGATACTAGTTGGATTCGCTTCCGCTGGGACCTCCCACCATGGCTCTTTGTTTTCAAGTCTTTGAGAAGCGTTTGTCTAAGGCTAAGGCAAAGAGATGTTCTAAAAGCTAAGAAACCCTCTCTTCTCTCCAAAAGGTGCAGAGGCCAAGGCACACCGCCTGCCCTCTTGTTAAAGCTTTTCCAAGTCCCATTCCCAGACTAGAGACCGTCACCATAATCACGAGGACATGGGACCTCCAGAAAGGAGAGCAGAGAGGGTGTCCAGGCAGGGAGCGAGAAGAGGGTGTCCAGAACAACCCCTTCCGCCTTCCACCACCACAGGACACTTCATACCATGGACGGCTGACCTCCAAAGTCATGTTCCAGATAAAGGTCAAGTAGCTAGACCCATGCTACCAGCTCGAATCTCAGGAACTCTGGTCAATATTCTGTGATAGTCTCTATGGGGAAAAAAATCTGGGGAAAAAAAAAATTGATGTGTGTAGATTTATCACTGAATCCCTTGGTTGTACAACAGAAATTATCACACCCTTGTAAATCAACTATACTTCCATAAATCTGGAAAAAAGGAAAAAAATATCTGCAGGACAGGATCCTAGGACAATTCTTTTTGGAGATCAGCCTTCCATTGTACAAGAAGTTGCAAGAAGTTGCACGCTGTTGGCTCTGGACCCTGGAGAAGACAGACACAACGTGGTGAAGGAGCAAGTTTTTTGTGACGTGCATGGAAGGTCCGGGCTTGTCTGCCCCTTAGAAAATCATCTCTCTTCATCAGCACGGCCTCCGATGGCTGCAGGAAATGTGTGCGCCTCGTCTTGGTTTTGCTTCTCTGACTCTCCCCAAATCCCCAGGCCTCGTCAGCAGAGACACATCTATCGATAATTACAAGATACACAGCTTTGGGGGGCATTTCCCTTCCATTCACGACATTTGCTGGTGTCAGTCTGATCATAAATACAATTAGATTTGAGAGTTCTATTACAAAAGCCAATAAAGCGGGCCTCAGTAGAGATTCTAAAATTACTTAACTTTTCTTTAGAAAAATATTAAAACAGTATTATCACATCAATGAGAAGAAAAGACAGGAAGATAATAAAGTTATGTTAAACCTCCCTGTATTTACTCATGTGTGAAACAGTTATGTCTGGTCACATAATTGCGATGGTCCTGAGAAATATTTCATATTTTATAATGAACATTAAAAGAGTTTGTGGATCATTACTTTATATGAGTTCCAAAGTTATTACATAAAACCCAATAGGAATGGTTATAAATTATCGGATCCTCCGGCCTGGCCTTGGTAAACATAACATGAAGACTGAAACATTTCAGCCGACAAGATTCGTGAGAAGAGGTTAAAAAAATCTCCCTGCATTTTCCGGGGAAGAGCAGACTGGAGTACTTGTACTCAGCTCTTAGCATTTTTGTTTCTGTTTCAAAGAAATTCTATTGAACCACTAGCTTAAGCCACACACACACACACACACACACACACACACACACACACACAAAGCTTCCCTTAGAACAAAAGAGGACTCACTTTCAGACCCTGCCCTCATCTTGCCATCTTTCATTATCCTATCCGTGGCCCTAAGGTCACCGCAAAATTCTTGAACTTTTCAACACAGCGTGGGTTGCAAATACTGTACTTTCGCAGGCTCATATGATCACCAACAACTGTTTATTTTCACAAGGAGATCCTCTCTTTGAAATCCGAAAATACAGCATCTTTGCAGAAACTGGAGAGTTGCTAACATTCCGAGGAGATTTTCCATTTTGGTCTGCAGAAGAGGTGGGCAGGCAGTATTTTAATTAAACATGGTCATTGGTGAATCACGGTGAAGGGGGAAATGGGTGCTGTTCTCTTTCCTTGTGCTTTATCCTCTCTTTTAAATCGGAGCGTTCTATTTTGTTTAGAAATCACACCTGCCACTTTGTTTTCCTCCAGCTTCTGCTTGCTGCAAGAGTTAAGCCTCAGGAGGCTAGCAGCTGGGCGAACCTGAGGGCCCGAGAGGGGAAGTCAGTCCTCCATTCAGTATCTTAGAGGCAGTCACCAAACTCGCCCTCCCTTTGGAAATGTCGCAAAGAGAGGGGCTCCCTTAGGGACACCAACTCCCATGGCCAAGTTCCAGCCCCAGCTCTGAGAAACACAGGTGCCGCTCTCCCTGGTGCCAGAGCAGCCCTGCCTTCTGTATTAAAAAAGGGAGAGAGCTCCACTAGCCCTCGCGGTGTCCTACGCCTGGCGCCCACAGGGGCCCTGTACCTGCTAGCTCCCCCCTTTGCGCAGGGCTCCTCCCTGGAGCAGCTGTCGGTAAGGCTTTCTCAGAAAACAGATGTCTTTTGGAGAATTTCAAGCTCCGAGTTGGAGGCCAGATTCTGACTGTACTTTGAAATATGTCTGCCGCGATCATTATGCAGTTATTCACATATATTTTAGACATCAATATGGTTTGACATATTCTCAAGTTCTCCGTGCTATTTATATGCTCTGATCCTTTCCTTTGCCTCTGCTCTAACATTACGCTCCGGCTTCCCAGAGTCGCTGAGGGCCCACACATCATTTTAATAAATATTTTTATCGGGGAGGGCTTTGCTATTTCATCCTAAGTGATTGCTCTCCAAATTGAACAAGAGACCAACATTCTTGGGAAGTCCACCAATCTTCTCATAACCTGTATGAACAGCGAATTGGCCAGTTCCAGGATTTTGGGAGACGAAACAATGTCATGTTTTTTGCCTTTTTCTGCAAGTTTGACCAACAACAAAAGAAAGATTATAAAGATGCCAACATACAATGTGGGAGGAGAAAAAAAAAAAAACCCTCTACTTGTTGATTTTAAGAAATGCTAATTCAACTAAATTACGAGATTTTGATATCATGAGAGCCCACGGGTGGGAAAAGAAAAAAAAAAACTTAAGGTGAGGAAAAAGAAGCAAAACAGGTATTTTCAGAGCAACATGAAGAGGGTGGAAATCTTTCAGAGATAGTTCAGCACATTCGGAATGACGTCAAGTTTAGGGAAATCTTCGTGGGACCCTCAGAACGTCACATCAAAAGCCGAGTCCAGCCAATTAGAGTCAATGACTGTGTTCTTCCAGGAAAAGCGGGTCAGGGCTCTGTTCCCTAAAACTAATCTATGGATCATCTCTCGCCCTTGTTTGTAAGATCCCTTTGAAGTATTTCTTGCAGTGGCCTCTAGGTGGTGCTAACACTGCATCGCTCCAGCTTTTCGGCACAATGAAAACATTAATTTGCTATGAGATAATTTTTGACGTAAATGTAAAATGGTGCCCATTCGAACTCAGTAATGAAGCATGGTGCATTTCTGCAGCTCCTAATTTGACTAGTTAAATGACTCCATTACGTGTCTAACAGACAGAAGCAAATAATTTCTGGTCAGTTGAGGTTCACTTATCCGTATCATTTTGCCCTGAAAATAAAGTCTCTAATCTACAATTCCTTTGTCTTAGTTTCTTTTTTCTTTCATTTTTTTTTTTTTTTTTTTTGGTGAAGATGATTAAAGCCAGTATGCTTAGATACTTTAGATTAAAGCAGTACAAACTAACAATTAAAACATCAGAACACACGGGCAGATCAAATATCGGTAACAGGGAAGGCAGACCACCGGACAGCCCTCCTAAATGACCCCAGCCTTTGCCCATCACTGGGTTTAGGGCATTAGGATGGCTTGGGAGCCTCAAAAGAACAAGTGTCTACCTTTCAAGTCCATTGTCTTTCTGGGACCAAAAGGAGGCCGCTGCTTGTCCTTTTCCCCTTTTTACTTTGCCACATAACTTTGAGGATGTTTGGAAATTTTTCAGGAGGTTGCATTTCTCTATAGCAAAAAAATAAAAAAATAAAATAAAAATGCTGTTTTAATAAATATCAAGTGATGAATAATTTTGCCCAAAGGGGGGGAAATGGTTAATATTGAATCTTAATGTTCCTCATCTAAATGCTTTTTTCTTCCTGCTAAAAACAAGTTTAGAATTAAAGCGTATCAGTTTACACATATTGCATGCATATTAGTGAGACACAGCTGTGTATGTCCCCCTCTTAAGAGCCATATGATTAAGTTATGGGATATCATATAATCCAAACCCTTTTTCTATTGGTCACCTTTCACAGACAAAAGCTTTTTAGTTTTAGGTCTATTAAATGACAGAATGTCCGATTCTGTAAATGTGCAAGTAATTATTATGAAGCACCTGTGTCTCTTATTTTCACTTACAGAGTCCATCTATAAATTGCTTTTGGAACGGTGCTCAGAGGCTGACACAGGACTGCGTGCCCCCTCTGGGGCAGCTGTCTGTGGCTTCGCGAGGGGGAGCAAGGATCTGAGTTCCGGGTCTCTGGATCTTGGTGAATTACAGAATGACAGGCCCAGGCCATGCCATCCCATAACCACGATTAAAAGGGACAGTGGCCCCTTTTAGTGGAGAAAGGGTGGTGGGGTGAAGAGGAAATCCCAGAGTTTGGGGGGGTCCTGCCCCCCTACATTTCATTTCTGTGTCTAGGTAGGCTCCTCAAAGAGTCTGTAACAGGCGATCTTTCTTTTCTTTCCTTTTTTTATTTTTGCTTATTGAGGCTGCTCCCGCGGCATATGGAGGGTTCCCAGGCTAGGGGTCAACACGGAGCTGTAGCTTCTGGCCTACACCACAGCCACATTAACCATTAACGCAGGATCCTTAACCCAGGAAGCAAAGGCAGGGACTGAACCTGCGTCCTCACGGACGCTAGTCAGATTCGTTAACCACTGAGACAAGATGGGAACTCCTGATTGTTTTTTCTTTTTATTTTTTAAAGACGTTGGAACTGAAAGAACCCAGTTTAAATGATATTCATTTTCCCCCAAAGAAACATGCTATCTGACTCAATTAAATGCAGGTTTTAAAAACTGGCTCGAGTGTGTGTATACATAGACTTTATTAAGCTTTTAAAATTTCAAATCCCTCTGTGTGTGCAAATGACAGCCGTTTGCATGACGGGGGACATGAGACGCACACAGACTGCGTGCCTTTTGACATGAAACGGTGTCAGAAGGACTGTCTCTGACTCCTACCTACCCGGCTGGAATCTTTGATGTCTCTGCCACTTGATCCGGGCAGCTGCCCTCCTCCCACGTAAAGTCGGAAGGTCAGAAGCCTGCCCTGAAGGGGGCCGCACCTCACACCCATGGGCCCCACGATAGCCATCAGCGCCAGGCTCTTTGGTGTTATGTAGGTCGAGCGGCCCTTGGGTTTACAGAAGGATTTGGCCTTTTGATTTGGCGTAGAATTTACAACTGAGAGCAATGTTGCAGTGTGCAGATCTGGGTTGTAGGTGCTGGAAAAGGAAATGAGGTCAAGCCAGGAGAGAAGCATACACCTGAAGAGGCTTGCCCGAGTCCCGGCTCAGAGGCTCGAAACTCCTCCCATGGCCGCCCCTTCGAGAGGGGGCACCTGGTGGTCCCAGCGCCTGAAAGTCACCCCCGGGGTATGCACCTGCCGCGGGGCAACCCTTTAGTCTGTGTCCGCCAAACAGAGGCCAGAAAGGGAGCCGGATCCATGGCGTGAGTTCACAGGACAGCCTGAGAGTGCGAGAGCCCCAGGGGGCCAGAAGCACATCCGATGGTACAGGTACAGGTAGGGGTACGGGTACAGGGGTACGGGTACGGGTACAGGGGGAAAACAACAGCGCTGCTCCGAACGCAGGGAAAGGAGAACTTGCAGCCTGAAGCTGACTTCAGAGGAAAGGTTTCCAAGAAGACACGTGGGAAACTTCACAACTCCCTAAAAGCCGCCGGCCACGGGAGCTCTGATTCCCCTTGCACTGCTGGTCACGGCTTGGGGGGGGTGGGGGTGGGGGTTGCTCAGGACTTGCCGCTTCCCCTAGAAGAGCTGAGATCGTCAGAAACAGTTTAACTACCAGAGGGTCAGCACTCCCGGCCCTGAATTAAAAGTCCACCATGCCATCGGCGCGCCCTGGAAAGGGACACACCGACTTCTGAATTGGGGGCTTAGCAAGTTTGCAAGGGTTTTTCTGAGAATGCAAGGCGGCGCAGAGCATGGTTTATTGAAGTCCAGAGTGACAACTGCTAAGGCAAATGAAAAACACGCAGCTCGCCTTCATGTCCATTAAGGCAAAGCGAGAGCAGAGGCCGGCAGCAGACCATCATCTCCCAAGGAGAAGAAAAACATTTCCCGAGGAAATCAGCATCCTAGCAGAGCAGGTGAGAAAGAAATCGGGGTGTCTGAAGACCGATAACGCCGGGACCAGGTGCGAGCCGTCTTAGAATTTGTGCAAGAGGAGCCAAGGAAACGGGAACGGTGAGCAAATACCTTTTAAAAATACCCTGGGAAACTGGAGAAGCAGCAGTGGACGAGAGCCCTTATGCAACACCTGTATTTAATAACGACTCTGAGGGAGATCTAGGAAATTAAACACCAGTAAGCTTGACTTGAGCGGTGGGGAAAGATATTGGAAACACTAATCAGGGACAAAATAGGGAAAGTTATGATTTAATTAAAGATATTCAGCATGGATTCACAAAAGGGAGATCATACGTAACAAAACTAATAGAATATTTTGAAAAAGTAACAAAAAGGAATTGAAGAGGGAAACCAGGGGTATAATTTACTGGGACTTTAAGAAAGCTTTTGATGCACTGCCTCACAAAAGGCTAATCTCCAGCGGTGGGGAGTTTGGGTTCGAGTGTGGTGGCGGGTGGAGAATGAATGAAGAATTGTCTGGACGGAGGGTACTTGTGAGCATTACCATGAAGAGATTAGGATAAAGGGAGGAGACTGACTGCTGGAATTTCCCGAGATCTGAAATTTTTTTTAATTAATTTTTTTTTTAGCATAGCGCATCAGTAACCTTGCCTAGGAAATGTGTCCAAATGTGAGGAATGTCCTGGAGACACAGCATCGGAGGGCAGGTGCTAGTTCACACTGCAAAGACAATAGCATTGGGAAGGATTTGTTGAAATTTGATGGAAAAAATGACTGTTTTTGAACAGGATGAGATTGTGGCCCAAAAGAGGGCATAGCCACTAACCGCTCTGGGAATAACGGATGCGAATAAAGATGGAGACTCAGGCCCCCAGGACTGTAAGGAGCCAAAGCCCCTGGGATCAGCGGCGCCCCCTGATGGCAGCAGCCACACCTTCACACACACACACACACACACACACACACACACACACACACACACTGACACCTCCACTCACCAGCACGGGCGCCCCCTGATGGCCACAGCCACACCTTCGCACCCATGTGCACGTGCCCGCGCACACTGACCTCCAGTCACCAGCGCACACGCGCCCACCCTCACACAGGTTACCTGGGGACACTCTCCAACACACCTGGAGCCTTGCAAAGAGGCACATGTTCATGCAGCATGTACATAAACACACTTCGTGCACGTTTGACAGCCACAGATACAGGCACACACAATAGTGATCATGCGTGCACACGCTCACGCGTAACCCTGAGATGGCTCGGCACAAGCAGGTGGAAATGGCAGGTGCCAAGGGGAGAACTTGCTATTTTCCACTGGGAGATATCGGGCGGCCCACTGGGGGAAAGGCTTGCTTAGTCGCGTTACAGGAATAATGGATACCACGGAGTGAAAGGAGAAGCAGAGAGCAGAGGGACCATGAGACACAAAAAGAGCTTTGTTCCTACAAATGCAGCCAGATCAGAGTAGCTTCTCTGAAGAAATATCCAGGGACCCAGGTCTGAGGAATGACAAAGGCAGAAATTCCCAAAGGAGCCCAGCCTTCGGCTTCAGAGACAGAGCTGCAGGCATGGTGCAGGCACCTGAAGATGGTGACCCAGATCTGAGACCTGCTGTCCTCAGAACTCTGACCCGAACCACAGAAGTACCAGGCTGGCAAAGTCCTGGGGAACTCTCCCAAAATGTCTTTATATTTGCCAGACAAATGCTTCTTCATTCTTGGAAAGACTTGAACGATACTTTAGAGTCAGAGCAATGACCCGAAGTAAGAAATATGAGTATTTACGGGGAGCCCGTGCTTCGGGGTGGTCACCAACATCCAAGTGGGGTGCACACAAGACTCATTTGTGGGGTTGACGCTAAAACCCCCTCCCTGCTAATGAAGTGAGGACCAGCCGACAGAAAGTGGAAAGCAAAAGACATAGATTCTAAAATGGGAGTGTGAGAATAATTTGAACCTCGTTTACCACTTCCAATGTTCATTAATAGTAAAAGGTGACTCGAGTAGTGTCCGTGCTTAAAAGGTCATTTAGGATGGAAAGTTGCAAAGTGAAGGACAGAAAATCCTCTCTCATTAATACTTTCAGGAATATTGCCCAGTGGTCATCTTCTGCCATGCAAAGGGGCAAAGCATTCATTCAAAAAAAAAAAAAATCGGATTTTATTTTATTATTTTTTTTGCCTTTTTGCTTTATCTAGGGCCGCACCGGCGGCATATGGAGGTTCCCAGGCTAGGGGTCTAACAGGAGCTGTAGCCGCCGGCCTTCGCCACAGCCACAGCAACGTGGGATCTGAGCCACGTCTGCAACCTACACCACAACTCACGGCAACACCGGATCCTTAACCCATGGAGCAAGGCCAGGGATCGAACCCGCAACCTCATGGTTCCTAGTTGGATTCGTTAACCACTGCGCCACGACGAGAACTCCTCAAAAAAAAAATCAGATTTTAAACAGAAATATCCATAGTAAATTCCCTCTCCATTTCTGTCATTCTAACCCTGGAGATGTCCGTGCCTTAAATCCAATAGCTATAAATCAATACTCAGAGACTACAAAATAGGAATGAAAGATAAGATTTTTTTTTTTAAAGGAACATCAATGAGATCCTGCTGTATAGCACAGGGAACTTCATGTGATGGAACACGATGGAGGATAATGTAGAAAAAGAATGTATATTTATGTATAACTGGGTCACTTTACTGTATAGCAGAAATTGACAGAACACTGTAAATCAACTATAATAAGAATTTTTTTTAAAAAAAGGGAACATCACAGAATTGCAGCAACCTGCTCTGTTTAGGCATCAGGGTCCTTCTTCTAACGTGTCCCAGAGATAACCATTGTCCAGATAAAATGAAAACTCAGGACTGGGGTAGGGCCTGTGGCTCCACCGTCATTTAATGAATTCATTTCTGCAGTTCTCCCCACCTCACGATGACTTTTACAACCCATGTGTTGTAAGAGAAAATGCACAGAACAGAAACCAGAAAACGCTTGACTTTAAATCCCCTCATTTTTCATTCAAAGCAAATTTGGGGATTTCTACTTTGTCTTCTAAAGCAAGAAAATCCGTCTCATACCCTGGAGCCTATTCAAGTATGGCCTAGGGCAGTATCCGTAGGGGCCAATTCTTTTTTTAAATTTTCTTTTATCTTGTTTTTTTTTTTTTTAATTTGCTGAGCCCGTGGTACGTGGAAGTTCCCAGACCAGGGATGGAACCCACGCCTCAACGGCAACCCAAGCCGCTGCAGTGACAACGCCAGATCCTTAACACGCTGAAGCAAAGTAAGGACCAATTCTCTTTCTCTCTCTTTTTTATTTTTATTATTGCTTTTCAGGGCCACACACAGGGCATATGGAAGTTCCCAGGCTAGGGGCCGAATCAGAGTTACAGCGGCTGGCCTGCGCCACAGCCACAGCAACGCAGGATTCGAGCCATGTCTGTGACCTACACAACAGTTCATGACAACACCAGATCCTTAACCCACTGAGCGAAGTGAGGTATTGAACCCGCATCCCCATGGATTCTAGTTGAGTTTGTCACCACTGTGCCACAATGGGAACTCGGAGACCAATTTTTAAAGGGAGCAAAGAGTAGCTACTGTTGTAGCAATAAGCCCTTCCTGTCCCCATGTTCCACCCCACAGCGACTTTAAATAGAGGAGGTGCGTGAAAATCAGCCTCTCACCTCCCACTTCCACACAGGCCCCCTCCAGAAATCCCTGTGCTGCCCAGCACAGCGCGCCTGGATAGAAAGTCTTTCGAAGGAAAACGAAGGGTTAAAAAGTACCTGTCAGGAATGGCTCTTGAAGTCAGTCATTGGGAATCATCTGTCAGTAAGACAAAATTAATTACTACATGTAAAATGAAGAAATCAATGTAAATTAAACACTGTATAAAAGTTTAGGACACCTTGATTGTTAAATAATTACTGATACACGTGTGAATTTTCAACAAGCCCAGCGAGGACACGGCTCACAGGGCTTTCTCTAAATCTTCCCCAAGATGAGTCTGAATCTTGGGGTGTTTCTGCCACTTTCACCTCCAATGAAATTTGGAAGTTTTTGAGCAATGCCCCAGCAAATAGAGTAGCTTGCAAAGTTCAGTGAGATTTTAGCAGGTGTCAGCATTCGAGGCTGGTAAAAAAGACACCACCTCAGTTGAAAGGTTAGACTCGTGAACGCAGCAGGAGAAGAAGAAGCCCCTGCCACAGGGTCCCCAAGAAACTTGGGACATTTACCATGCCATCCCGTGCAAAGACTTCATTAATTTATGCAAAGCTGGCTATGAGATCACATCAGTCAGTAGAAATATTTTAAATGTGGTCATGATTTAAGCTGTGACTTTTGTGCCTTGTTGAATTTCTAAGACCCAACGCCATGGCTTCTTGGTGTGGACATGAAAGAGTAAAAGAAAACCCCAAGGCTAAGGTTACTGTAAACACTCGGGGAGCTGGTGGTGCGCCCAGCAGCCCGTCCTCCACTCCGGAGGAGAAAGTGCCCCACTGAGCGTCTAAATGGGATTCTGTTGCCAAAATTCAATATACACACCGTGCTGGCAACAGTTCCCATCAGCATAGCCATTAGAAGGATGAGGTACCCTAGCAGACTTGATTTTTTTCTTCTTTTTAGGGCCACACCCTCCGCTCATGGAGGTTCCCAGGCTAGGGGTCCAATCATAGCTACAGATGCCGGTCTACACCACAGCCACAGCCATGTGGGATCAGAACCACGTCTGCAACCTACATCACAGTTCCCGGCAACGCCAGATCCTTAACCCACTGAGCGAGGTCAGGGGTCGAACCCGCAACCTCATGGTCCCTAGTCTGATTCGTTTCCACTGCACCACGACGGGAACTCCGATTTATTTTTATTTATTTTTTTATTAGATGTCTGTGGGGGCACTTTCTCCTCAATTTACTGGTCCTGGGACTGATTCCACTATTATCAGAACTTAACTAACAGCCAGAGACAGAAGACAGGCTGTCCGCCCTCAGGGGTGGATCCAGCAGAACTTTCTCCCATCAAGACCCACAAACCTCATGGCTGACATGGACCCCAAGTGTCCTCCAAGCGTACTTCACAAAGACCAATCCACAAACATAAAAAATTTACAATATACAATTTGTAAAATTAAGGAGCTGAAGATTACTTAGGAAAGGACAATTTGCATTGCAAACGAACTTTCTGATTTATAGAGTCACCACGGGGTTCCTTATATGAGTCAATCTAAAATAGGATTCAGCTCCCAGTGCATCTGAAATGGGATTCAGTTGCCAAAATTCAATATACACACCAGACCGGCAACAGCCCCCACCCATACAGCCACTGGAAGGAGGAGGTGCTCCAGCAGACTTGATTTTTTTTTTCATTAGTGTAGAGTTGATTTACAGCGTTCCGCCAGCCTCTGCTGTACGGCACAGTGACACAGGAATGCACATATATGCATTTTTTTTCTCATACTCTCTTCCATCATGGTCCATCCTAAGAGACTGGCTATGGTTCCCTGAGCTGTACAGTAGGACCTCATTGCTTACCCATTCGAAATATAAGAGTTTGCATCTATCAACCCCCAAACTCCCGGTCCATCCCACTCCCTCCCCTCTCCCTGCTGGCAGCCATGTAGCAGACCTGATTTAACCCTCTTCTCAAAAGGTTTCCTGCAAGTGCGGCCTCACTCCCATCCTTGGGTCCCCCTTTGCCTTACTAATGTCATCCTTTGCCCTTGGCAACTGGAGTCCCTTTCTGCTCGTAGCTGGGGGCTCTCTGGGGGCTCACCCCCTCAGCCAGGCATCGGGAATCAGCCGCGAGAAGCTGCCCAAAATCCAGCCTCCTACTTTGTCTGATATTTGGTGGCAAGTGTTTGAGGAGTTAGCCAAACCTTACAATTAAGCTAAAGAGCATGAAAACATTCTGTTCTTTTTCATCAATCGATGAGGCAGTAATTCCATTTCTAGTAATCACCTTCAGAAAAATAATCTCAAGTATGAGGCCCCCAGGGGGATTGAGAGGGGCTACTTTTATGTTCAAAGACAGTCCCTGCTTCATAGTTGTCATACTAAAAAAACTTGCAACAACCTAAATATTCAACAATAGGAGAAAGGACTGTAAGACCACGGATGGGATATTTTAGTATAACCTTAAATATGTATGTATAATTTTAATAATATGAGAAAATGTTCATATTATACATATATATCACATGCAAAGTCATATGTACGGTGAGATTATAATTATGTAAAAGATAGGAAGAAACTCAAAAGGAAACAAACCCCACTGTGGCCATCTTCATGTAGTGAGAAATGGCTAGGAATGTTTTCTCCTATTTTCTGATAATCAGACAAGAAAAAAGTAAAACTTGCTCTTATTTCTCAAAAAAAAACAGTTGATTTCTTTTTTATTAAAAAAAAATTTTTTTAAAGCTGCACCCATAGCAATGCAGAAGTTTCCCAGGCCGGGGCTCAAACCCACGCCACAGCAGTGACAACACAGGATGTCTAACCTGCTGTGCCACCTGAGCTCCTGATTTCTTTCTAAAAAAGGAAAACATATGGAGTTCAAAGCAGTGAATTCAAAGTGAGTTTCAATTAACTTTGATATTTATTGTTAAAAACTAAAATTTCTATTAATGTTTAAGATCTTAGCTCATTCACTCATAAAATCCTTTTTTTTTTTTTGGTCTTTTTAGGGTTGCACCTGAGGCATACGGAAGTTCCCAGGCTAGGGGGTCTAATCGGAGCTACAGCCGCCAGCCACAGCCACAGCCACAGCCACCGCCACAGCAATGTGGGATCTGAACTGCATCTGCGACCTACACCACAGCTCACGGCAACGCCAGATCCTTGACCCACTGAGCGAGGCCAGGGATCGAACCCACGTTCTCATGGTCGGATTTGTTAACCACTGAGCCACAAAGGGAATGCCATACAATTCTTTTTTTTTTTTAACTTAATGGACTTTATTTCAATTATAGGTGTACATAAATCATCACAAGTCAATCTGACAGATTTTCGCCATACAATTCTTTATGGAAGTATTTTATACTCGAAATATCATTATGGCCTAAGTGTGGGCAGGTCCTAGCTGCCAATGCAGAGGTGACTAACCCAGACTGAAGCTGGGACGGTCACTGCAGGACACAAGACCTCATGCCCTCCTCCAGCTCTGGTGTAAAGCAGTATCTCAACAAACTCTCCATCAGAAATGACTGCCCTTTGAGTGTGTCTCCTGCTCTCTTGCCCAGAATAACGACCAATTCTGCCATTTCTCTCTCTTCCCACATGGAGGGTCTGCGCCACACAGGCTGGAGCGGTCGAGCAGCTGGGAAGCTCTTAGACTAAGACGGAGACATACTGGATTTGGATCCTGGCCCTGACTCTTCCTAGGAATAAAGTCATTATGCCTCAATTTGCCAATCCTTAGAACTGGGAAAGTAACCTTATTCCCCAGGCATTTGAGTCTTTTTTTTTTTTTTTTTTTAAAGGCTGAAACAGCGCTGGTTGCCAAACAGGGAAAAAGAAAAGAAAAAAAAAGTCTGGTTTCAGTTAAGATGTTATTTAACTTCTACTTCTGGCTATGGCAAAAGGCTTGCATCAAATTAGCCATCCTAAGGAAAACAACTAGAAAAATTGCATCAAAAAATGGTGTGCTTGTGTGCACGCGTGCAAGTGTGTGTGTGTGTGTAAATTATTTTAAGGCATAAGAGAGTTACCAAAGAGGCCAGGACTTAGGGGGCCTGGATTCTAGCAAAAAGGGAACAGGACAGCTGGGCCTGGTTTTGGCCTTGCTTTTCCCCTTGAGGCAGTTGCAAATTTACAAGTGGCAGGTAAAGCAGGACTGACAGGTAAAGCAGAACTTTCCACAATCCAAGGAACTAGATAAAAATTAGAATCCAGGGCCTGGCAAGGTAGACATTACCTAATAAATACCCATCGCTTTCAGTTAAAACCCCCTCAGGGGGTTTAGAAAATAATCAAACCCAATTTCTGAATGGCTTAGGTGACCTTCCCCAAAACAAACAGCCTACTGGAAACAAAAGTCAATCTTCCACAGAAGGCTGCAGTATTATCTACAGCTGTGTTGACCAATATGATAGTTACAAGCCACACACCACCTTTGAGCAATTGGGATGTGACTTTGTCAGAACTGCGATGTGCCATGAGTATAAAATACTGGATTTCTGGGAGTTCCTACTGTGGCTCTGTGGGTTAAGAACCTGACATAGTGTCTACGACCATGCAGGTTCAATCCCTGGCCTCCCTCAGTGGGTTAAGGATCCCATGTGGCTGCAAGCTGTGAGGTAGGTCACAGATGCAGATCTGGTGTTGCTGTAGCTGTGGTGTAGGCTGCAGCTGAAGCTCTAATTCAACCCCTAGCCTGGAAACTTACATATGTCACAGGAGTGGTCATTAAAAGGAAAAAAAGGAAAAATACTGGATCTCCAAGTCCTGCTGTGTGTGTGTGTGTGTGTGTGTGTGTGTGTGTGTAAAGTATCTCATCAACAGTGTTTTATATTGGTTGCAGTTTCAGATCATAACATTTTAGACCTCTAATGTTAAATAAATTATTAAAGTTAGTCCATCCATGTCTCTGTAATTCTTTAATGTGACTACTGCAAAATTAAGAATCACATATATGACTCATATTCTATTTTTATTTGGCAGTGCCAATCTAGAGGCTAAAATTATCTACAAATTTTAACTACAGTGTTTGATAGTCAATAAAAACATTAACAGGCACACCGTGAAATAAGACCAAATGAACAAAAGTAAGGATTAAAAAAAATGAGAACAGGTAATAGAAACAGACCCACAGATGATCCAGCTCTTGTATTAAAGAGTTACAGACTTTACAGACTTTAAAATCACAGTAACAAACATGTTTGGGAAAAGAGATGACAAAGTAAAGAATGTTGGCAGAAAATTGGAATCCATAAAAGAAATCAATTGAAAAATTTAGAATTAAAGATATACTCTCTAAAGTTAAAAGCTAGATGGCTTTGACATACTCGGATTAGTTACCTGGAAGAAGACTCCATCTGTTAAGTACACCAGTGTGCCCTGCTCTTGACCCTGAAGATATTTAAGTTCTGCCCTTGTGCTAGTCTGGCTCATGGCCACCTTCCAAGTCCATCAGAAGCCCACAAGATCTCCTTCCCAGAGAGTCCAAGGGCTGAGAGGTATTGGATGCCACCATCCTTTAGGCCATCATGACAGATGTGGGACACATGCTAAAACAGAGCGGAGATCTGGGTCAAGGTCCAAGCCTTAGACGGGACCTGCCGCACCAGCCAGGACTTTCAGGTCCCCCATCAAGTTCGACCTTGGTATTCTCCAGAGGCCAGGAGCAATGTCAGCAGGATAACCCTGCAGCCCCACAAGGTTGTCTGACTGGACGATTCTGGGAAAAGCCTTCATGGTTTGGCTGGGCCACTTCTGGGTGGTCCACGAGGAAGCCATCAGATGTTTATGTGGTGCTGTGATGTCCTAAACATCCAGCAGAAGGGGGAAGGACAGAGGGCAGAGGCAGTCCATTCTGTCTACACAACAGTGGCCCGCCACAGAACCTTTGGGAACACTTCGCTGCCTTGTTTAACCCTCACCACAAAGAAAGACACGGACTTCCTCAGTAGTTCAGCGTGAGAGGCAACAGTTTCGATCAGTTTTTCATACAAAAAGCATTGCTGTAAGTGGAAACAATAAACTGCTCTCACCAAGGACCTGAAAGGAGAAAAGGGCCTGAGATTCCAGAAAACGAGATTTGACTTTGGATTCTAAGAAGAGTTTCTTGATAATCAAGTGTGGCAGGACGTTATAATGTCTCTGTTGCTTTTTATTTTATTTTTTTACTTTTACAGCCACACCCATGGCATACTGAAGTTCCCAGGCTAGGCGGGTCAAATCAGAGCTGTAGCTGCTGGCCTGCACCCCAGCCACAGCAATGCCAGATCTGAGCCACATCTCAACAGTCTACACTGCAGTGTTCAGCAGCACTGGATCATTAACCCACTGAGGGAGGCCAGGGATCAAACCCACATCCTCAGAGAGACAGTGTTGTGTTCTTAACCCACTGAGCTACAATGGGAAACTCCTCTGTTGCTCAGATGGAAGCTGCAAAGGGCTATGCACCAAACAAAAGGGATAAACACTTGCTTTATCTAAAGTGAGATGTCAACTGGTAAGGACGGGTCCAGTCTCCCATGCCAGCCCCCAGCTTGAGGATACGAGAGGGTCGACTTTGAAAAGGCAGAGATCTGCACGCCACGGCTGTTCTCAAGAGCGAGCTGGAGGTGTGGTGTGGTCACCAGCCCTCCTTCTCTGGGGGAGGGACAGGGCTGCTTCCTCCCCTCCAAGCTTAGTGAATGGAACCTCGAAGTGAGCTTGTCCTGTGTCCCCTTGGCATCAGTGGGATGCTAAGCCATTGCCGCACCCAGCCTGGAAGAGTCAGTATCGTGGTGGCTGCTCGACTGGCAGGTCGAGGGGAGGAGCCATGAGAGGGGCGGGGCTCCGCTTCCAGAGGTTTCTGGAACAAAGGAAAACAGTTTCTCAAGGTCCATACGTGGGTCACTATGAAAGGGAACCCCTGCATAAATCCCCCAAAAAAAGACTTGGCCCCAGAGGCCACCAGAAGGACTAAACCAGCTCAACAGGAAGAGACTGGATGATGACTACGGAAGGCTGTGTCCCAGCGGCGGCCAGCTAGCAGAGGGGACATTCTACAATTGAAGGTAACCGAACCCTGAGGATGTGCGAGGGTCAGCAGAGAGCTCCAGAGAGCTCCAGCCCAGGGGAAAAAACACCTGCTGTAGCCATACCACCAGCTGTGACTTCTCCTAGATTTTATCCTAAGTGTGTGGGGAAAAAACTAACTCCACAAAACGGATTTAAACAGAGAGGAAGAATCATCTTATTCGTTGCCTCCACCCAATAGACTTTTCTTTAAATACAGAGATGATAAGAAATCTGGTTGGGAAAGAGAGAGGAAGCTCCTTGCTTGAAGAACATGCAGAATCATCACCCTTTAACAAGCGATGCAACCCGACCTTTTGGTTTTACGCACAAGGAGGTGGAGGCCCAATGAGGAGGGAGACAGTACTCAGGAATGGGGGTGCCTGGACAGCCATCTGGTCCCCACTTCCACCAGAGGAAGACAGCTTTCCATCACATCACAGGGTCAGCAGACACAGCTGCAACTCTCTAGCCTTCTCCATCTAGGGGTGACCTGGATGATCTCATTGGCTTTATCACTAAAATGCTGGTGGCCAGCTCAGAGAGAAAAAGCCAACTCTTATTAGGCTGGCCACCAGTTCGAAGCAGGTGACCCCAACAAGTAACATTCCAAAGGCCAGAGGTACCGAGTTGGAAGGAAAATGCACTTCAGTTGGGCTCTTCCTTTTTAGGGCCACACCCATGACATTTGGAAGTTCCCAGGCTAGGGGTTGAATTGGGGATGTAGCTACCGGCCGACACTACAGCCCCAGCAATGCCAGATCCCAGCCTCCTCCGGGACCTACACCACAGCTCATAGCAATACCAGATCCCCAACCCACTAAGTGAGGCCAGGGATCGAACCCATGTCCTCATGGATAATAGTCAGGTTCATTACTGCTGAGCCATGGCTGAAACTCCTCCCCCCCTTTATTTTTAATGCTGCACCTCTGGCATATGTAAGTTTCCAGGCTAGGGGTTGAATAGGAGCTGCAGCTGCAACCTACGCTGCAGCTTGCTGCAACCTACCCTGCAGCTTACTGCAACAATGGATCCTTAACCCACTGACAGAGGCCAGGGATAGAACCCTCATCTTCACAGAGACAACGTGGGGTCCTTAACTCTCTGAGCCGCAACAGGAACTCCCTGAGCTGTTCTTAACACCTTCTCTCTGGAACCCTTCTGGAAAATGTCACAGCCAACAGTGACCCGCCGAAAGGCTGCACCCATCCCCTGGGCTTGCGGGGAGTGAGCCTGAAGCCGCCAGCAAAGAAAGCGCCACATGGCAGGGAGCTGGGTTTCCAGCAGGCAGAAGAGGAGGTAAGCTCTCCCCGCAGGGCCCTGCTGTGTTTGGAAACCCCGTCCAAGAGGCAGCGTGTGGATCTGCTGTCGCGTAATGAAATGGTAATGGGAGGCAGGCTGGAGCGCCTCTTCCCGCAGCCACCAACGAATGCCATCCACAAGGGCAGCTGCTCCTCCAATCTGCCTGCTTTTTCAAGACAGCACTCGCTTTGGAGCCCAAGGACACCCTCGGCCACACCCAGCAGCTCTCACTGCCTCAGAGAACCATCTGCACTTCCACTTTCCCCGAACCCTTGGGGCGCCGCTTGCTCCCAGCCCGTAAGCTGAGGATCCATCCGCGTGGAAGGAGCGGGCGCCCCTGGCCCAGGCAGGGGGCCACCTTGGAGAGAGGGTGTTATCTGTGCCCGGCGCTCTGAACTGCGCCCTCTTCCCTCCTTTGGTTAAGATAATAATAAACACAAAGCAACAACGACGGCAGCAGCAAAAGCCAAATAATGAAAAGCTCCAAAAAGAGCTGGATGAGACTGTCGTCTTTTCCAGATACCTGTTCGCCACGGTGGATGGCCTGTGCCAGCACTGAGCCGTCTCCAGTACTCGCCATATGCCTGTTTCTTTACTTAGCCTTGTTTGGGATGGGAATCCTTCAGAGAATGGAAGGTCCCCACGTATTTGGCAGGCTAGACAAGGACACCAGCTGAATGTGCACAGAGATGCTGTCTTCCTGAATGTGCGCTGCCGTGCGCGCGCGCGCACACACACACACACACACACACACACACACACTGTGGTGTTCTTTTCCAGACCATTTTTTTTTTGCCTTTATCTAGAGCCACACCCACGGCATATGGAGGTTCCCAGGCTAGGGGTCTAACAGGAGCTGTAGCCGCCGGCCTTCGCCACAGCCACAGCAACGCGGGATCCGAGCCGCGTCTGTGACCTACACCACAGCTCTCGGCAACGCCGGATCCTTAACCCGCTGAGCAAGGCCAGGGATCGAACCCGCAACCTCATGGTTCTTAGTCGGATTTGTTAACCACTGAGCCACGAAGGGAACTCCTTCCAGGCCATTTGTAACTTTGCTCGTTGGTTGCTTTTTCTGCAAACAGTGACCAAGTTAAAAGAAGCTCGGTGCTTAAAACACAACAAAACAAAAAAGCAAATGAAGACCGAACTTAATCACCCTTCTGGTTGAATCACCTAGTCAGGAGTTTGGCCCAGCACTGCGTCAGACACACGTGCACCAGGCATAGAAACGCGTACACTGAATCAACTGGCTTTTGAGATGGGCCCAGGGGGGCTTTGGAGAGACTGAGATGTTAATTGTGCTCCCAAGATGAGAATCCTGTCCCCTTTCTGGTTGGATTGTCAGAGTTTGTAATGCGACCAGACTTGGGTCCTGGCTTCGTTCACACACAGGCACAGGGACGCTTAACCGCTGGCATCCAGTGGAGGGAACCGCAGCCGGGGCACACGACCCAGCAGGAAAGCAATGGTGTTTCTTCTTTGCAAGGCTCAGGGCCATGCCGGGTGTTGGCAGGGGATCTGCTTGGCTGCCAGTGGCCCTGGTGTGTGGCACTCCTTGGCAAACACTATGGGGAGCCCGAGAGGGGCGTCCCGACCCAGGGGTGTGGCAGAGCCTAGCGGATGCCCACGATGGTAAGTAAGTGGCTGTCCCCGAAAATGAACCCTCCTTTCCCCTAGGAAACTGGAAACATGGCAAGAACCTCTCAAGGGTAATCGCTTTTCCTGACTGGTATCTTAAGCTTGTCAAGTTCTTAGCCAGAGCTTTCCAAGGCGAGTTTGGAAGAAGCATATGGTGCTCGCCCAGTCCATATGACTGGCTGAGCGTCGACCACTACTGTTGATACAATATATCACTTTTTTCTCAATATTATGACAGCATTTGTCAATGAAAATTAAATGACTGTCAAACTTATCCTGCTAACTTACGGCACAACCATCAGAGAAAGCCAGCACCGCGCCTTAAGCCAGTGGGACCTCATCTTTATACTCGACCAAGATGGGGAAGAAAAAGACGTTTGAGGTTCTGATGCCAGTACGGATGGACTGCCAAGTTTGCACACGGATGAAATAGCATTGACCTTCCTGCAGCCCCCCCGCGCCGGGGAAGGGGCTCTGAGGGGGCAGAAACAGGGGGATGTCGGTGTGGGCACATATGCACAGGACAGCAGTGCTTTATGAGGAAAATAACACCATGTGTTACACGCGTGTGCTGGGGCGAGGCAGGGCGGTGGGGGCGGGAGGTTTCATCTTTAAAATCAAAGATCCTTGGGGTATCTTAAAAATCTAATATTGATATGCTGAAGCCATCATATGGAAAAATCTAGAAGCTAGATTAAGTCTGACATTCATATCAGCTTCTTCGATACCTTTGAACAATGTCAGTTTTCAGTCCAGTATCTAAAATTGAAGATTTTCAGAGTTCCCGTTGTGGCACAGCGGAAACGAATCCAACTAGGAACCAGGAGATTGCAAGTTCGATCCCTGGCCTCGCTCAGTGGGCGAAGGATCCGGCGTTGCTGCGAGCTGTGGTGTAGGTTCCAGACGTGGCTCGGACCTGGCATTGCTATGGCTATGTCTCGTAGGCGGACAGCTATAGCTTCGATTAGACCCCTAGCCCGGGAACCTCCATATGCCGCAGGTGCAGCCCTAAAAAAAAAAGGGGGGGGGGAGGTTTTCTTGCTGTATTTTCCCACTAAGGAAGTGTATTCATTGTGAAATGTTAAAAAGTTTCCAAAAATTCACTGTGAAAATCGACTCTTTTTCTCTTTGATCACCTTATTGGAAAGTGTTTAGAAGCAAAATTGGGGCTGGTGGAACCGTGACAGGTGGCCCATCGTGGGCGGTCCGGGAATCACAGTGCCTCTGCCGTGCTGGGGCTCCCCTGCCTTTCATTGGCGGTCCTCTTCCTGCCCCGCCCTCGCCCCGCCCCCCCCAGCCCTGTGCATTGAACCTTCCTCATCTTCTGAAGAAAATATCGTGGGATTGAGACCAACTGATGGAGCCAGATTGGGATTTTGACTTTATTATTTTTTTTTTTTCTCTGTACCTTTCAAGAACAAAATCTCACATTGATTTCAGCAGGCCAGGACTTCAGTAACATCCGACTGATGATCACGATTAGCACTGGCAAAGCTCATTGGAAGCAGTGAACACAGAGAGAATGGGGCCTGGGCAGAGCTTCTGGTTTTCAGAGAATCGTGTCTTCGTGTAAGAACATTCCAGGGTAACGCCCGCAGCTAATCTAGAGGGAGGAATAGAAAAGGCACCCCCAGCAAATCTCAGGACATCATTGTCATCTTTATGAGCACACCAAGCAATTAAAAACAATTAAAAGGGGGGGGATGGTTTCCAAGAAACTATTACTCAGAGTTTAATCCTTTCAAACAGAGTTAGTCTCCATAAGGTCTTTCAAGCCCTTTCACCTCGAACCCGCTCCCGGAGAGGAGCCTGTAAATGCAGTGCCCGTGGCCTCTGGCAGCCCTGAGAACAGGCCGCTTGGTTGCTCCGGGAGGTGTCATCGGGGGCCGTGTTTCACCAGCCTGAAAAGCAAACAAAAGCTCCTCTTCTCCCAGTGAGGCTCCAGCTATCAGCTGAGTCCTCCATGGCCTGGAAAAGAAAAGTTCTCTCTTGGGAGTTCCCGTCGTGGCTCAGTGGTTAACGAATCCGACTAAGAACCATGAGGTTGCGGGTTCGATCCCTGGCCTCGCGCAGTGGGTTAAGGATCCAGTGTTGCCATGAGCTGTGGTGTAGGTCGCAGACGTGGCTCAGATCCTGCGTTGCTGTGGCTGTGGTGTAGGCTGGCGGCTACAGCTCCTGTTAGACCCCTAGGCTGGGAACCTCCATATGCCACGGGTGTGGCTCTAGATAAAGGCAAAAAAAAAAGAAAAGAAAAGTCCTCTCTTGAGGAGAACACCCCCCCCATTCTTCCTTGAGTGCTTTCTTCCGGGGGTGGGGGGAGCACAAACAGAGGTGGAGGATGCTTTCAGTCAAGCAGACACCTGCGTGGCCCTCAGGGTACCCGGGTTGGCACGGCTGAAGGAAGCAAGTTCAGAAGCAGGTCTGGAACCTTCCCCCCTGCCCTCAGCTGGGCCGCAGAGACTCACCCTCTCAATAAGCCGCCTTTGTTCAAGGCCACTAATGGCATGGGGAACAACCCATTCTTTCTTTATTAAATAAAGGTGGACACAGAGAAAGCTGAAGGGCTTTTCTTCTTTACAGTGGCATCCAAATATTTGTAACCGGCTCTACCCAGCTGGGTAAAGAGAACATCAAAGAACAATCTTTGCTCTGCTGTGGAAAGCCCCTGCCTTCGCTGGAGACGTGTCCACGGACCCTGGCAGGAGGGGAGAGTCGGGTCCGGAGGCTGGACCAGCCACGGGCTGCAGGATCTCAGCACAGTCACAGCGCACGCCCGGTGCCGGCAGTCGGATTTGCAGCCCCAGACTGTTCTCCCCAACACAAAGAGGGGCAGCCTGGCGGCGAACAAAAGCCAGTGTGGGTGGCAAGGTGACTGCACATTTCAGCTTGAATGCTCCGGTGTGGGGCTTGCACCTGATCACCAGATGCTTCAAGCAGATGGCCAGGGAGGGGAGAGACGGCTCCTGGTTGCTTCCGAGGGACTCCAGGAGAACCAATCCAGAGAGCCGGCCGGGAGGGCCCGGCTGCCCGGCCCAGCCTCCGCTCCAGGAGCGCTTGCCGGGATGGAGCCTGGAGCTTCTGCTTCCAGGAGCAGCTTCCAAATATCCAGCAGCACACCTCGTGCGAGGAGCTCAAACCAGGAGTCAGGCGCGGCCAGGCCAGCGGGAGTCCTTTTGTCCACAGAAGCTTTTAGGATTTCTTCTCTGGATGTCTTCTGGAACAGGCCAGGCTGCAACTGTTATCTGATCCAGAAGGTCTCAGTAAATGTGATTCATTTGCAAATTAATTTTTCAGCAAGTGGCTGGGTGAGCAATAAAAAGGAGCCTCCCTGCGGTGCCTAGGCCCGTCCAACGGCAGCCCCCGGTCCCCGGAAAGGGTTCTGTTGACCTTGGCCTGGCGGTGAGTCCTGACGATGACCTAGGCTGTGATGGAAGGCGGGAAGGAGCAGGCCCTTAGCTCGAAAGAACAGGCAGAAGGGAGGAAGTCTGTGCCAGTGAGCGCTTTCTGGAGAAGAGAGGATTTTTCAAAGCTTCCTCTCAACACAAGCTGCTGGCAGGGTCTGCGGGCCAGGGCTGAAAGGGCTCTTATTCCTGCCTGGGACTCCTTTCTGTTCCAGGAAACCCATGGAAAACACGGGTGCGTACACAGCTATGCATGCGTGCGCGCGTGCGCGCGCGCGTGCACACACACACACACACACACACACACACACACGCAGGTACCTCATTGAGAACATGGATTTGGGCTGTTTTATTTACCAAGGTATCCGCCTATCAGAAAGTGCCTGTGATCTACAAGGTGCTCAATAAACAGCGTTCAATGAATAAACGAATGAATTGCATGAATGAATGAATGAAGGCGTGACTAAGATTTTTTCCTAACCCCATTCCCTTGCATGTTCTTCATACACACAATACTATTTGAAATGACCTTGTTTACATGTGTGTTTACAGGTTCATGGTCCAGGTCTCCTTAGAATGTCCCCTGCCTGGCCCAGGGCTGAGCACTAAGGATGTGGCATTTATTCAATGAACGAGTGAGTGAATGAATAGAAGATTCCACGTTGCAGTCTCTCCCACCTGCCCAGCCCCCTTGGGCAGCAGCAGCAGCAGCAGCAGCAGCAGCAGCAGCAGCCCCCAGTGCTCTCAGGCAGGCCCACCGTGCCTCTCACTTTCTGCCTCAAAAAATGAACGTATATGGACAATGACCCTCCCCACCCCAGGTCTGCCCTTTCTCGCAGTTCGGGCTGAGCCAGCCCTCCTTGGCACCGTGCCCTGGTGCCTGCTCACTAACAGGCCTTCCCTGCGGTTTAGAACTGGGTCCTGGCAGAGCAGGGGCTACTGTGCTTGGGTCACTGTGCGCTCCTGCGTGGGGCGGGGCTCTCACTCCCCTTGACTTTGGCCTCTTGCTGCCTGGCTAGATAAGAGCACTGACTGCTGAATGGCACGGGAGTGCCGGGTGGACAGAGAGGGACTCCCCGCAGGAGAGAGGAAGTCCAGGCCACAGGGAGGGCTCAAGCCTAACCTAGTAGGGCCTCCTCGTTGGCTCGCTCTGCAGCCTTGGCTTAGTTACTTGACTTCTCTGAGCTTCAGCTCTTCATTTATAAAATGGAGACAGTAAGGATGCGCTTCCTAGGATTGTTATGGGGACTGGAAGATAATCCCTGTCAAGTGCTCGGCCCAGTGCCGGGCACCAAGCAAGCGCTGGGTGAGAAATGCTCACACTGACCTGGTGCTCTCCCTGTGCCGGGCACTAAGCGCCACACTGAGCAGCAGCAGAGGGCTCCAGTCTCCTCGCTTTCTCTGATAAGCACCCCTCCCACCAGGATGGGCATGCAGTAGGTGCTCAAAAGTGGCTCCAGGATGGCTGGGAACTCTGGGGCGTCCTGTTCTCCACTTTCCCTGTGCGGGTGGAGGCAGCCGTGGTCTCTGCGAGGGTTCAGGAGAGCGGGGACCAGGGGGCAGCCCTGGGGCCAGCAGCAGGCCTTGGAGCCCCTGGGGTGGCAGCAGGGCCACTGGGCCAGGGCTGTAACAGGCGACAGTGACGGGTGGCAGACCCTCCGGCCCCAGGTTCTCCCACAAAGGCAAGGATTAGCCCTGCCGCCCTGGCCAGCAGCCAGCTCGGATCATTTCATTTGGCCTACTTAGCGTTCCCCGGGGGTGGGGGAGGAGGTGATCTGTCAGTCTGGGGCACCCTTTCGCTGAGACGCTTGGACCCAAGAGGGGGCCGTGTCCCTGTCAGTCTGTGTGACATGACAGCCACAGTCCTCAGACCCTCCCCTTGGGAAGCCAAGCTGGGCAGGGGGACACTAGTTTGGGGAGGAGGTGTGATGGGTGCTCAGAAAACCAGCAGCAGAGACCGGTTTGTGCGCTTCCTGCAGCCCCGGGGGTGGGGTCACATCTATGCCATTAACCGTCCCCTCTCTTCCTGTCTCAGGCCACCACCTCCGAGAGGAGAGGCAGGACCGCCGTGGAAAGAGCAAAGCAGGAGAAGCCCTGGTCTCTGTCAAGCTAGAGCCCAACAGGCTGAGGACACCCACTCTATGTTACCCGGGGCTTGAGAGTCAGCATCTAAGGGGTGGGGCTACAGCCCAGAGAGGCGAAGTAAGCTGTCCGAGGTCACACAGCACAGTGGAGTTGGGCTGGAGCCCAGTTCTCTAGTCTTCCAGCCTAGAACCTTTCTTTTTTTGTTTGGTTTTGCTTTTTAGGGCCACACCCGTGGCCTATGGAAGTTCCCAGGCTAGGGGTCAAATCCAAGCCACAGTTGCCAGCCTACTCCACAGCCACAGCAACGGGGAATCTGAGCAGTGCCTGCCAGCAACACCACAGCTCACGGCAATGCGGGATCCTTAACCCACTGAGAGAGGCCATGGATCAAACCCGCATCCTCGTGGATTCCTTTCTGCTGCGCCACAGTGGGAACTCCTTAGAACCTTTCCACGTGTCTCTTTGTCACGTGGGATGCAGCCATCTAGCCCCAGAAACACAGGTGGTCAGAAGAACCTACAGGGAGTCGGATGGAGGAGGGGCCGAGGGCTCTCAGGCTTCTCCCTCGGGAGGGGACCTAGGCGGGCCCAGGGAGGGACCCTGCCAGGATGAAAGCATTAAACGAGCCTCCACTACCTGGGGGCTCAACGCCTCGACCGATGACCACCAGCCCGACTAGGCTGCCCTCTCTTCCTACGTTTCAAGAGTTTGGCTGATTCTTTAAAAAAAAAAAAAAAATGCAAGCCCGATTGAACAAAAGAAGGATGGGGAGAAGGGAGGCCGTGAAGGTGAGGGCCTTGGGCTGCAGAGCCAAGCCGGCGGGGCTCCCCGGGGGGGCGGGCGCTGGCTGGGCTGCGGGGCTGGCGTGCGGGGTCCGGGCACTCGCCCGGCAATGCCTTCCCTCTGCGCTAGTCATTAAGAAACACCTGTGTTTCTCCATCAGGCTGCACATTTGCCGAGAGCCCCTGGCACCTTGTAGGGACCTAGCGTCCCCTCCCAAGGCCACGGGGCCGCCGATGGCCTCCATCCGGCCTCTCCGAGGTTGGGGCGGGGTGGGAGCAGGAGGCCAGCCGCCTGGGAGCCCCAGCTCCGCGGGACCTGTTTCAAAACGGCCGAAGCCCCCCACCCCCACCCCCCCAGAACTTTGAAATCGGGATCGACTCCTCGATGGGCCTCCTTGCCAACACTCACGCCCATGCCAGCTTTCTCACAAACGAACAGCTTGTATCCCCATGAAAATCAATGGATGGAACAAATTGTATTAAATTATGTAAAATGATACTAAAGAGCACATTCTACCAGTGCAAAGAAGAAGAAAAAAAAATAACCCCCCAGAAAATCTTATTTTAATAAATCTGGCCAAATTATAGAAGACAATTAGGAGGGGAAAAAAAATGCCGAATTTTTATGACATTTAAAAGACACATCTCTTGGCCGTAAGCAGATAGGCAGAATTTTTGCCTCTCATAGGTCAGACGGGCGTAATTCTTTTGTGTCTGACATCTGTGAGTTATTTAGCGCCCCGTGCACCAGCCGGAGATGTCTCCTGCCTGGCTCCCTGGGTGGACACGGGCTGGACTGGGCGGCCCAAGCGAGCTCACATTTTTTGGAACCAAATTTCCTTCCCTTTCACATGGATGCTTTTTTTTTTTCCTTGGTAAATAACTGTAATTAGCATTGAACTTGCAATATAACCTCTTGCCTATATGCGGAAAAACCCATTTAAAAATATTTTAGCCACTTCCATCTTTTCAATTCCCTAGCACAGCTGCCATTCAAAAAAAAAAAAAAAAATCAAGACTGTCCTAAGACACGGTGTTTAATAGGTCCGAAGAGCCTCCTTAGCCCCATCCCTCCAAGCCCCCAATCCAGAGGGACCAGGCCATCCTTCAGCACACGGCATCCTTCAGCCGTGGCACGGCTGGAACTGTGTAGACACTATGAGAACACAGGAGGGTCTCAGGTCCAGAGCATGTTTCTGTCCAGGAACAGTTTAAGCTGACTTGGGGGAGGCTCCCTCAATGCGGTACAGTGCGGCAGAAGTGGTTTGGAATCTTGTTTCTTCCACTTCTCAGCTGTAGGACCTAGAACAAATGTTGGAACCTGCCTGAGACTCTCTCTTCAACAGCAAGGTGGCCGGTCTTCCCCAAGTTCAGTTCCAATGATATCAAACTTCCAACACAATTCCTAGCTCCAAGATTACTCTAAATGCTTGCTTCTAATATTTGTGATAATAATCGTCATTACAATATAATGCACGCTATATAATAAGATAATAATCCTGTTTATAATAATAATCTTCCAGTTGCTTATAATAACCATCATCATTTCTCCTGTCTGTGATGTGTAATAGGGCCAGCTCAGGTTGACCCACTTTCCTCTTAAACCCAGTTTGGAAAGATGTTATCCCTCGGGAGATCCAAACATGAGATTTCTGAGATCAGACCCTTCTTGTACCTCCCTTGGTCAAGTGAATAATGACTCTGATTGTAGGGCTCGATCAGCTTGGTACCCAGGGAGCCACAACAGTCCCTGACCACCTGATGGGCAGAGCTCACCTGTGCTCAGTTATCTGCACCCACCTTGGGCCCATCCTGAGTTCTGGCCTCTTCCCAAGCGCTCCCCAAGGGCTCCTGGGGCCAGGCTGCTTTCGAGATGTCTGAGCCCGAGCAGCTCTGCTCCTTAACAAACTCCTAACGCTGTGCTTTCCTCGCACAATTCCCTAGCACAGCTGCCATTCAAAAAAAAAAAAAAATCAAGAATGTCCTAAGACACGGTGTTTAATAGGTCCGAAGAGCCTCCTCAGCCCCATCCCTCCAAGCCCCCAATCCAGAGGGACCAGGCCATCAGGCTAAGACTCGCCGACCTTCAAAATTGAAACACATCCGAACTAATGATGCCTCCTACAGGAGATATCAGGCTTCTTTATGGTTTCCCTCAAAAGATGGCCTGTTATAGAGTTGACAGGATCTCACAGTCAACAATGCCATGAACACCTGATAATAAGAATGTTACCACCTAGGAGTTCCTGTCGTGGCTCAGTGGTTAACGAATCTGACTAGGAACCATGAAGTTGCGGGTTCGATCCCTGGCCTTGCTCAGTGGGTTAAGGATCCGGCGTTGCTGTGAGCTGTGGTGTAGGTTGCAGACGCGGCTCGGATCCCGCGTTGCTGTGGCTGCGGCGTAGGCCGGCAGCTACAGCTCGGATTCAACCCCTAGTCTGGGAACTTCCATATGCCGCAAGTGCGGCCCTAGATAAGGCCAAAAATAAATAAATAAATAAAAGGATGTTACCACCTAGGAAGCTGTCACCCTATATGCTAAGCGCTCTCCCAACACTATCGTGTCACAGAGGCTTTGGTTCAGATACCCGGGAAAGGTGTGGGGAGGACCCTGGGGCTCAGAGGAAGGCCCTAGATTTCAGGGGCAGCACCAGGACTCACCCCGAGAACAAATCCTGATGCAGGAGCTTACTTGGGTGATGGCATTTGGGAAGGCTGGGGACTAAGACTTGGAAAGGCGGCTAAGGAAATGGGAGAATAGGTGGAGCCAAGCAGGGGCCACAGCGCCTGGCCCCTGGAAACACCCTCCTGATTGCTCTGTTACTAGAGGTCCCCCCACACCCCACAACATCTTCACTCAAAGCCTGGACCTATTTGGGCCATCTGACGGAGAAGGGACAGAGCAGGTCACACAGAGCAGTTCTGACCACAGGCATCCTCACTCCAAAGGCCTCTTCCATGAAGCTTCACACCCTCTCCAGCCTTTAGAACACCTGAGGGCGAAGTCGGTTTATTACTCATTCGTTCATTCATACAATATGCCTGAGGACGCATCAGTGTCAGGCACTATTCCAAGGGCTGGACGTCCTTCTGCCAACAAGACAGAGCAGAGTTCAGGAGTTCCCGTCGTGGCTCAGTGGTTAACGAATCTGACTAGGAACCATGAGGTTGCGGGTTCGATCCCTGGCCTTGCTCAGTGGGTTAAGGATCCGGTGCTGCCGTGAGCTGTGGTGTAGGTTGCAGATGCAGTTCGGATCCTGCGTTGCTGTGGCTGTGGTGTAGGCTGGCAGCTGTAGCTCTGATTCAACCCCTAGCCTGGGAACCTCCATATGCCACGAGTGCGGCCCTAGAAAAGGCAAAAAGACAAAAAGCAGAAAAAAAAAAACCAGAGCACAGTCTGAGATGAGGCACAGGCAACAGTGATGCGGTAATGCTGTAATGCGCCTGGAAGCAAACTGAGCAGAGAAGGACAGTAAGGGGTTCTGGGATGATGGGGTTCGCATCTTAACCCAGGGCTCAGGGAAGGTCTCGCTGGGAGCCCACACTTGAGCAAAGACCTGGATGTACGGTGAGATGCGACAGAGGCTGAGGCCAGTGCAAAGGCCCTGAGACGGGAGCCTGACCAGCCCAGCACGGAGACGAGGCCCGCGTGGCCACAGTGGCATGAGCGAGACAGAGAGCAGTGAGACTGCTGGACACAGAGTCAGGGATGTGACAGTGGGTCCTCCCGGCCTCTGCCTTGGCTCGAGTGACACGGGAGCCCCCTGAGGATTTGAACCCAGTAGCGACAAGATCTGACATCGCACTGGGAGAGAATCACTCCCGCTGGTGTGTTGAGACTAACAGGTATGGACCAACAGGTACGGACTGGACAGAAGCAGGAAGACCAGCCCAGAGGCTGTTAGTAATGGACATGAGAGGTGACGCTCATGGTGCTGGATCACGTGGCCACATGTGAGTGCGGAGAAGGCTGTGGATACACTTTCTGCACATTTTTTGTTTTGTCCTTTTGTCTTTTGGGGGCCGCACCTGCGGCATATGGAAGTTCCCAGGCTAGGGGTCCAATCAGAGCTGTGGCCGCCTGCCTTCGCCACAGCCACAGCAATGCCAGATCTGAGCCGCGTCTGCGACCTACACCACAGCTCACGGCAATGCCAGATCATTAATCTACTCGAGCGAGGCCAGGGATCGAACCCTAGTCGGATTCGTTTCCACTGCACCACGACGGGAACTCCTCTGCCCATATTTTGAAGGCAGAGTCTACAGCTATGCTGAAGGAATGGACGTGGGGCGGGAGACAAGAGCATGGTCAAACCTCACAGGTTTAGCGTCCGAGGAAACAGCCTGTTAGCAGAGCTGGCGAATTTGCAGGAAGGGCAGGCTGGGGGCACGGCGCGGACGAGCCTCCTAGGTGCTCTGCCCTGCAGTGTGCGGGGCAGGGCAGGCAGAGGCATTTGGGGTCCTGAAATCACCGGGGGGGGTCAATGAGGGAGATGAAATGTGAGCCGAAGGCCCTTGAAGAACTGCTCAGGAAAGAACTGCAAAAATGCAGCTCTGGTCTGTTGAGCTTCCTGCCTCAGACCATCCTTCCTGTAAGACGGGCCTCCTCCTCTCCTGGTGACTCCGCTAGCCGGGCCTCCAACCCTGGCAGCACAGCCAGTGGAACGACGAAAATAAAAACCCTCCCCAGACAGCCTGCACATACAGAGGTGTAAAGCACCGCCTCCCAAAAAAAGCCTCCCGCTAGAGGGACTATTTTTAAAAAAAGACTTTTAAGAGGTGTGAAAGCGAAGCTGTCTATTACATTTCTTCGGCAAAGCACGAGATCTTGGGTTTTCCAACAACCGACTCGGAGCAGGCCCTTCTGTTTTACCGGCGGGCAGCGGGTCCTGTCCGCTCTTGGCCCCAAGCCAAGCGTGGCCCCAGGGGAGAATGATGGAGCTTTGCACATTAGGCTGCCCCAGCAATCGAAGGCAAAATTGAACTCCCCTAAATGCTGTGGGTTCATAGAATCTGAATTAAGTTGGACTTTTGCTGATGTCTCTGAGATTTTGCTCCTGCTAAACACCTTTTAAATCTGCATTATTAGCCCCCTTCTTTGGGAAAGTACAGCTGTTGCTGTACTTACAGCTTTTATATACAGCAAATTGCCAAAAACACCCAAATAAATAACAGAGACTCTATTCTTCCTGTCCGCCTAAGGGTCAGTTGAAAGCTGATGGAAATAACTAACTCTCTCGCTTGCATCAGCAGGAGAAATGGATGTTTCAAGCCGGGAAGTTCACGGTGAGCTAGTTTTGGTTACTAAAGATTTCCGTTTAAATGGAAGAGCCAGAAACTTATTTATAATCTCCCGTTGGAGGACGGTGGCTCTGCATTGAAGGGTGCCACCCACGTCTAGGGGACCGACCGTTTCAAACAAAAGTGCTTTAGCTGAAAACACACATCGGTGGAGGAGAAGGCCCCTGAGAGGAAGACCAGGAGCACAGGTCAGGCCAGAGGATGCTGTGAGGGTTCTGGCCCACGCCCCTACCCGGCCTGGGGCCCCCTCTCCCCCCTCTCCCCCCGCCCCCGCAGCTCCCACTGCTGGCCACCCTCCACCCCTGCTTTAGGCCTGTCATAACTTTACATGCTGTCAGGTTTAAAACAAAAACATAGTTACATTATCACGCTGAATTATGGCTGGCGTTGTAAAGATATTGTTTTTAGGTCTGGCGCTTAGAGGCCGTCCTGGATAGCCTTCAAAGAAAATGGAGCTGTCTCCCGGGCTCAGATTTCACCTCCTATGGACTGTTTGATGAGTCTGGAGAAGGGAAAATGATACTTGATTTCAGCCTCCGGGTGCCCCCACCAAGGAGCAGGCTCCATACATCCCAATCGATCACAACAGGGAGAGGCCGCGTGTCCCCAGAAGCCCCTTCCAGAAACTCTGGGAGGGGAGGTCTGGTCACGTCCCCCAGAAAGGCCTTCGAATCATCTCCAATGATTTCCTAGAGAGGAAATCATCTCAGCAAATCTAGCTGCTTCACTCTTGGTGAAAATTTCGCTCTGGAGTCTAATACCTCAAACTTCCTAAACTGAGGCCCCTGCCCCTCCCCCACCCAACAAGTATGTTGGATGCTGTTCTTCAAACCTTCACTAAAAATACTTTCCAAAGACAAACGTGAGATTCTAAATGTCACCGCAGAAGACTATAAGAGCAGTTATTTTCTATTTATCACAAATATTGTCTGATGCTCCGTATCTAAAGAATACTCTTGATTAGAAAGGCCCTTCCTTTTGTTCGGTGCTTCTAAAAATATAAAGCCTATCATAAAAAAAAAATAAAATCCAAGTACAGGTGACACAAATCTTTCCCATCAGACTTTTTAATTTTTTTTTTTTTTTTTGCTAGAATTGGGGTAGCACATTATGATGAGGATTCAAAAAGAATAATTAAAGTTCTACACGGACACAGATCTGCCTCAGGGAGGACCTTTTATGTTGTTTTGCATTTCGTGTGTCATTCAAAAGGTTTGCAACTGGGAAATGATGTTGAACTAAAATAAGACAAGAACACATTGACTGAAATTATAGCCTGTCCAATGAGCTGACACCCCTTCAGACAGCTCACTGCAATAGCTCTGGAGCCACCACTGCTCTAGGTGTAGGTGACATTTAGACTCTGCACAGTGACACAGGGAAGAAGCAGTCTCAGAGTGGGGATTGTGCCCACAGATGCCAGGCTGGCAGAGGAAAAGCAGAAGATTGCCTGGCATCCTCAAGACTTCTGTTTATTGGCTGAACAGGAGTTATAACCAAGCAGTTCCACTTGGCCCTTCCAAGATCCAGTGTGCTTTGTTTGATTTTGAGCCACGGAGTTTTTTTTTTTTTTTTTGAGGGGGGTTAATATTTAGCAATAACAAATGTTCCATAAACAATCCAGATGTCTGGCTTCATTTAAACAATTGGCAGCTGTGGCAATACTGGCCCAGCTTTCGCATATGGTGACACTGGAGCAGCAGAGCAGAGCGGAGTTCACCCCTTTAACCTGGGTAGGCGCTCTCCAGTTTTGCACAGTCCCCACCACTCCCTATTGTGACTTCTCATTGAGACCCAGTGTCAGCCAGCACATATCCTTACATTTGGAGCATTCTTTTCATTAGAGTAAAGAAACGTTTCTATGTACCTCTACTGTTACTTAAAAAAAAAAAAAAAAGAATTTAAAAAAGCAGAGGTGAAGCAGCATGCTGTAAGAAATATACAACAAAGGACTCTTCTTTGCAAAACCGAAGACTATCCCAGTAGGTGTAGGTGTGAATACCAAACCCAGGTCACTCATTTATGTCACTCGCCTGGAACCTCTAGGCATTTATTCATTCAACAGATATTTATTGAGCACCTACTATGTGCCAGGCACTGCTCTAGACACCAGGGATATGTCAGCTAGCAAAGCAAACAAAATTTTCTTCCCTGTGAAGCTTGTGTCACTGCAGGAAATTAAAAGGTGTGTAGACATGAGAAATAAAGAATTCATATGTACGTTAGAAAGTGAAAGATGCTAAAGAGGAAAAATGGAGAAGGAAAAGAAAACCGGGAGGGTGTGGAGTGGATTGCAACTTTGCACATGCATTTGAGTTTGTGAGCTCTGGGCTTTGTTCTTTCTGCCACTGGGACCCTATCAAATCTCCTGCAGGCCCTGACCGTCTTCTCCCATACCTACCTCTAACTTCTCTGGAAGGAGCATTGACTAAAGGCCCAAGCACAGTTGTCCTAATGAAGAATATACATTGAGCTGCTTTGGGGACTTGGGACCTCTGCTTGGTGCTATGGAGGAAGGAAGCAGAGTCCCTGCACTATGCTCTAATCTGCATCTAATCTGGGAGTGAGGCAAGTACATAAACTACTCTCACAAAAAGCAGAAAATGCTGAACGTTATAAAAGAGGTTGGAAAAAAGTGGTACCCGAAGTTCAGGGGGATGGCATTACCTGCAACCAGAATGTGAGGGAAGCAGTGATGTCTGCAGTGGGGGTCCTCCCGTTTCTTCATTGCTCCGCTCAGCACCAGTCCTTGACTCCCACCCAACCAAATGCAGTCCAGGCTCCTCAATTTGCATTCAAGCCCTCAGCCTCTTTCCAGCCCGATTTCCCCTATTCTGTTTCCTCCAGTTATATACCTCAGCAAATACCTCTGCTAATGCTGACTGCATGGGGGCGGGGGTGGGGGAGGAGGCCTCAGGCATTGGGAACAACCAACTATCAAAAAAAGGGGTGGGGAGAGAGAATACATATCAAGAGAGAAATTTCTCAAGGAAAGGATGAGAACAAGTAGGAACAGGGCATGCAATAATGCTCAACTTGCATGTACAATAAGGGAAATAGAAGGTCTTTGAGTGGAGCATAAAAAAGAGATACAAAGAATCAACATGTAGATGAGCAAACAGGAGAAGGATTTAGAAGAGAATGGAAGAAAAAAGATTAATCCACTTTTCCGAAGTCAGAATAAAATAAAATAAAGCCACCCTTTGGAAATAAAAATCTCATCAAAAGGAGAATAAGTTAAATAGACACTGCTGGCAACACAGAAGCATGGCAGGGCTTAAGAGAATCAAACAAAATAAGGCTCAAAAACTCAGGAACTAAGAATAATGAAAGCGAAGAAGGATAGGTAAGACAAAGGAAATCCAGCATTCACTGGTGTCAGAGAAGAAAAGAGTATTTTGAAAGTAACCCCCAAGTCAAAGATATAATAAAAGAAAACTATCCTCAAATAAAGGAATGCAATCTTTGGCTGGAAACAACCTTCTGAGTCTTAGGAAATCCTGTTTTGTTTTAGATTTCAATTATTTTTTTAAAAAAAGAACACTATTAATCCTCTATTAAAACAATAAGAATAAGGCAATAAAACAAAAATAATAAATCAGTAAAAAAGGTTTAAGGATATTATTAAGATATGTAAAGTTATACATCTAGAACACTACTTTGCCATATCATTGGTGCAAAAATATACAAGAACACCTACAACAAAGCAAAGAAAGCTAGGATGATATAGCAGAAGATAGGAAATAAAATAAAGACAAAGAAAAGGTAAAGCAAAATCAAAATACTAGAATCAAATGCATTTTTTACATCAATAAGTATAAATCTTACTTATTAAAACATACTTACAAAAAAGGGAAACAAAATATTATGCCATGTATTTGACTCATCTGAAGCGAAGTGACTCAAATGAAAATTATGATGATTGACAAAGACATAATGGAAACACGTACGGTAAAAGAAAGTAGGGTTTTGATCATTATATCAGATAAGTTTAAATTTAAGGCAAAAATATTCAACCAGAACACAATGATCAACTGAAGAAGACACCCCAAAATCTAGTTAGATCATTGTGTTCCAAAATAATCAGAAACCAAAAACCAAAAAACAGAACAGCAAAAAGCAACATAAAAGAATTTCTTTTATAAAAGCAAAAATCACCAGAACAAAATAGTAACAGAAAATTTTAACTCATGCTTAGCTTATCAAAAAGTACATAAAAATTCAGAAAAATGTAAGAATTTTAAGTAGCATGATTGATACGGTAAATCTAACAGATGTCTGTCCAACTCCATCCTCTTAAAATAGAAAATGTGGGCGTTCCCGTCGTGGCTCAGTGGTTAACGAATCCGACTAGGAACCATGAGGTTGCAGGTTCGATCCCTGGCCTTGCTCAGTGGGTTAAGGATCCGGCGTTGCTGTGAGCTGTGGTGTAGGTTGCAGACGTGGCTCGGATCCCGCGTTGCTGTGGCTGTGGCGAAGGCCAGCAGCTACAGCTCCTGTTAGACCCCTAGCCTGTTAGAACCTCCATATGCCGCGGGTGCAGCTCTAGATAAGGCAAAAAGACAAAAAAAAAAAAAAAATAGAAAACGTGCACTTTTTCCAAATGCCTGTAGAACATGAACAGAACAAGCGATCACAGAGGAATCTGATGTGTCACCAAAACTTTAGATCACAGTGTCAGAGCAGTCTGTATGTGAATCTAGTTAGTAACACCTAAAATAGAAAACACAGCCAAGCAACCAACACGTACACTGAAAACCTTTTTAAAGATGAACATTACGTGGGATAAAGTAAAAGTTAAGAGTAAAATGGCAGAATCTCTGGTTTAAAAGAATAATTGCGTATTGAGGGAGTTAATGGGGCTTAGTAGGGGAACACCATAACCTTTACAACCACAGTTATTCAGTAAGAAAGCAAGGAAATGTGTGACGCAAGCACTGGATTCACAGCGAAGAAAAAGAGGAACTTAATACATCTCACTAAAGCAAAAAGAATTATCAGAGTGACAGCAGACATTAATGAAAAACATCTAATGAAATACAGCTTTACAGAAGGAAACACAATCAAATAGATTTCTAGCTATCTCAGTGATTCTCAACTAGGAAAGATTTGATCTCCCAGGTGACAAAATTTGACAGTGCATGGAGATTTGGTTTTGGCTGTCATGGTTAGGGAGCTAGGAGGGCTATAGAGAACAGGGGTGCTCTTAAACCTCCTACATGGGACAGCCCAATGGCAGGGCATCAGCCACCTAAAATGTCAGTGAGGGTGAGGCTGAGAACCTCCGAGCTCTCTTAATAAAGACCAAAGAAGGGGGAGTTTCCGTCGTGGCACAGCGGAAATGAATCCCACTGGGAGCCACGAGGTTGCAGGCTTGATCCCTGGCCTTGCTCAGTGGGTTACGGATCTGGCATTGCAACGAGCTGTGGTGCAGGTCACAGATGGGGCTCGGATCTGGTGTTGCTGTCACTGTGTTGTAGGCCAGCAGCTAGCTGTAGCTCCAGTTTGATCCCAAACCTGGGAACCTCCGTATGCTGCAGGTGCAGCCCTAAAAAGAAAAGAAAACGGGAAGAAGAAGGAAAGCTCACTTTCACAAAATTAGAAATAATAATATGGATCATATGGATATAGCCACAGGAAAAAAGAAATACTAAAATAAATACCTAAAAATATACCATTTCATTTTGTCTTAATAATTTTAAGTAAATAAAATGAATATATTTTTATGAATATAGACATGACTGCAGTTAACAACAGAAGAGAAAGAACTTAGGCCAATTACCATGAAGAAAAACACTGAGAGAATTGAGCTATCTCAGAAATGCATGAGGCCCAGATGTTTTCACAGGTTAATTCTATCAATCCTTCAAAAAACAAATGATACCAGTGTTACTTTAACTGTTTAAGAGCTCAAAGAGAGGGCGAAAATCTCCTAATTCTTTCTCAAAAGTGGTATAGCATTGATATCAAAACTTGACGAAGGTAGAAAAAACAACAACAAAACCCCATAAATCCATCATCAAACCTGTACGACAACAGGTTTTAAGAGTAAACTTCAGAAGTAGTACATTACAAAGGAAAAGGAGGGTCTATCAAATAGAGTTGACCCCATAAATTAAAAGATGTTTTATTGTTCAGGAATCTGGTAATGTAACTCACTATGTTAATATTTCAATAATCAAACAGAGAAAAAAAATGTTTTATTGCCACAAACCCATAAGTGGCATTTATAAATTTAAACACAAATCCCTGATTAAAATAAAAATCAATCGAATGGTCATAGAGAGGTATTTTGGGAACATAGACTTAACAAGATGCTTCACGCTGCCGAAAGGCTTAAATCATGCACACCGCAATAGGAGCAGGCTCTCCACTGCACACCATCACTGAACATTTTTCCCAAACATATTAGTCCTTACAATGGAGAAGGAGAAAAATAGGGGGTTCTAAACTTGTTTTAAAAAGGGGAAATTATTATTACTTGCAGGTAATATGCTTCCATACCAGAATACTTAAGAGAAACTGCTGAAAAAAAAAAATATTAGAAACAATAGGACAATTCAACAAGGTGGCTGGTTGTAAAATGAATACTCAAAAATCGGTATTTTCCATTAACCACAAACAATAACCAATTAGGAAAACATAATTGAAGACAAGAGTTGATTTACATTGCAGTGCAGCATGAGAAAAAGAAAGAGAGAGGAGAGGGAGAGAATACCTAGAAATAAATCCTAAATATAAATTTATGGCCTAGATAAGTAAATAAAAACAAGCAATTGTTCCAATGACTAACATAAATAGCCCCATTTTACTCTTTTTGTTTGTTTGTTTGTTTGGTTTTTGGGGCCGCACTGGCGGCGTATGGAGGTTCCTAGGCTTAGGGGTCTAATCAGAGCTGCAGCTGTTGGCCACAACCACAACAATGCCAGACCCAAGCCACATCTGTAACCTACACCACAGGGCACAGCAACGCAGAATCCTTAACCCACTGAGCGAGGCCAGGGATGGAACCTGCGTCCTCATGGATGCTAGTCGGGTTTGTTTCCACTGTGCCTCATTTTATTCTTGAGGATAAGACTCTAAGACATAATAACGTTAATTCTCCATATACGTTTATATATGTATTGTATTCTTTCATCCCCTCAAAAAATTCTCCTGAGTGTTTTGTGGGGAGAATAATTTTCAAACTAAGACCAAAGATCATCAAACAAACATGAAACTCTATAGTAAAATTCTGAAGAAAAAAAAAAGAGGACCTCACTGGACATTGGATTATACATATACATGTCATCAATGCAATTTGGAACAGGTGCAGAAGTAGCAGACAGGTCAATTGAGTAAATGGAGAGTACAGAAATGGACATAAGTGCATTCGAGAATTTGGTAAATGATAAAGGTGCCTTTTTAAATCAGTCACAGAAAGAAGAATTATTTAATAAAGGTTATTTAGTCAACGGGCTAGCCACTGGGTTAGGGGAAAATAAGAAGCAACACTGGAATGCTCGTCTTCTTCCTACCCCAAAATAAAATCAAGATGATTAAGGACTTAAAGGCAAAAAATAATAAGCATAAAAGATAATGTGTGGTTGCAGGCGGGGGGGGCGAGGACATGTGATGGACTGGGAGTTTGGGGTTTAGTAGATGCAAACTGTTGCCTTTGGAAAGGATAACCAATGAGATCGGGTTGTGTAGCACAGGGAACTATATCTAGTCACTTGTGAGGGAACATGATGGAGGATAATGTGAGAAAAAGAATACATATATATATATATGACTGGAGTCACTTTGCTGTACAGTAGAAATTGATAGAACATTGCAATCAACTATAATAGAAAAAATAAAACCCCTCCAAAAAGATAACATGGAGGTTAAAAGAAAAATCTAGAAGTAAGTCAAGAAACCATGGTGTGACAGATAAACCTAAGTTTTAAATTATCTAAAACATCACTAAGATAAAAAAAAATCACAGACAAAATCAAAAGGCATGTGACAAATTGTGGCAAATATTTAGAACACCAATGACAGAAAAGGGCTAATTTCCTTAATATATAATAAGCTCTTGAAAATTAGTGAGAAATATATCAATCATTCGATAGAAAAAACGATACGAAAAATAATTCACACAGAAAGAAATACGAATGACGTGTACACATATGGAAAGATGTTCAGTGTCACTCATCATTAAAGACATGCAAATAAAAACAAGGGGGAAACTGTCAGATGGGCCGAGGTTTCGTCTCTGACTTGACCGGTTCTACTGCTTGAAATTTGTCTTACAGGGAATCTCTCATTTCTTCTCTCTCTTCCTCTCTCATCAAAGGTGACAAGTTATAAAACAAGAACTAGATAGATAGATGATAGATAAGATAGATATTAGATATTATACATATTTGTGTGTACATGTATCTAATTATACACATACACACAAATAGGGGTGTATAACGGGACTGTTTAAGTATGGGGGACTTCTACAAAAGAATTAAGAACTCTTCAATTATTGACAAAAATATGGAAGATAGGGAAATATCTGTGTGATACATTGATAAGGAGCAAAGCAGGTTAGAGATTCGTGTATATAGTATATTTCAAGTTGGGTTTAAAAACAAATGCAAAGATTCATAGGTATTTGCATAGGCAATGTACTGAAATACGTATATTAACTATCTATGGTGGTTAGCAATGAAGTTGGGCTAAGAGTTTGGGGTAAGAGAGGAAAACTCCCCATTGTACTGGTAGACCCTTTGGTACAGTTTGAATTTTATGCACATGTATGAGAACAAACAAAAAGCCCTTCTAGAGTGCTCAAAAATTGATGGAGCCATGTCAAAAGGACACACCTAACTGGAGGCTAACTGGAGGATGCTCCCAGTGGCCAAAGTTGTAATAATCTGAACAACAAAATAATGATAGTAAGGGTTTTATAACCCGTAGAATAAAATAAGTATCACTGGGAGTTCCCGTCGTGGCTGAGGGGTTAACGAGTCTGACTAGGAACCATGAGGTTGCGGGTTCGATCCCTGGCCTCGCTCAGTGGGTTAAGGATCCGGCGTGACCGTGAGCTGTGGTGTAGGTTGCAGACGCGGCTCGGATCCCGCGTTGCTGTGGCTGTGGCGAAGGCTGGCGGCTATAGCGCCTGTTAGACCCCAGTGTGCAGGTCAAGAAACACGTAGCATGACCAAGGAACAGATTGAAGGAGGCCCATGACCAGTCCATGCAATGCAGGATCCCGGGCTGGACCCTGGCCCAGAGAAAGGATATCAGTGGGACATTGGGAAATTTTAATTTACAGATTAAGATCTATAGATTAGTCAATAATACTGTATGAAGGTTAATTTCCTGGTTTGGGTAATCAAACTAAGGAAGTGCAAGATGTTAGCATTTAGAGAATCCTGTACTATTTTTACAACTCCTTTTTACAAAAGTTTAAAGGGTAATTAAAAAAAATTCTTCCTGGAGGTCCCACTGGGATAAGCCATGAAAGATATTTGATTTGAGCTGACAGATCAAATCGTGAACTCGTGATGGAAAATCCTGGGACTTGTTCAGTCCCACTGTCAGATGAGGATGCCATACCCAAAGATTTCAGTGGGACTCCAGCAGGTGCCCCTTTGTCTGAGTGACAAAGAGACAATTGGTCCCTTGAAAAATTAGTCTAGTCCCGTGGGAATAGAAATGTTGGGACTTCAAGCGTCTGTTTGAATTCTTGCCTTAAATCTAAATACTTATAGCCACAGGTCTTAATATCTTGTAGGGTTTGGCCAACAGGGCCGATTCTAAAACCATCTCCTCCTCCCTTGAGGGGCCTTGAAAAGTGACTCACCAGAGTTCCCATTGTGGCTCCGCAGTAACAAACCTGACTAGTATCCATGAGGTTGCAGGTTAGATCCCTGGCCTCACTCAGTGGGTTAAGGATCCGCTGTTGCCCTTAGCTGTGGTGTAGGCTGGAAGCTGCAGCTCCAATTTGACCTCTAGCCCGGGAACTTCCATATGCCACTGGTGTGGCCCTAGGGAAAAAAAAAAAAAAAAAAAGTGATTCACTTATTCACAGTTTCCCATGCCTCTTTCCTCAGTCTAGAAAATCTAGAAAATGAAAGCCACCGGAAGTATGAACGAAAGCCCTTAAGACAGGCCACTCGTTTCACCATCTCAAATTCCTTTCAGAGGCTACAGCCGTCACTCAAGATCCGAGACACATTCTCAATTCAGTGTGCAAAGCCAGGAAGCTGAAATGAGCATTCCAAAATGCCCAGGACCAAAGAGCAAAAAAAAAAAAAGGGTTGGTGCCTTGGAGCCTTGACTCCTAGCTCCCAGGGCTGCCACCGGTTCACGCTTAAGAGATGAAAATTATTTTGAAAACCAAGGCCAAAGGCCATGGGCATATATTTGCAGCAGATTATTGACACAAGTGTGCCATGGACCTAGCCAATCAGAAAATAATTTTCTAAACACTGTTATTAAACAGAAGGGCAATTACTTTAAGTACTGGAAAAATGTCAGGGTCATACATGAATTTTGTGGGTATCACATTTTATTTGACACTCGGTGGATCAATGACTCTAAGGAAATTCATTCAGAAATAATATGCACCATGTCACCAACTTTCAAGCTAAACCTCCTCATATGGATTGCACAGATTTAGACAGAGGAATAATTTCTGGTTTATTCAGTTTACTAAGTACTCAGAAATGCAGTCAAAGCTCTCTATACATGAAAGTACAGAAGTAATTAAGGATCATGTGGTAAGTGTACAAACAGGGTTTACAAGGGAACCTTTTTATTTCTGTGTTTGTCAATTTAGCAGAGCATAGGTTCTAATGAGCTGTGATGAGCAGAGTGAGAAGGGCCAAGAGCAGCTTTCCTGTGATGACCGACTGTAAACCAAGTGACCTTGAGGTCTCACCAGCCATCCACAGAGTCCTCGGAGGAAAAGAGCCTCACAGTGACAGGTGGCCCGGCAGGCCACTGACGGGGTCCTTGCACAGGAGGGGACCAGCCCAGATCCAGGGTTGAAGGAGGACCCACCTCGCCAGCCTCTTGGAACAGCCATGTTAGTGGGAATAAATATCGTTGCCTGTCCCCTCAAATCATTTAGGTCCTTTTTTTTTTTAGATCTACATAAATTAGAAACAGAGGGGTTTTTTTTCTTTTTAGTTATAAAAGCAGAAATGATGCTCGTCTGTCTCGCCACTCGAAAGAAGCCTCTGAGAGGCTGGGAGAGTGCTCTTTCTTTCATCTTTGCTTCCAGGATGCCTAGCACATAGTAGGTATTCAATAAATATCTGTGGTATGGATAGTTGGATGAATGGATGAATGAATGAATGAATGAATGAATGAACGAACTTGAGGCCTTCAAGTTACCCAGAGTAGAACAAAAGCACTTCTACAGTTATCAGAGCTGTTGGCCAAGCTAAACGTACAAGCCTCGTCTAAGGCCGCGACCATGAACCTCTTAATTATTTTCAAAAGCTTCATAATTAAGAAAACACTTTCCTTGACCGTGTTTCATTGGTTCCTCACAGTGGCTCTGTCAGAGAGGCTTAGCCTTTGACAAATGGGAAAACTGAGATTCAAAGATGTTAAGGCCTAGTCACACAGCTCTTAAGAAGCAGAATCAGGAGTAGAACTTGGATACACAAAAAATACATTTGTAGCTCCCTATATGCGAGCTCGTAAAAAAGTAATTAGGAATCGCACAGGAAGAGGACAAGATGTATTTTGTTGGGTCTTGGTGACTCATATGCTTGATCATATTTCCATTTTTACATTTACAGCCAGAAGGCTCAGTTCCTAATCTGTAGAGCTCACCTCTTGAAAGGCAAAAAAAATCTTGTTTTAATTTTTGTAATGTGCCTTACTTTTTTTCTCGAGCTGGGATGAGGCTGAGCGTATGGCGTGGGGGAGGGGAAAGTAATGGAAGAGAAAAGTAAAAAAAAATCAATTACACTGTAATGGTCCAGAAGCCATCTCTTTCCTAGTGGCCCTATCCATCAAGTTCAGCAGGAAGCCACCACCCTGTCACGAGCACTGTCATGTGGACGGGGCCTTTTGTCACCCGGCCCTCCCCACTTCCAGGGCTACTCCTGGCGTTGAGATCTTCTGGTGGTCACATGAAACTTTTAGTCTCTGTTCACAGTTTGGAAGTGACGTGCTCACCGGCCACAATGTTGGAGGGAGCGAAGGTCACCCATTGTCCTTAGCGAGGATCACAGGGTTTTCCTACAACAGAAGCTCAGCAGAATCATCTGTTCAGGGCCCTCAGAAAGCCACAGAAAAGGCACGGTGGTGATCAAGATTCCTGTCCCCAAGCTGCCAGGACCCAGTTCCTTAGAGCCAGAAACCACACCTGGCTTGACTCCATACTGCATCAGTGTGTTCTAAGCTCCCCAGGGCAATACCAGCAGGGCTCACTCTAAATCAGAGTTTATGGTCACCTAACTTTCAGCTGGGCACACAGTTGATCTCTTGTAAACGCTCCAGAGGGGACTAGCCTTGATGGACGCTTTTGAAGGTCTACAGTTGGTTTCTGTCCAGAAAACTCTCGTTCAGATGCACATTAGATCAACCCTGCAGCCCTCTTGGACTGTCACTCCTGCAGGTGCCCAGACCAAGAGTTCACTTCCTCATCCCCCCAGGAAGTGCTTACATGCAACAAATGGTCCAGGTAAACACTTCCTAGAAACCCTTTTTGTCTGCCCATAATTACCTTTGTCAGATTTTAAGGTTCCCTCTGACCTGATCCTGATGAAAAAGTCCATTTTCACGTGAGTTGTACCATTTAAGATTGTGTTAATGTTCTTTCAAAAAAATTTGTTTAAAAATCAATTGTCATTTCTCTTCTATGAATCTATTGTACAGCTACACTTGTGCCAGTTCACAAAAGGTACTTGGTGGGATAATTGTTTGACATAAAAGATACATCCACCTAACATCCTGCGTGGAGGGATATCGAAACAGGGCTGGTTAAATAAATTATTGCACATAATAGAATAGAATACTATGCAACTGGTAACAATATAATGAGACTAAAGTCAATGCCTCTACATCTACCTCATTATAAACGGAAAAAGCAAATTGTACAAAATATCTATTTTATGATTGTTGTAGGATCATGTTTGCAAAAAAAAAGAGACTATCTAGTAATAAACATATGTATTTCTCCCATATCCTATGCATAGGCATAGGAAAATTCTTTTCTGATAGCATGTTACTTTTATTTTTCAGTGTAATTATTTAAGTAATAATTGTGAAGGAAAGTTTTGATGAACCGAGGAGAACTTAATTAAAATTCACAGTGAAAATCATCATAAGACCTGTCTTCACAAAATATCGTTAAAAAGCCTCATTTTGCACTTTCTAAAAATTTTCTATTTTCCAAAGGAAATACACACGAATTCTAAAAATCATTTAAGAGCAGGTCGTGGCTGCCCCCAGTTGCCGGGAACGGGTGGAAAATGGACTCATGGTGTTTTGCAGTATCTGCAATTCAGGAATCTTGGGTAAATAAAGTTGAAAAAGAATCATTCTATCACAGAGCTTCAAGGAAGGAAGAGTTACTTAGTTTGCAGTGGAAGGAGAAATCTTGGTCCAGGAGGTTAGGCCTTGTGCAGACAGAGGGGCAACGCCTGGGCCTGGGGCCTTCGTGTCCCACACCCTGGCCAGGTCGCCCTGCATCGCTCTAGGGGACACCTGGCCAGCCTAGGCACCCACTCCGACACCCTCACTTTCCCGTTTTTGTTTCGGTCCGTGGCCCCACTCTGGCACCTCCCCCACTTATTTCTGGGCCCTTCACCGACAGCTGCCCCCAGTGTGTGATGCAGACGGGTAGACCCCGGCGCCACGTCCACACTTTATACAGACCCTCTTTCCTCCCCAGCCACTTCAACTCATGCAACCCTCTTTTTTGGCAGAGGAGGAAACTGAGGCCGACTTCGACAAGATCACAGAGCTGGAGAACATTCCAGCTGGACGGGCAACCGCACTGTTAGCCCACGCGGTGCCCAAGCTGCTGCCACACTTCCCCGTGGGCGCCAGCATCCATTCCACTTGCATCCAGATCCACTCCTCCCGCGTCTCCACCAAGAGTCGCCATTCTGTAGAGGGTCTACACATAGGTCCATAAGGAAGGAGACAGCCACCTGGCCTTCAAATAATCTTGACCAAAATTCTGCCAGATGAGGGGTCCCCCACCCTGGACCAGACGCTAGGAGAAGCAGGACCACATGGCCTCCCAGCAGCGGTACGGCATCACCTTAGGCCCTCGGGGCAATCTCTCTACTGCAGCCAGGCAGCCCTCTGTGGCCCAGAGCTGACGCCGCACAGCCAGGAAGACCAGCGGCCACAGAACGCCTGCGACAGCAGAAGGCCTTCAGGACTTGAAAAGAAGAGGCTGCCTTTCAAAGGCCCTGACAGATGTGTGCATATCACCCCAAGTAACACATGCTGCTTCAGTTTGCTGGCAACCTGGATGGGACCTCAGCTCAGGAGCCCAGAGAAGACCTGGCTCCTCTCCCCCAACTCCCGATTTTCTTTTCTGTACTTTTTTTTTTAATACTTTTTGTCTTTTTAGGGCCACACCTGCCGCATATGGACGTTCCCAGGCTAGGGGTCTAATTGGAGCTACAGCTGCTGGCCTATGCCACAGCCACAGCCACGTGGGATCCGAGCCACTGACTGTGACCTACACCGCAGCTCACGGCAACGCTGGATCCTTAACCCACTGAGTGAGGCCAGGGATCGAACCCGCAACCTCAAGGATACCAGTCGGGTTGGTTACTGCTGAGCCAAGATGGGAGCTCTCCCAGCTGCTGCTTTTCAAATGACCTACCTCTTTTTCCTTCTGTGTAGTGATTTGACTCCATTGCAACAGGAAGTAACCAGGGTCTGTCGGAAGCCATGCTAAACTTGTCCTCTTATGAGGAAAAAAACAAAAAAGAATGGGGTTGGGGGTTCCAGCCACAGAAGTAGGAGAGAAACCCGTCAAGTGGTGGAAGCAGTTTGCCCGTCTGTCTGCTGGGTACCCTGGGGGTCTCTGTTATTGCCTCCCTGCGGCATCAGCAGCTGGGGCGTGGAACTGTCACCTGGTGAAGCATGAGTTTTCTCATCTGTAAAATGGGAGTAATCAGAGCCTTATCCGACGGAGCGAGAGTGAGGATTAAACAAGGTGATGAATATAATGCTTCAGGGAACCTGCTGCTTTGAGAACTTGCTGTCTCTGGCAGGGGTATCATGTGGCCTTGCTGGCGTGCGTTGTCAAGGAGCCCCGCCATGCAAAAGCGCTCCTGCCCTAGGCTTGCTGAGCAACCTCAGGCCAGTCACTCACCCTCTCTGAACCTCAGTGTCTTCATATGATAAATGAGAATGTTGGTTGAATTAAACTGTTAGTAGCCATTTGCTACTTTTTTTTTCCTTTTTATGACCACATCCATGGCATATGGAAGTTCCTGGTCCGGGCGTTGAATCAGAGCTGCAGCTGAGGCTTACACTTGCAGCCACAGCAAGACCAGATCCAAGCTCCATCTAAGACCTATGCCAAAGCTTGTGGCAATGCCAGATCCTTAACCCACTAAGCGAGGTCAGAGTTCAAACCCACATCATCACAGAGACAGGACTGGGTTCTTAACCCACAGAGCCATAATGGGAACTCCCGGTTTGCTACTTTTAAATCAACAACGTCGTCTTTGATACATCCCCCACGTCCCACAAACTCAATCTGCAGGTAGAATTTATCTACCAAGAAGAAGTTAACCGACTACATAACAAGCTCCTTAAAGGCAGTTGTGGTGACCAATGAGGGCCATGCTAAGAAAGAAGAAACCCATGGAGCTGATATAATTCTCACCCCAAACACTTGACATTTTAGTAAAGTTCAGCAGCCTTCTTTTGAAAACTACATTTAGTTTATCTTATGTTTTCCAAAGAAAAAAATCTATTATTTTCCTTATAAACGTATTAAGAGTCTCATTAAAAAAAATATAAAAGAATATTCACTATATAAGATAGACTTGGAAGATTCTAAATGTTCCTATTGCCTATATAAATATGATAAAAGTACATATTTTTACAAAAGTGGACTTCACTATAGGATATTTTCTGTAACTTTTTAGAAGCATTAATAACATATTATTGTCAGCCTTTCGTATTTATCCACAGCAATGCATTTTATTGTTTTAGGACTTTACCAATTATTCAATATACCCCTTGTCCCTGGCTGTCTGGATTGCTTCCATTCTTTGGCTCTTGCACACAGACAACCATGTGCCGAACATCCTTGTGGCTTACTCTGGGCACATATTGGATTATTTACTTTGTGTTCATTTCTAGAAATGAAATTAATGCTTCAAATCGCAGGCACTTTCTAAAAGCAATTTTACCGTGTACAGTTCTGTCCTATGAAATTGCCCTTCCCAATAGTCTAGCAAACCCGACCCCCAGCATCAGCATACAAGATTAATGTCATCAACTTGTTTTTATTTTTTCTATTAATTTTAAAATTGTATATTTCAGGGGTTTCCACTGTGGGGCAGTGAGTTAAAAACCCAGCTGTAGCAGCTGGGGTTGCCACGGACGCACAGGTTCAATCCCTAGCCTGGTGCAGTGGGTTAAAGGATCAGGTGTTAGAGTTCCCACTGTGGCTCAGTTGCGTTATGAACCGGATGAGTATCCAGAAGGATGTGGTTTTGATCCCTGGCCTCGCTCAGTGGGTTAAGGATCCAGCGTCACCACGAGCTGTGGTGGTCACAGAGGCAGCTCGGATCCTGCGTTGCTGTGGCTGTGGTGTAGGCCTGCTGCTGCAGCTCCAATTTGACCCTTAGTTTGGGGACTTCCATGTGCTGTAGGTGCAGCCCTAAAAAGCAAAGAAATTAAAATGAAAAAAATGAAAAGATTGGAGTTCCTGCAGCTGCAGCATAGTTCCTGATACGGCTCAGATTCGGCCTTTAGCGTGGGAACTCCCACATGCCTTCTGCACTGCCATAAAAATGATAACACTTATGATTTTTTTTTCTTTTTCTTTTTGCAGCATATAGAAGTTCCCAGGCTAGGGTTCAAATCGGAGCTGCAACTGCCAGCTTACACCATAGGCACAGCAATGAGGGATCCGAGCCACAGCTTCAACCTACAGCTCAGCTCATGGTGACACAAGATCCATTTAGAATGGGTAAGCAATAGGGACCTACAAATGCTGGAGAAGGCGTGGAGAAAAGGGAACACTGCTGCACTGTTGGTGGGAATGTAAACTGGTATAACCACTATGGAAAACTGTATGGAGGTTCCTTGAACAACTAAAACAGAACTACGCTATGATCCTGCCGTCCCACCGCTGAGCATATATCCAGACAAAACTGCTATTCAAAAAGATACATGCTCCTGCGTGTTCATAGCAGCACTATCCACAATAGCCAAGACATGAGAACAACCTAAATGCCCATCGAGAGATGAGTGGATTAAGAAGATGTGGTACATGTACACAGTGGAACATCACTCAGCCGAAAAAAGAATGAAATGATGCCATTTACAGCAACATGGATACTAGAGATTCTTATACCAAGTAAAGTTAAGTCAGAAAGAGAAAAACAAATACAATATGATATCACTTATATGTGGCTTCTAAACTATAGCACAGATGAACCTATATATAAAACAGAAACAGACTCACAGACATAGAGAACAGACTTGTGGTTGGGAGGGAGTGAGATGGGCTAGGAGTTTGCAAACTAGTACATGCAGAATAAGCAACGCAGTCCTGCTGTATGGCACAGAGAATTTTATTTTATTTTATTTTATTTTTTCACTAGCATGTCACTTTTTTTTTACATTATACCCAGCTGTACAGCGTGGTGACAGGGTTACACATCACAAGTGGTTAGACATAGTTCCCAGTGCTATACAGTGGTATCTCCTTGCTTTTCCAGCCCAGAGGCAACAATCTACATCTATTAACCCCAGACCCCCCAAACATCCCATTCCCTCCCTCACCCTTTTGGCAACCGCAAGTCTGTTCTCCAAGTCCTTGATTTTCTTTTCTGCATAAAGGTTCATTTGTGCAGTATGTTAGATTCCAGTTATTAGTGATATCATATGGTATCTGTCTTTCTCCTTCTGACTTACTTCACGCACAGAGAATTTTACATCCAATCACTTGTGATAGAGCATGATGGAAGATAATAGGAGAAAATGGATGTATATGTATCTATGACCAGGTCATTTTGCTGGACAGCAGAAATTGGCACAACATTGTAAATCAACTAAAACTTCAAAAAAGAGAAAAAATGAATAGCTAAGAAATGAGGTCCTGCTGTATAGAACAGGTGACTATATCCAGTGTCTTGAGAAAGACCACGGTGGAAGATACTATAAGAAAAGGAATGTGTGTGTGTATACATATCTATATATCACGTTGCTCTATAGAAGGAATTACCACAACACTGTGAATTAACTATAACTTCAAAAAAAGAGAAAAAAAGAGTAGCTAAGCAATGAAGTCCTACTGCATAGCACAGGGAACTATATCCAGTCTCTTGGGATAGACTATGATGGAAGGTAATATAAGAAAAGGAATACATATCTGGATCACTTTGCTGTACAGAAGAAATTGGCACAACATTGTAAATCAACTTTACTCCAGGAGTTCCCGTCGTGGCTCAGTGGTTAACGAATCTGACTAAGAACGATGAGGTTGCAAGTTCGATCCCTGGCCTTGCTCAGTGGGTTAAGGATCCGGCGTTGCCGTGAGCTATGGTGTAGGTTGCAGACGCGGCTCGGATCCCGCGTTGCTGTGGCTGTGGAGAAGGCCGGCAGCTACAGCCCCTGTTAGACCCCTAGCCTGTTAGAACCTCCATATTCCACAGGTGCGGCTCTAGATAAGGCAAAAAGACAAAAAAAAAAAACTATACTCCAATAAAAAAAAAAAAAAAACCAACATCGTTGTTCCTCATAGGTCCACAGTCCGCTTGGCAGGAAAACTTGAAGCCTAAGTGTCCGGTGCCAGCTTTTTTTTGGAGAAGTCCTCTACAAAGTCGATACCGTGTGAGTCTGAGCAGTGGGGACAAGGTACACAGCAGGAGGCTGGAGCACTCCGGGCACGTGGCACCTCGGCCTGCTGGGGCCTTGTGCTGTGAGCTCATCCTGGGGCCCCGCCTGCTGACCTGTAACATGCTGGCCCCCCTCCGTCCCTCCGGTGCCCTTCGCAGGTGCATGTTGCATACCTAGAGGAGGACATGTGGGGCCTGGATGCCGAAGTGGCTGGACCCCAAAGAACCACACCAGCTACATTCAAGGAGTGAGGACCGTGGCAGGGAGTCCAGGCCTCTGACACTGTTCCCTCAGCTCTGGGCTCTGACAGCACCTGAGATCACATTGGGGTTTGCAGGTTTTTTGCTTTTTGTTTTGTTTTGTTTTGCTGTTTTAGGGTTGCACACGCAGTCTATGCAGGTTCCCAGGCTAGGGGTCGAATCACAGCTGTAGCCACTGGCCCACGCCACAGCCACAGCCACAGCCACACCAGATCCAAGCCACATCTGCAACCTACACCCCAGCTCACGGCAACGCCGGATCCTTAACCCATTGAGCGAGGCCAGGAATCGAACCCACATCCTCATGGATCTGAGTTGGGTTCATTAACTGCTGAGCCATGAAGGGAACTCCAGGGTTTGCAGTTTTTAAAACTCAAGATCAGTACATAGCTAGGAAGCTTTCAGAGTAGAATACAGGCCCAGAGTCACTTTTCCTCCAGTGACATTTAGTGAAAATTGTCATATCACAAACATGACTTGCACGTGGCCGAGAATCAAATTTAGAGTGGGGATTCATCACTTCATTTCTGAGGGGACCCGATGGCTTTTAGGGAAATGAAAAGATGAAAGTCCTGTTAGTCTACAAAACAGCCGGTGAATAGGGCAGAATGCCTCAAGGTTGCCAGGGAAAAGGAAGACAAATGTGCTTTGTGAAACTTACAGAACCTCATCAGGTCCTGGTCTGTCTCAGCATTGTTGTCCAAATTCAATGCCTCACTTGTAAATCTCATTTTTCATATGATTAGAAAAGAATCTACAGTTTCTGCCTTGTCCTGTGAAGGAATGCAAATGGCCCAAGTGTGAAGAGCTGGGTCAGTTCATTTTCTAGGTTATGGTCTGCGGGCGGGGGGAAATTGGCAAAAGTTATTGAGTGGATAAAGGAAAGAATACGAAAAATCACAAGGAAGGAGGGAAGGAAGGAAGGGAGGGAGGACAGAAGGAGAGAAGGAAAGGAGAGAAGGTATTATTTTCCAAGAAATCTGACTAGTAAACTAAAGAGACAGGTGTTCCCGTCATGGCTTAGAGGAAACGAATCTGACTAGCATCTATTAGAACGCAGGTTCAATCCCTGGCCTCGCTCGGTGAGTTAAGGGTCCGGCGTTGCCGTGAGCTGTGGTGTAGGTTGCAGACGCGGCTCGGATCCCACTTTGCTGTGGCTGTGGTGTAGGCCGGCGGCTACACGCTCCAATTCGACCCCTAGCCTGGGAACCTCCATATACTGTGGGTGCAGCCCTAAAAAGACAAAAAGAAAAAAAAAAGTGAAAGAAAGAAAGACCACTAGGGAGACTAAACCACTGCTTTCCCTAAGTTTAAATAGAATATACTGCATTTTTAAATTAGACCTTCAGATTAGAGTTTTGCTGGCCTATCACAATGAATCCTAGAAAATAATGTTCCACGGGCTAATCATCATGTTTACCCAGATCAAAACACGGTAGAGGGAACAATCTTTCTGCGGCTGGGAGCTATCGGGTTGGATGGAGGGGATAATTGGGCTGCGTTCTCCCTCCCCCACACCTAACCATTTGCTTTGCTTTAATTTTGCCTTAATTGCCCAGAAAATTAAGAGGAAAGTAGAGTCCCTAGGTTTTCTGAAAAATCTAGACGAGGAGGTATCAGTCTGGTGTGGCTTTAACAGGGGTTTTCTAAAGTCTGTATGGGGTTCTGGAAGGAGAGCTTTGCACGGTCTCTGGAGTGATTCCTCAGGATGGGTGCCTGGGTACCCACATCTTCCTTCTTAAGGGTGAGTCAGGTTACAACTAAATTGCAGAAAACTAACGGGGACTTTAATGCTACATGCTTCCTACGTGTCCACAAAACATAAAACTGTGTAGCTGCATGACTGAGCACTTACTGTATACTTACATATATTTCATTCAACCCACGAGAGTAACTATTATCCCTTATTTAGAAACAAGGCAAAAAAAAAAGACAATAAAATAAAATAAAGAGTTCCTGCCGTGTCTCAGTGAAAACGAACCTAACTAGTATCCATGAGGCCTCGCTCAGTGGTTAAGGATCCGGCGTTGCCGTGAGCTGTGGTGTAGGTCACAGACATGGCTCAGATCTGGTTTTCTATGGCTGTGGTGTAAGCCAGCATCTGCAGCTCTAATTTGACCCCTAGCCTGGGAACCTCCATATGCTGTGGGTGCAGCCCTTAAAAAAAAGGAAAAGACAAAAAAAAATTAGAAATAGGACAGCAGTGGCAGCTTCACCCAAGACCACAGCTGAACCAGGTGTCAGGCGCAGATGTCCGACCCCAGCACCTAGGCCCCTCTGCCATCTTCCCGAACGTAACCAAAGACACGGCAAATTCAGATCCAGGACCTGGATGGCCCTGGGGCCAAGGCTTGCATTGTCGCCCTCACTCCCATCATCTCATGAAAGTCCATGTAAACCTCTGGAAATAACTCTGCCAGGTTGGTGCTGCTGGCTCTGTTTTCCAGAAGGAGAAACCCAAGCTGGTCAAGGCCACGCCCTCCACCTGTTTCCAAAGCGTGTGCTGCTCCCACCACGTGCCTGGACAGAAGCCCTGTGCCTCCTGTGAACTTAAGGAGAGGGGACACAAGAAAGAGTGGCGTCTCAGGACCGAGGGAGACCACACTGCCCAAGTCAGCTGAGCCGTGAACTCCAAGTTCTGGGCTGGGGTGCCCTGTCCTCGCTGGGCTCCTTGACCTGCAAGACTGGTCCAGCGACAGGGGTCTTCTAAGACTATAGGCCCAGACTGGCTGGCTGAGGACATTTACAGGATCTAGTAACAGTGTCCCCACCCCTTTTTACCCAAGATCACAGAAAGCGTCTGCTCTTGAGGATTTGCTCTTTCCATCCCGAGAGCAAACCTTTGTATCTAGACTGTTTTTAAATGTGTTTCTTTTTCTTTCTTTTTGTCATTTTTGCCTTATCTGGAGCCGCACCTGCAGCATATGGAGGTTCCCAGGCTAGGGATCTAACAGGAGCTGTAGCCGCCGGCCTTCGCCACAGCCACAGCAACGCGGGATCCGAGCCGCGTCTGCGACCTACACCACAGCTCACGGCAACGCCGGATCCTTAACCCACTGAGCGAGGCCAGGGATCGAACCCACAACCCCATGGTTCCTAGTTGGATTTGTTAACCACTGAGCCACGACAGGAACTCCTTAAATGTGTTTCTTCATGAATGCTTCATTTGGCTCCAGGAAGCCTGTGTCACCTGTGTAAGTTGGTATTTAGGCACTTTATATTTTTCTAAAAACGTGTTTTGGATCCAAAGGTTAGGGTCTCCTCGGAGTTCCCGTCATGGCTCAGCCGTAACCAGCTCAACTAGGATCCATGAGGATGTGGATTCGAGCCCTGGCTCCACTCAGTGGGTTAAGGATCCGGCGTTGCCGTGAGCTGTGGTGTAGGTCGCAGACGTGGCTCAGATCTGGCGTGGCCGTGGCTGTGGCGGGCAGCTGTAGCTCTGATTGGACCGGGAACTTCTATATGCCGCAGGTGCAACCCTAAAAATACCAAAAAAAAAAGTAAGGGACTCCTCAAAAAGGGCCAGTCAGGTAGTTGGATGGAGAAACAAGTTCAGTAGTGGGAGAATCTTCTTTTGCAAGAATTTTTTTTTAAGCCAAAAAAAAAAAAAAAAAAGGAGAGAATATAGCATCGGAAATCTGCCTCATCTCACGGCTTCATCAAACCTATGTGGTCATCAGACCCAAAAAATAAAGTTTCCTTAAATATTGCACGGCCGACGGCTTGCACAGCCTCTTTCCCCACGGAACATGACTACTTTTTTTTTCCTTTTTGCAGCTTTAGAAAAATAGATAATTACTTCAGTTAATTTCAGCAAAACAGTTCAAACTCATCAGGGCTGAACAAGTATAATTTACTGCTCCTTCTGACTTATTGTTGTGACTAGATGTGGATTGATGATTAAAGTGGTAAACAGTAACATTTCTGTAAAATGGCTGACTCGGCTGCCAGCGTGTCAGGGGAGACACCTGCCCCAGTGGCTGTGCTGGGATTGTGCCTGCGCTCAAGGCTGTCAACAAAGAATATAAGTATTTGACAAGGTGTTATCTAATTGTGTTTTTAAAAGCCACGATACATACATCTTTTAATGTGTCATTTTCAGCAGCCAGAGAATTTCTTTTATTAAAAAGTACAAAGGAAAAAATGAATGCCTTGCATTTCCTTTTTTTCCCCCCTTCTCCCTCTCTCTCATTATTTTTTTTTCCTTTCCCTTTCCAAGCTCTGCCCTTTTGCCGTCATTCGGTGGAATATATTTTGCTCTTTAGTCAAATTGCCTTTTATTTAAATGGTTGCCCGAAATAGCCTAGCCACATTAGAACTATAAGAAAGAACAGAGCGTCCCACGGAACAGCCTTTGCTCTGGTCCTCGTGGGAATTAGCCCATGGTTGAAGAAGGCAAAGAACAAAGCTTCCCCCAGGCTCTGCACCCTGAAAGTGAGGGGGGTGCTGGGGCCCCCCGAGTCACCCCCTCTTTCCAGAGGCTCTCTCTCATCATCCCCCGGGACTCTGGGCTCCCTCTCCCTTCTCTGCTGCCTCCTCACCCCTGACACGTCTCAGGGAACTGTGAACCCCAAAGCATCAGGTCTCCTCCTGCCGGGGAAACGGGGGACACGGCCGGGAAAGGACAGCAGCAAGTGGGGGAGTACCTCCCCCCCAGCCCCCCAACACACACACAAACAGGGAGGTCAAGGAAGCCCTGCAGAGTTGGGATTTTGGAAAGAGTCAGAGAGAAAATTCTATCCGCGAAAGCCACCTGGAGAAGGATGTCAGAGGGATAAACAAAGACAGTCCATCAAGAATGGGGGTCACAGGGAACTGTGTCCAGTCTCCTGGCTTTGAACGTGATGGTGGATGACAGGAAACAAAGACTATATGTATGTGCTGTGACTGGGTCACTTTGCTGGACAGCAGGAATTGGGGCAACTCTGTAAGTCAACTGTACTCTAAAAAAAAAATTTACAAAAATAGAAGAACGGGGATCCTGCCACCATCACCGACCTGAGGGATGGCCAGTTCGCGGGCCGGGTCCAGCGACTCTTCTCCACGTGGGGGAACCCAGCCCTCCGATCACAGGCAGCAAGTGGAGGCCAAGTCTGCAGTTCAGACCCAGCCAGCTCCTCCGGCCGGGCTGGCCCAAGCACCTTCTGGCTCTGAGGTTCCCCGGCCCCCCTCGGGGAACCACGTCCCTGCTGTGTCCCCTGCATCGCCTGCACCCAGTGCCCCCAGGGAGCAGTCCCTGGAGAAACCGCGGAAACACAGCACACAGGTGAGGCTCCTCGGCATGGGCTTCTGGTCACCGGGGGGAGAGAGAGATTTCCAGGGGAAAATCGCAAGTGATCTGGGGTGGGCTCAAATCCCACTCCCCCTGTGCACACCCAGGTCCTTCTAGGCTGCTCCTCTGGGCCCGGCTGACTCAGACGTGAGCTTCACGTTTCACTGAATCCAATGCAAGTTTCTCTCCCGAGAGAGACAGAAGAGGAAGAAGATATAGGCAAGCTCCCTGCCCCTGGCTGGCAGAGCAGGACCGCCTCAGTGAAGCCTGCATCCTTCCAGCAGGTTCCACGGAGTATCCTGCGGACGAGGGCCTCAGGATCTGGTCAAAGCTATTTCGTCCGTCATAGTCAGGGTCACGTGGTGAGTCAAGCAATTTGTTACCAGTTATGCAAAGAAAGCAGCGGCCAGCGATGAAGGGAGCTGAGGGGGGAAGTGGCAGGCAGGCCACGGGGTTCGCGCTGAGAGCAGAGCCACACCTGAGAAAGCCAGAAGGGAAAAATGGGTGGAGACCTACAGCCGGGGCCGTGGACTGGAAGGCAGCCTTGGAGACCAGGCCAGGATGGGCTCTGGTGCCCGACCCCTGCCTTTCAGCAGATGTCCCCATGGGGTGCCCACAGGGGCAGTAAGAAGCACTGGCCCTGTGTGAACAGATGCTGGGAGGCTGGGGCCAACAGGCCCTTTGCGTGTGGTCATGGACCCCGCCGGGCGGAAAGATGAGGTCTGGGGCAAGCCATCCTCTGAGCCCGCCTCTGCATTGACCCCTCTATCTTCACGGTCCCTCCGGAGAAAATTAGAGAAAGCGATCTGGGTCACTTGCTGGAGCTTTGGTGTTGGACAGTTTTAGTGGCGTGCAGCTCACAGGAGCTGTGGGGAAGATGCTGCATTTGTCATAAACACAGCTTGTATGGTTGAGAGGATGAACCTGAGATGGGGGCCACGGTGCAGTGGACATCATTAAGTCTAGTTTTTTCTCCTCTTCTTCTCAGAGCCTCCGTAAAAAGAGACTCTATTTTGTAAGTTTCACTCTATCGGGCCATCTCAAGCTCTGAAGCCTCTAGAAGCTCTGAAGGCTCGCCAGGCTTGCAGATCCAGACCTCAAGCCCAAGGCTATCTGGGAGCTTACTGCAAGGTGGGGAAATGACCGACACTTGACGGACAGCTAATCTCCCTTCTTAGAGTCCCTGAGTTTCAAGTGAGTGTGGGGGGAGCAGTGGGAGGGACAAAGGACAGCCAAACTCCACTGCCTGCAAGGTTGACAGCTGGGGTCATTGCCAAGGCCGGACCTTGCCAAAGACTAGAAGGGCTTTGTTTTGCCAAAGAGTTATAACTGGGCTTGCTCTGCCTGCCTACCTTTTCAGGAAACGCTTCTTTGCAGAAGGTGGAAGTCAGTCATGAAAGACGGTACCTTTGGGATGCTAGGCGGGGCTGGGCCGTCTGCAGCAGCGTGGACAAGAGCTCACTGGGCCATCCATACAGAAGGTTTAGGGAACATGTCCCAGGTCCCCTTCCATCTGGAACAGCGGTCAACTCAGCCACAGGCCAGCAGATGGTTCACAGGTGTTCTCGTGATGATTCTTCCTGGCTGCCTAGGGACCAGCGAGAACTTTCCAGGAGTTTCAAGGAAGAGCTCGGTAAAGCTAGGATTTGCCTGGAGTTGGATCCGACACCAAGTAGGCTTTGGGCAAGAGGAAGAGCAGCGAGGCCACGCTGATCCACTTGGACAACGCTCCACCAGTTCCCACCTGTACACTGATGGATGGGGGTATTTTGAGCAGTCTTACGCTGCGTGGTTTGCACAGAGCGTCTTCTCTCCGATCCACTGAGCTGTGGTTATAAATACTTGATAACGTTTGCATGAAAGGATCTTTTTTAAAACAGGTTTCAGGAAGGGTTCTGCTCCAGATACATGGGAGAAAACAGTGAACTTGACGATGGCTTCTAAATGGTATGAATGCGAAAAACCTCAGCAAATAATAAGCGCATTTCAAGCTTTATACCTGTTTATTTCACACTTTCTTTAATATACCAATTATTCCTGTAACACCTAACTGGGAAATGTGTTATATCTAGCAATCACTTATAAGAATTTGCTAAACAGTGGCACAACGGTTGTGTCCATCACCCAATCGTTTTTCATCCTTCTAGAACCATGAACTTGCTGGCAAATGGGGGGTAAAGCTGATTTAATCTTTGGGTCTAGGAAAAAAAAAAAAACCCAGAAGATATTTGTGATTATGAGACATTTGCTTTTCATTTCCACAGCCAGTTAGGATTCACAAACATGAAAATCCATTACGGAATGGTGTGTAAAGTGTGACCGCGTCTTGTTCAGTCAATTAGTGAGATGAGCCTGAGTGTCCCGCTTCTCCGATAATCTGTCATCTTTAGTCGGACGAAAGTGAAGACACTCAAAGAGATGGAGAATGGGTCGAGGGAGACTTTGATTCACCCAACACTTCGTATCCAGACACCCACCTGCCTGACCCATTTTCATTCCACATCCTAAAAATGGGCTTTAGCAAAGGAGGTCATCGAACAAGCTGAGCAGAAGCAGGGGATGGGATAATCTGACCACATCGCCCAGGTGTTGGGCCCCCGTTGACTTAAAACAGTCTCTCCAAGTTCAACTCCTTGAGATCTTCTAGGCCCCCTTGACACCTCGAGGCAACACCCCTGGATAATTTAATCCCAAAATGGATGCTATTTTTGCTTGGCAAGAATTTGATGCACAGTGACTTGTGCATGGAAATTACCCTGCACATCTGTATTCTGATTATGATATTTAGTGCAAGGGTCATGAATAATAATATTGCTAAATATGCTTATTGCCATCTATAAATAAAGGTTATCGCACCAGAGAAGGTTTTGTTTTGGAGTGGCAGAACAAGGCAGGTTAGTTGCAAGACAATAGAGCTTTAATTTTGATATGAAAATAAATACTTAAATTTATAAATATTCAAACGATTTCCAAAGTGCAAGGAAACGCACCGTACGTGTACCTGCTCAGCAAGTACTATGCTTTCCAAACTGCGCTGGGGAAGTTTTTCAAGGCCACCTTGCTAGTGCCGAAAAACAAATTCTGAAGGGCAGAGCCCCTCTCCAAGGGCTGTGTTTCTCTTATAGTCTCCTAAAACTACAGTGGGTGGTTGAAAGCCCGGGCCAGCCTCGTATCTCTTCCCAGGTTGCTCCAGCAACCCATCGGAGCTGGCTGTGACCCGGAGGGACGAGTCTGTATGGGACAGCTGAAAAAGTCGATGGCAGACTGCAGGGCAAGCTGACAGCACGTGGCTGGGGACCCATGGGAGGGAAGGGAGTGGCGATTCTGCAGCGCGTTGAGCCGGAGGACAGCCCACGCACATGCCCTGACATCTCAAACCTGGCAGCTGCTTTTACAAAGGGAATAGCCATTTCTCCTCTGCTGTTATCTGCTTCTGATCTGAACTCCCTGCTATCAGAGGGCAGGGGCATTCGTCTTTGCCTTTCGCCTGTGAATTCTCAGCTGTCTGTCAGCCCCGATCCTGGTGCCTGGAAGCAGGACCAGCTGTGCCAGGCCCTCCCGTCTGTGCACATCTAGGGCCTGCCCAGGACAGTGTGACTCAGGGCACAACAGACGCCCTTGGTCTTTTCTGTCCTCCTGCAGTCACCCCCGAGGGGCAGCCGCTTTCACCAATTCTTCCCGATGGCCAAGCTTCCCTCAACAGCCGGCCATCCTGGAGCCTCTGTCTGTAAGTGCTGTGCCGACTTAGTAAGACCTACAGAAAACGGACACCTAGACCTGGAAGGGTCCTCTGAGGCTCTCAAGTCCATGCCCTTCCCTCTGCAGCTGGGGAAACCGGCCCTAGAGGGTAAAGGGGCTCTAAGAGGTAGTTTTACGCTAATGCCTGGGCCCCGGTCATCTGGGCTGTGTTTCCATGTTTCCGTTCTTGCTGGGGCTGCAACTTCCAGCAGAAAGAGCGGTGCCTGTTCTAGCTCTGCAAGGTGACTGTAGACTGCAGTGCAAGCTGACAGCACAGACAGGGCCAGAAAAGCTTAAATCCCTTTTCTTTTTTTTCTTTCCTTTCTTTCTCTCCCTTTCTTTCTTTCTTTTTCTTCCTTCCTTCCTTCCTCTCTCTCTCTCTCCCTCTCTTTCTTTCTTTCTTTCTTTCTTTCTTTCTCTCTTCTTTCTTTCTCCTTCCTTCCTTCTTACCTTCCTATCTTCCTTTCCTTCTTTCTTTCTACCTCTCTCTCTCTCTCTCTTTCCTTTTTTTAAATGGCTATATCCACAGCATATGAAAATTCCCAGGCCAGGAACTGAATCACTGAATCTAAGCCACACCTGCAAACTACCTTGCAGCTGTGACAATGACAGATCCTTTAACTCACTGTGCCAGGCTAGGGATACAACGTGCACCTCCGCAGTGACCCAAGCCACTGCAGTCAGATTCCTTTTTTTTTTTTTTTTGGTCTTTTTAAGGATGCACCCATGGCATATGTAAGTTCCCAGGCTGGGTGTCCAATGAGAGCTGTGGGCGCACCTCAGCCACAGCAATGCCAGATCCCAGCCGCACTCATGACCTACACCGTAGCTCACGGCAATACCGGACCCTTAACCACTGAGCGAGGCCAGGGGTCAAACCCGCATCCTCATGGATCCTAGTCAGGTTTGTTACCAGTGAGCCGTGATGGGGACTCCATGCAGTCAGATTCCTAACCCACTGTGCTGCAGTGGGAACTCCCGTAGGACCCTTTATGTGGCGATGACATGAAAAGCAAAAGTGGGAGTTCTTGCCTTCCCCAAACCAAAGGCGAAGCAAAGGCTTCAAAGGCTAAAAGAGCCACACTGAAAGGCATTTGGAGCCACAGAAAGATGTGCATTTCACCCATATTCTGTGTCCCAGAGTCCTGGGAAGAGGAAGAAGCCTACTACCAGGACACTGTCAAGCTCCCCCTGACCAGGAGTCACCAGGAAGAGAGGAAAACACTCTGGCATCCACTGAGGGTGTCACAGCCTGCAAGCAGCAGCTCAGAGGGCCTGGGTAGAAGGCTCAGGGCACCGGCCTGGCCCAAGTCAGCACTGACACGGCCAGACGGGGACAAGGTGCAAGGTCGACCTTCCAGCCGGCAGAAGTGGGTCACCTGGCTGGATCCAGAGGGCTGGCTCTAAATATAGTCAACTTTTCGCCACCTTAAAGGAAGATCCTTTGTGGCAGATGCTGACAGCACCCTACCCAGACTCCCCTCCACCCACACTTCTGCCACCAAAGGCTGCTGGGAGGGGCACGTGGGAATTGCTGTCAGAAGACATTTTTCAGGACATGGAAAACACATGCAGCCTCCACACAGGGCTGGCTGGAAGTGCTAGAGGGTTATTTCCCCTAGAAGAAAACTTCAAGGCAGGAGGAATGGAAGGCGAGGGGGTCGACACCCCTGCTTCCTGGTTTCTCAATTGGGAGAACTCCATAGCACTTTCTCATTGTCCCTTGCTGACCCCAGAGGCGTGGAACTCTAGCTTGCCACCATAGTAAGCAGCTTGGGAACACATTCCCCCTCCCCCCGCCCCGTTTCTAGGGCCGCACCCGCGGCATATGGAGGTTCCCAGGCTAGGGGTCGAATGGGAGATGCAGCCGCAGGCCTAAGCCACAGCCACAGCCAGAGCAATGCCAGATCCAAGCTGCATCCACAACCTACACCACCGCCTGCAGCAACACCAGCTCCTTAATCCACTGAGCGAGGCCAGGGATGGAACTCGCATCCTCATGGATGCTCATCAAGTTCTTAACCTGCTGAGCCACAAGGGGAACTCCCAGGAACACACCCTTTTTTATTCCCTTCCCTGTCTTGCTTCACTTCCCCTCCACGACCTTCTTCCTGAGGTCACCTGCTCCCCTGCAAATGAATCACAGGCACTACATTCTCAAACATTCACAGCAAAGGGGCCTGTCCCTAGAAGGAGATACGGGAGATCAGAACTATGTCTTTCGACAGCAACGACAGTCAAAGTGAAACAAGAGCTGTGGTTGGACCCCTCCAACCTCACCAGAAAGCCCAGGAAACTTTCACAAGCAACCTATTTCGAGGCAGCCATTGCTCTAACTGCCATTTCCATCAGGAAAAGTCAAGCTCAACGGCAAGGTCGCTGTCTCATCCTCTATGTCTAAAAGAGCAGCAAATGTCTACTGCACAGAGCCCCGGGCTCAGGACGTCCAGGCTGGAGCCAAACCCACCCTGCAGGCAGGGCTCCACTGCCCAGAGCCGTCCACACTGCGTGGAAGCATCTCTGCAGGCAGGAAGGTGCTAAGTCTTCGAAGTCCCTTCCTACTGGGAACCTGTAAAGTTGGTGTCCTCCAGCTTCCCACTGGGCCAGTTCTGAGGTCCCCTGGGGGACTCTCCAGAACATCCAGAGTCAATCCCCCCCACCTCCATCCCCAGCCCCACCAAGCCGGCACTTCAGCAGCTTCCAGAATAGCCCTGTTCCTCCAGCTGTTCTTTTACTCACAGCTCCCAGACTGCGCTTGTCACCGCGATGCCTCTGGGACTCCCACTGTGTTCTCCTATCACCTGTTCTAGCATTTCTTAAAAGACAAAAATTAAAAATAAATAAATAAAATTAAAAAAAAAAAGCCAGCTCCTTTTTCTCTTTACATTTCTTCTAAAAGGAAGCTTTCCATCAGAGCCATAAATGGAAACCCAGGACGACTTGGCGTAAAGAGGGAACAGTCGCACTCGTGAGACAATGAAAACAGGAGCGCGTTACTGAATTCCTGCTGGAATCGATTACTCCTGAAAGCTCTGGGAACAAGACCGTCTCTCTCGGGGTTAAAACCTGTAATCAGCCAATGCTGGGGCGGCACTGGAGACAAGGCCAAGCCAAACCCGCACTTTCTTCTTGGTTTGAAGCAGAAAGGTCAGAGAGAACTGAACGGGGAATTCATCTCCCATGACATTTCTGTAGGCCGTGGGTCATCTGAAACTATTAGTCCTCGGAGAGTGGCAGGTGCCTGCATTAGGACACATGGCCTGTGGCTCCTCTCTTTTGCTTGTCCTGCGTCCAGTTTGTCAATTGCCTTCTCAAACAGGGCCTCTGGGACCACACGGGCACCACCCTGGTCCTGTTGCTGCCCACTGTGGCCAGGACACTCAGCATCTATTGATGCAGAGGTGACCGCATTAATGTCACAGGCTCGGGGTTGTGCTCAGCCTGCCACTACTATGGGGACACTAAGGGTCAGGTGCCAGGATGGCCCCAGATGGCCACCGGAGCTGGGAAAGATGGGATTCCCATTTGACCTCCAGCCTGGCAGGTGCATCTGGGATTCAAGTCACAGCTGCCACCCGAGGCAGCTCCCTGGGAAGCCGCATGTTGCTACTGGATGCAGATTGAATGTGCTTTGCAGCTGAGGCCCATGAGATCTAGCGGGAGGGGGGCAGAGTGCCACAAGTGGCAAGGCCACGCACGGGCCAACCAATTGCAGTAAGTTAGTAAACAGAAGTGCCTCAGTCATGCACCAGTTTCAGAAGCAACTTCACCTCAACCTTGAGTGAGTGAGATGGGAGGCAGAACGCTGCATGGGGACCAGGCGGGTCAGGAAGTGTTTCCAGCCCCTGAAGGCTCTAGACTTCTCCCAACTCTCACCTTGAAGGCAGCATGCCCACAGCCATCCCTCTGGCAGAGGAAATTCTGTCCCGGGATGCTGACCCTGTTAATTCATTCAGGGCGTGAGCTCTCCAGGCTAAGAGGCTGAAGATCAATAGCTCAACTGACAATAAAGGATGGGAGTGACCACACGCTGGGGGAGGCTGCCCAGGACAGTCTGGCGAGGCCCTTACCTAGAGCCTTGAACCTGCCACGGCTGCTACGCCTGGAGCTAGATGCCAGCCATCACTCAGGGAGCAAGCACCCCAGCAGCTTCACAAGTGGCGGGAAATGTGCTCACCATAATTAAGACACTGGGAGAATGGGAGAGTAATGCCGACTGATCTTGATTTAGTTGGAAAAACGCATCCTATCATTTGTTGTTAACTATTAAAGTCATTTAAACCCTTCTGAGAATAGATCTAACATCGGGTTGCTTTGAAGGTTTGATATGTCTTGTAATCCATAGATTATTGAAGTTAATTTCTCAGCTGAGATCCCGCTAGCAGTGAAATTGCATGCATACTCAAAATCTGAAGAAAAAAAAAAAAACCCAAGAAAGATTTTTAATTGGATTTCTGTTCCTCCTTGGTCCAGAAAAGTAGCAGTGGTGGGAAGGGCAGCATGAAGCTCTAGAAGGAAAGGGGCTGCTTAACTCCTTTCAAATCTTTTCCCGAGATACTCATGGACAAAGCCACATTACTTACACACAATGTGTCCTTCGCTCACTTAGGAATTTCTTTTGTTTGTTTTTAGAGAGTCCTTTACAGAATAAGATAAAACGGGCAATAACAATAGGCTGATTTATATCATTGTAAATCATTTTTTCCCACTTTAAACTTAATGAATCTCATCCTCTGGACTTTCATTTGCTTTTTTTTTTTTCTGGCTGTCATTTTAGGGCCACACCCGCAGCATATGGAGGTTCCCAGGCTAGGGGTCTAACAGGAGCTGTAGCTGCCGGCCTTCACCACAGCCACAGCAACACGGGATCTGAGCCGCGTCTGCAACCTACACCACAGCTCACGGCAACGCTGGATCCTTAACCCACTGAGCAAGGCCAGGGATCGAACACGCAACCTCATGGTTCCTAGTCGGATTCGTTAACCGCTGAGCCATGATGGGAACTCCTCATTTGGTTTTCAGTGAGTTTCAGTTGTAGAGTGAGAAGGCCACTGACTCCAAAGAGTTGACAAGTTTCAGTGTTTTGATCATAGATTACTATGTAATGTTGACAAATGCGTCTTGGACCACAAGACTGCATGCTAACTACTTTACAATCCTCGTGGAACACTCAAGCCACGCAGTGTTTTCCAAGTAGGTCCCAAAGCAGGCTAACTGTGTTATAAAGGTAATTAATTTCTGGAAGGTAGAAAGGCCTCAAGAAGGGGTGGCGAATAATTTACCAGTTTGTGATCATTCTCGAGAAGCTGGCTAGCCAGGAAAGCCTTTGAATTTTTTTTTTTTTGTCTTTTTTTGCCTTATCTAGGGCCGCACCCGCAGCATATGGAGGTTCCCAGGCTAGGGGTCTAACAGGAGCTGTAGCTGCCGGCCTTTGCCACAGTCACAGCAACGCGGGATCCGAGCCGCGTCTGCAACCTACACCACAGCTCACGGCAACACCGGATCCTTAACCCCCTGAGCAAGGTCAGGGGTCGAACCCGCAACCTCATGGTTTCTAGTCAGATTCGTTAACCACTGAGCCACGACGGGAACTCCCCAGAAAAGCCTTTGGAAAAAACGATGTTCAATATTGGAACTGACGCCAAGGGCCAAAGGGAGAAAGAAAGGAGGAGAGGAAGGAAGGAAAGAAACCGCGTGGCTTTCCGGGCAGGTTTTCAAAGGTCCTCTCTCCCTCCGGCTCCGCGAATTCGCCCTCTCAGCTCCCTGTCGTGGCTGATAAAACTCAGCCTTTGAACTCGCTTGTAATTTGCCTAAAGACACATTTCTCCCAAGTGCTAGAGCTGGGATGCAAACTGACTAAGTGGAAGCTCCACGAGGGCGGGGATTGGGGGGCTGGGAGTTGGCGGGGGCCGGGGGGGTGGCGGTATCTTGTTGACTGCTGTCGCTCCAGTGGCTGGAACAGTGCCTGGCACAGGGTAGGAACTCAATGCACGTTTCCTGAATAAATGAAGAGATCAGCCCCAGCACTTTCCACGGCAGTGTGACAAATGCTGAAGTTGATGTTTCAAATGTCAAGCTGTGTGGCGCAGACAATGAGAGAATGTTCTGCGGTCATCAAGTGGGAGAAGATGCTTGTTCCCCAGAGTCAAACAGGACGGGTCCCCTGGAGAATGTGAGACGGGAGGCAGGACTTGAATGCCGGGGAGATGGTGAGGGGGGCAGGCAATCCCGAGTGGGATATGTTTGGGAGTGGGGGGTGGGAGAAGGGAGAGTGCAGAGGCGAAGATGTGAAAGACTTGTGGAGTTCCTGTCGTGGCTCAGCGGAAACGGATCTGACCAGCATCCATGAGGATGCAAGTTCGATCCCTGGCCTCGATCGGTGGGTTAAGGATCCGGCGTTGCCGTGAGCTGTGGTGTAGGCCGCAGATGCGGTTTGCATCTGATGTTGCTGTGACTGTGGCGAAGGCCGGCAGCTGCAGCTCCGATTGGACCCCTAGCCTGGGAACCTCCGTGGGCTGTGGGGGAAGCTCTAAAAAGCGAAAAAAAAAAAAAAATGTGTGGGGTGGCACAGATGAGACTGGGCTCTTGGAGCAGAGGACTTGAGGTTAGCTTGGGTCGATTCTAGATGCACGAAAGGCTGGGTGACACCAAGCAATGGCACCCACCTGGAACCAACGGGCACTAACTGTGAGTGGGAGGGCTGCTTCCTGAATTTCCAATCATATTCCCCCAAATCTATTAACCCTTTCGGCTCGCTGCAGCCAAAATCACTGATCTGAAGTTCCCATCAATAGCCAAGTTTTAAGCCTGAAGAGCTGTTTATTCATCGATTTGTGTTTGTCCATCCAGCCCTACATCTGTCCGTTTATTTGTTCCTTCTTTCTTTATTGCACAGTAATTCTACCCTGTGTCAGGCTGTGTGCTAGGAGCTAGGAATACACTGATTACTGTGCTCCTGGTGACTAAGTCCCTCCAGAGGACAAGAAGGACCACTTTCTGTTTCTGCTAACACCTGGATGGCTGTAAATGAATCATTGCTGCCTGTTTCTTGGGCATTCTCAGTCTGTTTACGATAGCGTATTTACGGGAGATTTGATTGGAGAGAAAAGATCAACTTCCAGACTGCAGGTGGTTAAATGAAGACATACCAACAGAGATGCAAATTCTCCAGAGTGGACTTGGGAAATTACGAGGAGTCAGGCAGGAGCGAGAAGGATCTGTGAGGTTCTGGTCAGTTTTATTGGAGAACGGGGAAAAGTGGGTTAATCCTGAAGGCTGGTCAGGGCTTGGCTGGCAGGGGCTAGGGAGTGTATTCAAACACAGTCTGAGCTGTGCTTTGTAGAGGTACATACCCACGTGCAGAATATTCGCACACTTGTGTGTAATCAGGAGTGCTGTGACATCCCAGGGGAAGAAATCCCGTGGCAGGGCTCTAGGGAAAGCCACGTTTTCCATGACACCCAAACGGAACACACAGCACCTTCCCCAACAGTTTTCTTACCACCGATCCCTTTTTCTCCGGCTGCTGGCGGAATTGAGAGTGTAAATAACACAGAAGCTAAGAGGTGTTACTGCCTGAGCCTCTCAGGGAGCAGAGGAGAGGAGGCCCCCTCTGCCTGCCGGAACGGGAACCCAGGATACTGTGGGCAGGAGCCCAGCCTCGGGGTCAGGCCTGGCCAGAGTCCCATTTCTGGAAGGAAGGCTCAGCTCGCACTAAGCAAGCTCCAAGCACGAGTTCCCGCAATCATCTGGCTTGAGTGGCCTGCAGGGTGCCGCACTTACTCAAACCCCAAACCATGGCCCTTCTTTTAGGAAGCTCTTTGCAGAAGCAAAGTAAGGTCTAGCACCTGCCTGCCGGCCTGGCTCTGCCAATGGCCTTTCCTCTTCTCAAAAGCATGGTTCCAGGCCCTGTAACCAGGCAGAAGGACCATTGCTGGGGCCCCTAGCGGCATCTCCCCACCAGCCCAGAGAAGGGCTGAAGTCGCTGAACGTTCTCTCCCTCTAAAATCATTCAGCGTGGCCCTGGCTGGTCTGGAACCCCCACTCTTTTTTTTTTTTTTCTTTCCTTTTTGCAGCCACGCCTGAAGCATATGAATATTCCCGGGCTGGGAGTCAAATTGGAACAGCAGCTGCCAGCCTACACCATAGCCACAGCAACACGGGATCTATCCTTAACCCACTGAGCGAGGCCAGGGATTGAACCCTCATCTTTGCAGGGACTATGTCAGGTCTTTAACCCCCTGAGCTACAACGGGAACTCCTGGATACCCGACTCTTAGCACTCCTTATCTCACCTTAGAAAAGCCACTCCATGACTAGGGTTCCTTCCGACAGGCCCTGGGACTATAGGTGTTACTGGGGCCCTTGGGTGTCCTCTGGGTCCACCCCTCTTAGCACAGACAGGGCACCTGAGGCCTAAAGAGAGTCTGAGACCGACCCAAAGTCAATCAAGGAATTGGTCAGAGAACCCACATCCACAGACACTGTAACTTTAGAAGTCTCAGAGTGTAAATAAATTGTTTTCATTGTTTTGACACTAAAACCTCGTTCAGACACACTCCCTCGGCTGCAGAGGTCCGAAAGAGCGTAAGGTCCCTCCCTTTTGCTGGGTGACCGCTCCGCCCCCTGTGCTTCACTGCCCTGCTTTCCCAGGACCACGCTGTGTCCCCAGACCTCAGGTTTTTCCAGCTCTGAGCCAGCGCTTCTGGAGCTGGTAGTGAGTCTGTAGCTATGGACAAAGCTGAAAGCTGCCTGGTGGCTGGTGAAAACCTGCTGGCGGCTCTTAGCCTCTTCCCACCCATGTTTTCCTCCCAAGAAGTGCACCTTGAACCCTGCGGACACCGTTTCTTTGGGTTCTTTGGTACCCACCTCTTAGCCATAACTTCATCATTTTACCATCCTCCTTCTAGTACCAAGAGGCCCAGAAGGAGGACCACAGCCATGTCAGCTGGACTCCTTCTGTCCCCTCCAAGGGTTGTGCCTGGTCTTTTTTTTTTTTTTTTTTCCTGCTTTTTAAGAATGCACCCACAGCATATGGAGGTTCCCACGCTAGCGGTCAAATCGGAGCTACGGCTGCCACAGCCACAGCAATGCGGGATCTGAGCATCATCTGTGAAGTTCACCACTGCTCATGACAACGCTGGATCCTTAAGCCACTGAGCGGGACCAGGGATCGAATCTGTATCCTTACGTATACTAGCTGGATTCATTTCCACTGTGCCACAACAGGAACTCCCGGGCTGTGCCTGGTCTTAAACCACGACGAGCAGCCGCGACGTGCCGTTATAGATTGAGAAGCAGGGGAAGTCAGTTGAACTTACTACTTGGTTACCATGTCTCTCCCAGAAGATCTAGTCTCATCTGTATAGTTCCTTTTAGGAGACCTGCTTCAGAGAGAATCTCAGAATCTGGAGGTTCTAAAGCAAACTGTCAATGCTCAGCATTCCAGAAAGTAATAGAAATTCTTCAGGGAAAAGACTCACACAGGTCTCAGAAAATGATGAGCCCACCTGCAACCACCGCCACGCATTTCCTGTGGGCACAACCTCTGCTGTCCTTGAACCTGCAGAGACCCATGGCTCGGGGCTCCGAGGACAGTAGCCTTGGGGTCACACAGCAGGGAGGGTGGGCAGGCAGCAGGAAGTCAGGAACTTGGATTACATGATCGCCAAGGGTGCCCAGGTGACAAAGAGTCCCCAGGGGAAGGAGGAAAGTGCACAAAGCCTTGAGACCTCCTCTGAAGCCTTGAAATGAGCTGAGATTTCCTTGAGCCTCATTATTTCCCGGCTGCTCACAGGGTCCCAGGAACCAGAACACAGAAGACTTTGTGCCTACGATGGCCACTCCCTGGGTGGAGCATCTTTTAACTGCTCGTGAGGCTCCTGGGCTCCAGCTTGCCCTTCTTTGGAGAAGCAGATGGGGCTTGTTGCTCAGCTCCCCGCCAAGTACCGCAGTGCACATGTGACGCGTGGCCCGCTCCTGGTGGTACACGCACAGGTGCGCTGCGCTCACGACCGCCTCTCAGTCCTCTGGCCCCCGCTGCCCTGAGTGCGCCCACATTCAGTGGGAGATGCCGTTTCCTAGCCTTCGGGGGTAGGAAGCACATTCTAGGGACTTGTCGCAGAGCTTCCAGCTCTCTTAAGTGCTGCCTCTTGAAGTTCCTGTTGCAGCTCAGTGGGTTAAAAACCCCACTAGTATCCACGAGGATGCAGGTTCAATCCCTGGCCTCACTCAATAGGTTAAGGATCCGGCGTTGCCCTGAGCTATGGTGTAGGTCACAGACTCTGCTCGGATCCTGCGTTGCTGTGGCTGTGGTGTAGGCTGGCAGCTGCTGCTTCGATTTGACCCCTAGCCTGGGAACGTCCATGTGCCTTGGGTGTGGCCCTAAAAAGCAAAACAAAACAAAACAAACAAACAAAAAAATCCGGCTCTATACCACAGTTCAAACCTCCAAAGCATAAGAATCAGAGCTCAGATGGGGGTGCAGAAGAGAGAGGATTCCCGCTGAAGCAAGAGAAAGGGACGAGGCCAGCAGGGGGGAGGGGAGAGGGAGGGCAGAGCTGTCACACTCAGTGGTCGCATCTGCCCGTTTCCAACTGTGCACCTCGGAAGTCAGGAAGCTGGAAAGTCTTTTCCAAGACTGTTTTCTTGGGTGCATCTGTTGTGGCTCAGCAGAAACAAATCTGACTAGGATCCAGGAGGATGTGGGTTCAAGCCTTGGCCTCACTCAGTGGATTAAGGATCCGGCGTTGCCGTGAGCTGTGGTGTAGGTCACAGACTCTGCTCAGATCCCGCGTTGCTGTGGCTGTGGTGTAGGCCGGCAGCTGAAGCTCCAATTTGCAACCCCTAGCCTGGGAACCTCCATATGCCGCAGGTGCTGCCTCCCCCGTGCCCCAACAAAAAAAGACTGTCTTCTCAGAGAGTCTACGAACAGGAAGAGGAAAGCAGGTTTCCTTTGTGGAAAAGATGTGTCCAGTGGAAGCAAAGTAGGCTATTACAGATAGGACCTCAGAACACACTAGAAAAATATAATAGAACATCTCAATGTAGTCATCTCTTGAGATCAGAGGATTTAAACTGTCTTCTAAGACATTTGACTCCCTCCTGTCCACACCATTCAATGTCTCTGTTGGGGATTTGGGGACAGAAAGAGATTGATCAGTTGCACTAGTGGCTGCATGCTTCATGCCTTCTTGCATCATGTCCTTTGCCAGCCTCCTCCCGCAATGACCCTGGACTGGGCCAGGTGACATGCTTAGGCCAATGGGACAACAGTAACTTGATGCGAGCAGAGTCAAGCAAAAGGGCTTGTTGCATTTCTGTTTGTTCTCTTGGACCCGTGCCTCTGACATGAGAACCAGTCCAGGACAGCCTTCTGGAGGAGGAGAGACACTTCGAACAGAACCAGGTAACCTCAGCCAAGCCCACCCTAGACCAGCCAGTCCCCAGCTGGCCTGCTGGCCAGCCACAGAGGCATGAGCAAGTCTAGCTAAGATCAGTCAAAGTCAGCAGACTCACTTAGCTGACCCAAAGACTCAGAAAACATGCATCGTTGTCATCTTAACCATTAAGCATCGGGGTGGTTTCTTACACAGCAGTAGCTAACTGCTACAACTAGAGAGTGGGAAAAAAAAAAAACCCACATTTTCAGTCATGTGACCAGGGACAAAACATTCTGCTTTTCCTTGTTTTAGCTTTCTAAGCTCTCCTACACGCCAAGGATGGAAATTAGCTAGTGATTTTAGCTAGCGATTACAATTAAAACAACTACCGCCATCACCCTTACAGCCAGTCACTCCTACCTGATGATCAGTTACTCAGCCCCAGATGCAGTGCTAGGTCCTTTGCATAGTGATGATATTATGCAGCCACGTCAGGTAGATACTGGCATGATCCCCAGGAGGAACCTGAAGCTCGGCAAAGCAGAATGACTTGTCCAAGCTTACACAACCACAAGTGGCAAAACTGAGAGAGCAGCTCAGTTCTAGCTGATGCTAAATAAAGCTTATCCTGGTAAAGAGTGCACCAAGGTACAAAAGAGCCTGTCCAAAAGCGGGATGACCCCCATGTGAACAACTGCTGAACACACCCAAATCACAGATGAACTAAAGGCCCATTTTAGGAACAATCTGATAAGAGAAGCCCTCTGAGGCACCCTACCTAAAGGGAGTGAGGTTGGCCTTGAGAGTTTATTATTGCTCTGGCAAGTGGATAGCTTTCTAACTGAGATGGTTTGGGAAGAGGCCAGTATTTCAGAAGCTCCAGGGATGTGCATGAGTGTTCTGTAAAGTCGGGACTTTTGAACATGTCGACTGCCTTAGCAGTTTCATGTGACAAGAGACCTTTCTTTAGGTCATGCAGTTCGATACCTTCACCTTGTGGGTCCACCAGTAAAACCAAGATGAGACCAGGTTTCGTCCTCGGCACTCCTTAGCCAGGAAACAGGTGAGAAGCCCAGGACTCTGACCAAGGAAGGATTTGAACAGAAGACCTGAATAGGTTTTCTTGGCGAGCCAAGCTCGGAACCCCCGGGGCTGTGCTGCAACGCATCCCTGACACGCGGCTGAGTCTCCAGTCCAGCAGGCACCTCCTTTTCTGGAGGCATCGGCAGCGTTTGGCCGGCCAGCTCCCCGTCACCCGCAGGCAACCCTCTCCGGTGACTCAGTTTCCAAACTGACATGTCCCCGAGTCAGACAGCTGTTTCTTAAAACTCTGAACTGGCAGGGCAGATTTTGCAGCTTTCCTCCCAGAAATCCCTTTAAGATTCCACCTCGGAACTTGAAAACAACAATTGTGTTAAGAGAGCTGATTTATTCCTGAGCAAATAGGATACAGTGTGGGTGAAGTCAAAGGGACCAAGAGGCAGTTATGGGATCTATCAGCACAAAAGCTGTACTGTTGCTGGCAGCGGAGCCTCCGCCATCCCCGTACCTTTCAAAACTAATATGTAACCATATCTGTTTTAAAAGAGTGATTCATTTTCCTCCCATCGCCTGTGAAACTCTCTTCATCCCCACCACAGGAAACTTGAGTCTGATTTTAATGAGCTTCAATTGGAATGTGGCCTTTGAAAAGTAGTGCATTTGAAAAGATGGAACATTAAATTTTGTAATGATGTAAAACATCTTCAATTTTTGACAGGACAATGGTGCTTATTGTACTTTATGAGTCCACTGGCGATTCAAAGGTCACTTTGTATATGACTCCACAGACAGGGGCAGCACGGAATGAAAATTAGGTTACATGTGATCAGCTTTATTATTAATCAGACGAAAATGGATTTTTAACATTTTTCTAATGAGCAACAGAGAAGGGAGAAAATACCACGAATGAAACTACAGAAGAACAAGAACGACCCAGGCTGAAAACGCACCACAGCCACATCTAAAAATGCGCTTTAAATCTAAAATACTTAAATACTATCTCAAGGAATAAAATGCAGCTGCATATTTTGGTGTCATAAATACACGGAAAACTGCTGAAATACCTACTCTAATTTACTATCTCTGTCCTTTGTTTATAACTAACTAATGAACTGATTTTTCCGCACAGTATATTACCGCAGTTCCCAAGAACACCAGTCTGGGTGAGTCCGTGTCACTATTTCCATGATAAATCCTGTTTTCAGGGGTTTATAACTCAGTTGTAAATAAGTAATTCAGGCTAAAACTTGGCATACAAGGCCTCGGCCGGGAAGCAAATTTACGCTGCCGTCACCACTCCAACTCCCTCTGATTTTTTAAGCCTATTTGTGATGTTTCGGTGTGGACGAGATGGGGTGTGGACATAAAGGAGAAAGCAAAAAACAATAAGTAAAAGTTGGAGAGTTTATCTTGTTTTATTTATTTATTTATTTTCGGCTGTACTCTCACCAGAGCCTGGCTCTCCAGCCCATCGTACCGGGTACGAAAACGGCCAGTGTAGCTGCGGCCTCTGAGACAAGAATAAAACCACCTGCAGCTACCAGACAGCTACCCATATCCCCAGGAGGAAGGGAAGAGGGAGGCCTGGACAGAAGACCTGGGAAGGAAGATGAAGTTCAACAGTGAACCGGGCTCGAGAGTTCCTGCCAGGTGTGGCTCGGCAGTTAAGAAACCCGATTAGGAACCATGAGGTTGCGGGTTCGATCCCTGGCCTCGCTCAGTGGGTTAAGGATCCGGCGTTGTCGTGAGCTGTGGTGTAGGTCGCAGACGCGGCTCGGATTCCGCGTTGCTGTGGCTGTGGCGAAGGCCGGCGGCTACAGCTCCTGTTAGACCCCTAGCCTGGGAACCTCCATATGCCGCGGGTGTGGCCTTAAAAAGACAAAAATGAAAAACAAAAAAACAGTGAACCTAGTATGTGGGGTGGGGGGGGCGATTGGGGAGGAGGGTCCGGGTGGGATCTAAGACGGGGCATAGGGAAAGCCTGAAGGGGACGGGACCCTGTAGGAGGGCTCAGAGTGTCCTCTTTGAGCCTCTGGGTTCATGCCACCACGAACACCCGGATCTGCAGAGCTGCTGTCACTCACCAGACCCCTGCAGGGCCTGCCAGCCTCCCCAGGACACCCGTCCCAGTGCAGGCAGGCCCAGGGGGTGCCTCCCCACTCCCGTCTGGCAGGTGTCAAGCTGGGGTCGGGACCACCACCCAGGTGCTGGGGCCCACCGCTGAATGAAAATGCTGGCCCTGGTTCAAACATTATTAAGCATGTTAAGATGACGACAGCAGAGCTTTCTCCAAGTACAGGTCCCTCTGAGGGACACCGCCAAGCTGGAGGCCTTCAGATGACCCACGGGGCCCTAGACTGGCCCCGTGGCCCTTCCCTGACCCCCTTGCATGAGTTCCATCCTCAGTGTCCCCCAAGCTGTACGAGCGGCTCGCGGCCTGGGGCCTCACTGTCCCTGCCTGCAGGGTGCGCTCTGGACACTCCTTCAGGCTTGCTGGCCTCCTTCATGTCTTTGCTCAAATGTCACCTCTCAGGCTTTGTCTCTATCCACACACCCGCCCCCCATAAAGGAAAGCCCACCCAGGCACTCCCCAGATTCCTTTTTCACCTTATTTTTCTCCAGAGTCTCCTCAACCCCCAAAGACTAGCTACTTCCTTGGCTGACTGTGCCCCGCCTCGCCCCAAGGCCAATACGTTCCCTGAAGGAGCTTCCCGTGACGGCTGGCTCTCCAGGACCTAGAAAAGCACCTGGCCCCTGGAGCCTTGGGGAAATATTTGCTAAGAGAATGAACACAGGGAGCCGTCGCTGCCTCTGTGCTCTTGTTTTTCTCACTGTGGTAGACGCCGTCTACTTGGACCCACAGAGACATTTGGGGTCACAGACAGAGCCAGGCTCCGGACGGGGTTCCAGGCACCGCTAGCTGGTCATCTACGGAGGAGTCAAGATGCCACAGCGGTGGGACTTAGCCCATGGGAGGGGCTCCTGGAGGAGGTAAGTGCCCGGTGAGGCAGAGCAGAGAGGAAGCAGGTGTGTGGGGACCATAGTCGCTTTTTCATCCCTGTGCCCAGATGCTTGGAGGCATAACGGACATATGAGATGCGGTCCTTAAACATCTGTGCATGAAATAATGAAAGAATGAGTGGATGAGAGAATGAGTGATTTGTTTCCTGCAAACCCAGGAACCCCCTGCTCAGATTCCAGGGGGCGAGGGGTAGGGATCCCCTCAGTGGAGGCGAGCCAGTGTCCACCTGTGCTGATGTTGACGTGTCCCTGGAATGCCAAGCCCAGGTGACCCAACCTCAGCTCTCCGGGGTCCTTCCAGCTATCGCTCTTCTGCACAGAACTAAATGCAAGCCACGCTCTGACTTCGTTTCCTGCCTGTAAAATAACTCCAGTAAGATTCACAGAGGCTAGGATGGGAAATTTGTTGATTAAAATGGTATTTCTTTCTTTTTTTTGCCATTTTGTCATTTTAGGGCCACACCCACGGCATGCGGAGGTTCCCAGGCTAGGGGTCTAACAGGAGCTGTAGCCGCCAGCCTTCGCCACAGCCACAGCAACGCAAGATCCGAGCCATGTCTGCAACCCACACCACAGCTAAATGCAACGCCGGATCCTTAACCCACTGAGCAAGGCCAGGAATCGAACCCGCAACCTCATGGTTCTTAGTCGGATTCGTTAACCACTGCGCCACGACGGGAACTCCTAAAACAGTATTTCTTACAGCAGAAATTGACAGAACATTGTAAATCAACTATAATAAAAAATTCAAAAAATTAGAAAAGTGTTTGTATTATTTTTATATTTTTATTTTGCGCACACACACACACACACACACACACACACACATACACACACACACTTACATATACTTGATCTTCATAACCTGCAACTGCTCAGTTTTGTTAACACACTAACCCACTAGAGTCTGGCCTGTCACGAGTTCTCCCCAACATGGCACCAGAGGGGCTTCAATATGAATCGCCTGCTTCCTCGTAAGCAACCCTATAAGAGGAGCTCTGGATCTCCTGGAAACCAGAAAGGCCTGGCATCCACGCCTACCCAACCTGAACCCCCCCACTGCTACGCAAGTCCATTGCTTTGCCTGACCTGTGCAGGCAGCCATGAGGACCAGCCATCTGCACTAATCAGGCACTTCCCGGGGCCAACGCCAAGGCCAGCCTCCCCAAGGAAACAATGGGAGGCCCTACCCCTGGGCTGCTGTCTGAGGAGCCCGCCTAGGGTCTTACACTTTTCCGCGAAGGCTCTCCTCTCTGAGCCTGAGGTCATGCTTACCCCAGTCCTCTGGCCCCACTATGCATCAGAAATAGCGCTGGGGAGAGAAGCAGCCTTTCCACTTACCATCTCGCTTTGAGAGCAGATAGGGTGCTTTGAGGTTGCTATAGTTCCTAATTTCACCTTTAAATACTGGGAAACAAATAGCACTGCAGCCAGTACAAAAGGTGGGCCACCTCTTGTCCCCACACAGAGGCCAGACTGGCATGAGATGCAAATAATACAGCATCCAGCTGGGAGAAGAAACACTAAAGAAAAAAAGAATGCACATCCAGAAATAGCTATTCATTTGAAAGTGGTTTGTTCAGATAAGAACAGGGACCCTGAAAAACTGAAGGAGCAGCCAGTTTTGGCCATGGGTCCTCTGCACCTCAAGGTAGCAGGACACTGTTGGAAGGCATCCAGGAGAGACCAAGCCAGGAGCCGGTCAAGGTCAGCGTGGGGTGCAACTTCACAGCCACAGGCTGGTCTGAGGTAGCAATCATTTGTGGCAGGCCATCTGTCTTTCTCCAAGGAAACCTGAATCAGATTTCCAAGGATCTGGTCCATGTTTTCCAGGTGGCTTGTTGGGTGTGGCCATTAAGTGTCCTAAGCAGCTAGAGCTCACTACCCATGGGATAGCTAAGGGGAAAATTCTAGGCTGTCATCCAAAGAGTGGACTCTGCCATGGTCTGTAGAAATGAGAGACCCTCATCTTGGAGGACTTGGGGTATGGCTCATGGTGTCATGTTCACAAGCTCATGTGATCAAATCTCTTGGTTTCAACTGTTGTTTTCAGGAGTGGAGTTAATGTGCCAAGAGGCAGTCGCGGTGCCTCCCTGGGGACCCAGTGGTCCTCCAATACAGTGGGTCAGGCTTACGGGAAGTGCCTGGGTCCCGGGAGCAGGCAGACGTTTTCAGGGCAACAAAGGGAGCCCAGTGTTAGGAGTCAGGAGACCTAGCCCCGCTTTTCACCGCCTCTAACAGGGAGAGCCGTTACTTTCTCTCGGACCTTCAGTTCCCCCTTCTGCAAAATTAGGCAGAAGAACTCCAGTCCCAACTCCGTTGACCACTCAGGGCCATAGAGAATTTGCATGAAATCTCATTGTCCAGGAAAGCCATAGGAGATGCTAGTCACACACACACAAGGGACACAAGCCTGAGGTCTAAGAGCTGTGGGTCTCTGCTCCTTTCCCGGCCCAGTGTCTTTATCTCCACAGTCTCCTCTCTTGGAACTTGCATCCCTGAACATCCTCACCGCTCCCTCCGACGTCACCTCCTCAGAGAGGCCCCGCTGACCTTCATGACGTATGACACTGACCTTCCCATGTTACTCTCTAGGCTTCGCCACTTTATCATCTTCACATCATTTACCATAAAATGAACTTACATCTGTCTTTTTATTGTCAGGGTTTCCCCCCCCCCCGTAGAATGTAAGTCCCCTGAGGGCTGGGATCTCGGCTGCATGGCTGGTGACCCTCTTCCAACTTTTTGGAACACTCTGATAGGTGCTAAATCGATGAACGAGTGTCCAAATTCATTCCCTGTCACAGAATCTTCTCCTTTCTAAAAGATTTGGTGAACCTGCTGTTTCTTTCTTCTCTAGCCCAAAGCCAGTGGGGTGGAGGGCAGGGTCTAGAGTTGGGGGCTATGGGAACCCCCATCCACCACACAGCATGAGATCTGCCCTCCTCCACCTTCTTCCCCTTTTGTGCCTTTTTTTTTTCTTTTTAGGGCTGCATCTGCGACATATGGAAGTTCCCAGTCAACGGGATGAATAGGAGCTGCAGCTGCCAGCCTACGCCACAGCTCACGGCAATGCCAGATCCTTAACCCACTGAGCGAAACCAGAGATCAAACCCACATTCTCACAGACACTATGTCGGGTTCTCAACCCCCTGAACCACAACGAGAAATCCCCCTTTTGTGCTTCTTTGTCTGATCTCACAGGCTGCTCTTTGCACAGGAGCCTGGCACCCTCAAGTGACCAACAGTCCAAGAGTGCCCCGCCCCAGGAGGGGGTTGTGTGCACCAGCCTGCCTTCCCAATGCAGGCTGCGTACCTGGATCCCTTGCAGAGAAGAGGGGCCTCAAAAGCAAGAGAGATTTCCTTTTTCAGATCAGGACTCTTCTGAGCATTTTTGCAAGTGACACCTTTTTCTGGCCAGAGAGGACCATACAAATCTGAATGCAGTGCACATTTAAGCCAGGACTGCCTTACATAAAGAAGCCTGCCTCTTACCCTTGCTTCTGAAGGGGGAGGGGAGTAGTAAAAACTGCCCCAACACTGCAAGGACAAGTCACAGGGACAGCTCCCCTCCCGAGGTACCGATCCCCAAGAGGGAGGAGCTGCCTACGGCCGCCCCGGATGGCAGAATGAGGGCCAGTTACCGGGACCTGCCCAGACACCTGGCAACACCATCAACCCTTGTCTCTGGTTCAGCAACCAAGGCCAAGACCTGTCCCTACTCCGCATCTGGAAAACGACCTCTGAGATGACTCCTGGCTCTGAGAGTCTAAGAATCCCCGCTTCATTCCGGAGAGAGCAATTCTGGCCTTAAGAGCTCTAAAAATAGAGCAGGCTGCCTGAGGGGCGTCGGGGATGCAGGTGGGGGCACGTGCCTCTGAGAGAGACTCTGGGGTGGAGCTGGATGCTGGGGCCACAGGGGTCAAAGAGCACGGAGAAGCAATAGGAGGAGGCATGGGAGAAAGGAGGGTGGGCTCGGCGCTTATTAGGTGGCGTGCCCGGCGAGTCCTGGTGCCACCCCGTATTCCCCGTTGAATCAAGTGGGCGCAGTCATTGGTGCTTCTCGCTGCAGAAGGCTTTGCCTACGGGCCCCGTGCAGTTTCCTTGAGTTTCCTCTTTGGGAAGTAAGTCCTCAACTTTTGACCTCAGCAAAGCCCAGAGGTGTGGCTCCCCCCCCCCCCCCAGCCCGTGGGTCACTCCCAAGCCCCGGCAGACGCCGTCCTCCGTGGGATGTCAGCAGAGCTGGGCTGGGGCCATAGCTTGCTGCAGACTACCGAGCAAACCTGCCACCCCCCACTCCCGGCCCACGCTCGTCCTCCCCCCACACCAGGATCAACTCTTTTCTTAAAAGAGCGCCCACGGGGGTTTCCTAAAGGGGGAAATGTGCTAAGATGAGAAAAAGCCAGAACAGGGGAGAAAAAAAAAAAGAGAGAGAGAGAGAGAGAGAAGGGCCACTGTAAAAAGAGGCTGAGAGCAAACAAGCCGCTGGTGCTGAGGGGAGGCAGTTAGGAACCCCGCGGGCCCAGTGTGGGGCCCACTTGTCTCCTTTCGAGGAGCGGGGGACAGCTGACCGCTTGTCCACGGGATGTGTTTTGATAACTCCCAGAAATGAGAGAGTGTTTTATGGGAGGGTAATTGGGCATAATTCCCCTCCCGACTTAGAGTCTACAGGCAGCCTCTACAGCTGGCTCTTATTTGGGACCGTCAGCCGCAAATGCTATTTTCATGGACAGTTTATTAAAGACGCCATGTTTTTGAGGAGACGTCACAAATACAAAGAGGGGTATATTTATTGATATGTTTAAAATACAGGTTTTTAACTCCATGCCTCAGCCCTTTAAAAAACAAAGTCGAGAGACAGACAGATACAATTATGTTCCGACTCCTTTCTGCCCGCCTGCCCAATGGGAGCGTTTGTATACAGTTCTCAGTGGCGCTGAAATCTGCTTAGGAAAGCAACAAGTCTTTGTTCCGTTGACAACAGTTATTACAATTAATTCATTTTGTGATTGGTACTCGCCCTGAGTGACAAGGTGTTATTTTACCCCAGTAAAAGTTAAAGCGGTAATACCTACATGTGCGGGAAAGCCGCGGGCTGGGTTCTCCCTGCCGGGGTGGGGGGGGGAAGGAAAAGACTGACGGGCTGTCTGCTCCGCACCCCCGCTCCCCACACCCACAAGCCCCCGTCTGAGTTGGAAGGTGTGCGTGCGCTGGGTTACTCGGCTGGAAGTTTCTGCCTCCCAACTTGCCCGGGTTTCTGGCAAAGTTTCCCCGCAAAGGCGTGATGACGTCCGAAGGTGACATCGCTTGGAGGGAGGATGCCCCGGTGGGGTGGGGGTGGGGGTGGGGGTGGGGGTGGGGCGAGCTGAATGCCGCCACGTGAATTGGGTGGTAAATCTTGTCGCTTGACCTGTCACCATTTAATCCAGCTGGGAATTTCACTCGAAGGCCTGGTCGTCCCACCTGGCCAGATGTTGTGGGGCCAGATAATTCTCTGCAGGCTTCTCGTCGTGTTGTAGGGTGCTGCTAAACCTCCCGGCCCTTACCCACTAGATGCCAAGTGCACCCCCTCCCCGTGTCTCCGGACATTGCCGGAAGTCCCCTGGGTGGGGGTGGGGGCACATGCCTGATTGAGAACCGCTGCTGTACCTAGCACCCCAGGCTGGTTTTGTCCAGTAGATAGAAGGTTCTAGAAGCTCCCTCTGACTTAGCCTGTCTCAGGCTGAGATGCAGGTCCAGCTGCAGGACCCAGAGAGGGTGCAGGCCAAGGAGAACAGTGGGACAGAGGGACTCAACACCCAAGCAGGAATGTAGCCCCAGAGCCCCTTTCTTTTTTTTGTTTTTTTTGGTCTTTTTGCCTTATCTAGGGCCGCACCCATGGCATATGGAGGTTCCCAGGCTAGGGGTCTAACAGGAGCTGTAGCCGCCGGTCTACACCACAGCCACAGCAACGCGGGATCCGAGCCGCATCTGCAACCTACACCACAACTCACGGCAACGCCGGATCCTTAACCCGCTGAGCAAGGCCAGGGATCGAACCCGCAACCTCATGGTTCTTAGTCGGATTCATTAACCACTGTGCCACGACGAGAACTTCTCCAGAGCCCCTTTCAAAGGACATTTTTTCCTAAGGAGGCCAGACTTAGGAGGACTAAAGAAAGGGCACTTCTTGGTTACAGGGCCTTCCACCCTCATCAGGGTCTTCAGAAAATATAATAAATACCTCAACACAAAACTATGTTCAAGAAGGCAACTTGTCTCCACTCCTCATTATGAATTTCAGGAACTACACACCAGGATTTGAAAGATCCTGGCTGAGTGTTCTAGCAGCTGGACCAGATAAGTAGAACCTCCTTTCTGCTCGTTTATTCCGATTGATTAGAAATCTGGCTTTTTCCTCGACTTCCCGGTATAGACATTACAGCATCGCATGGAGGAAGGGATGCAGGCCAGGGACAAGGCCATCCTGGTTATGGCTGGGCTCGTCTTAAGAAGGACCTTCTTTCTGGATGAGAAAGAATGGAGGCCCCCCGGAGGGACAGTGCTGGTAGGGGCCACATTCACCGGTCACCTCCTTCTTTAGCGAAATCGAGTCGGCTTCCTGCAGTAGAGACGGAGAGGGACAAGGTGCTGAATCTTGGGCCAAGTGCTAAGCCCAGGTCCCCATGCATCAGAACCCAGACCCGGTGCCTTGTCTCTGTCACCCCAGAGCCCCCAGCGGGCTCTTGCCAGCATCTCCAGCCAGTCTGATATCCTTTCAATACATGAACAAGTCAGCAGAACTTGTGCTGGATGTCTACACTGGAAAGCCATCGATAGGGAGCCACAGAAATCCTCCCAATTTTTGTTATTAGCAGTATTTATCACCTTCTCAAAATCAATTGCATATTTTAAATTAAAACAAATGAGTGTTTCTTGAAGAATCGATGCTTGCATCTCTGCCTTCCAAAAACGCCAAAAGTTTAATGTAAAGAAATCCTTATCTTTGCTCCCATCAATTCAATCTGAATATAATTCAATATTTCATAAATATAATCCTCTTTGCCTGTGTGGAACAACATCATAAAAAATGCAAAAGATTCCACAGTATCACGACTTCGTGGGGGCAAGACGCTGCCTCTTCTCCGGAAACTCGGGACCTCAGTGTTTTCCTCCCCTCTTTCCGGGATGGTTCCTCGTACTTTTAAAGAAAAGCGTTTACGTATTTAACGATCCTGGAACCCAAATGCTACCTACGGTCTGCACAATTGCTATTTTGTCTCTTTAAACTTCTCCGGTTGACGTTTTTAAAAGGGCAAAAGCAGAAAACCCTTATATAATACCTAATTTGTACATCTGCAGTTTCCCTCTGACCGGCACAGGCACCATATGTTTTTAATTATCGTAATAGCCCTAAAGAACCTGTTCGGTGGGAAACACATATGATCCTTTTATTACTGGTTTGTAATTTAAACAGTTTTAACAGAAAAGGTCTGGCTAGAGGGGAGTGACAGGCTCAAAGGCCTAAGATCCCAGTCGTCGACGCCTGGAAGCTCAAGTTCAGGTCCCACCCACTAGGAGGGACAAAGGTCAGTGGTCGCCTACGAAGCCGCTCTGGGGGACCTTCAAAGACGGGATCTGTGATCTTCAGGGACCACTGGGGTTTGGTCAGAGCCTGACACAGTGGGAAGAGGGTTGATAAATATTATCCTAGTCTGACCTCTGCTGCTTTCACAGCTGGGGGCTGGGCCCCCCGGCGGCCCCTGCCTGGAGGGTCCGCTGGTGCCCTGGGCCACCCACTCTCCCCTCGCCCCGACCTGGACCCCAGGGAACAGTTGCAAGGTGAGGGGGTCAGGTTTCCTCGAGACCCTGTCACTTTGAGGAAGGCAGGGGACACGACAGTGTTTTCCCCAAGGCTGGGAAGTGACTAAATAAATACAGTCCTGAAGATAATTGATTCGCAGACGGGGAGATGGAAGGAAGCAGGGAATGGTCCAGTGTGACTTTCTCATTCAGGCAGAGGTGAGGACACTGAGGGGAGGGGAGGGGAGGGGAGGAGACCCGCTCAGGGTCACAGGCAAGTTCTAGGCCGGCTCAGTCACGTGGTGCCCACCTGATCCCCCCCCACCCCCCCCCCAGCACCTCATCCTGCCTGTTCCTGGATGACAAGCCCCAGGTTCTCTGGCTGGAATCTCTGCTTGAAATTGCCTCGTTTTCTCCCGGGACCCGGAGCTACAAAACATCAGGAACAGGCTACTTTTATTTATTTGTTGGTTTCTTCTTTTTTTTAATTATCTTGGTCACGCCCAAGGCAGGGAGAATTTCTCAGGCCAGGGAGCCAGCCGGTGCCACAGCAGCGACCCAGCCCCTGCGGGGACATCGGCGGCTCCTTAACCTGCTATGCCACAAGGCAAATTCCAGTTTGATTCATTTCTGACACATCCCAAACAAGGATTAAAGGCACAGGAGGGCACCACAGGTGAGGCAGCAAAAACGGTCCTGTGCCGGGGTCTCCACTGCCTGGCTGGCTCTCAGCTTCCTCGTGGCCTTGCTGGGTCCCCCTAGGGAAGGTAAACAGCTTCTCTGTGCCTCCGTTTCCCCACGTGTAAGGAGAAAAATGACGTCTGTTTCGCAGGTAGGATTTTATAAGGGTTGTATGTAAGGATTCAATGAAAGACTAACATTTGCATTATATATAATGCAAATTATACATATAGTGTATATATATTATATAATTATATATAATATATATAATGCAAAATACATAATGTATATATATTATATAATTATATATATAATATATAGATAATGCACATGTTATAGATACACAGTTCAGAATATAGCATTTAGAATGGGAACTGGCCCCCGCACATTGTTCGGTATTTACCAGACTTGGTGGATGGAGGGATGGCGCAAAGGACCCAGCCCTACCGCAGAAGCTGAAGGGGTCGTTCCTGAGGCCTGGGGAGGTCGAGGGAGGAAAAAGACATCTTCCCGAAACAACAGAGCCCAGATGCTCGTCTGGAAGGGGACGGAATCTGCGGGTCATGACTGCTTTCTGGGTAACTTCTCAAGGTGTCCAGGGGGCGGGGCAGGGTGAGAAGCGACGGCTCCGAGACTTTCCTTGGGTTGTCCAAATGGCAGGCCTGATGCCACTCTGTTGGCGTGAGAGTGGCTTTCTCGTCTCCATGCAGATGTGACCCTATGCTATGGTATTACTTTATTTTTTTTTTCTTTTCTTTTGTCATAGCCTGATATTGGAAATGCAAGACAGTTGTCCCTTGAGCAACGTGGATTTGAACTGCTCGTGTCCACTTACATGTGGATATTTTTCAGTAAATAAATAGATGTGCTGTAAATGTATGTTCTCTTCCTCGTGATTGTCTTAGTAACATT
>PVHT020000178.1:7026559-7079059 GCA_004024745.2 Catagonus wagneri
TCTTTTTTTTCTTTTTTTTTTTTTTGCTATTTTAGGGCCACACCCATAGCATATGGAGGTTCCCAGGCTAGTGGTCAAATCGAAGCTGTAGCCACCAGCCTACACCACAGCCACAGCAATGAGGGATCCAAGCCGCGTCTGCGACCTACACCACAGCTCACGGCAATGCCAGATCCTTAACCCACTGAGCAAGGCCAGGGATCGAACTCGCAACCTCATGGTTCCTAGTCGGATTCGTTAACCGCTGAGCCACTAAGGGAACTCCCAGGTTTTCAACTGTACGGGGGTCGGCACCCCAAATCCTTTCAATGGTCAAGGGTCCACTGCGTATTATAAAAGGAATATAACGCATCTGATGATACCCGTCTCTGTACCGAGCGTGTGCTCTTTGCCAGGCTCAGAGCGCAGCACCGGAGGAAGTGTGTCTCTGTAAATTTCTGTCCCAGGTGCTGCATTTCTGTCGCCTGCTGCCCGAGAGTGCTGAGTCGAGGCTCAGAGAATCTGTCTGATGGGACGGTCACAACTTGAGAAGCTGGAAGACTTTTCCACTGAGTAGAAAAATAACCTTGGTCAAGCCTCCTGACACGTTTTGGCCTCAGTTTCCTCGATCCTAAGATGGGGTCTGCTGGGAGTTCCCTTTGTGGCTCAGTGGTTAACGAATCCAACTAGGAACCATGAGGTTGTGGGTTCGACCCCTGGCCTTGCTCAGTGGGTTAAGGATCCGGCGTTGCCGTGAGCTGTGGTGTAGGTCGCAGACACGGCTCGGATCCCGCGTTGCTGTGCCTGTGGCGAAGGCCGGAGGCTACAGCTCCTGTTAGACCCCTAGCCTGGGAACCTCCATATGCCGCGAGTGCAGCCCTAGATAAGGCAAAAAGACAGAAAGAGAAAAAAAAAAAGATGGGGTCTGCTGATCAGGTAAGTGGAATCACGCAGAAGTTGCACGGGAACCAGGAAGGCTGAAAAAGACCAGGCTGGCTTTGGGGGCTTCCTATGAAGACGGGGTGGCCCGCCTGCCTGCAGGGCGAGGCCAGGAGCAAGTCCCTGACGGGGACATCTTCCCACGCTGCCCCATTTTTCCTCCGGGAGAGGCCGTCTCTGGGTCTGCAGGTGGGACAGGCATTCGTAGGGCCAACCCCGCCTTCAGAGGAGGAGGAGGGAGGCCCAGGTCCAGATCTGGCCCTGCAAGTGACCCCAGAAGATGAGAGGAAAGCTTCTCGTAAGTTTAAGTAAGGGGGGGGCTACCAATCCCCCACGCCAGAAGGACTGCACTTTCCTTTGGGCAGGAAGAGGTCCAGATGGCCCCTGTCACTGGAGATGTCAAGGGTGACCTCTTGACTCAACAACCAGCAAGCGCATCTTAATCAGAGTGTGTCCTTCCTGTCCGCCAGAAAAGGCGATGGCACCGACCCGCCCCCTCAAGGAAACAAGACCTTCTTAATCACAGGCTGCCTGGAGGGGTGGGGACCGCAGACCCCAGCTGACCCCGCCGCCAGCAGTAGCCGTGCCCCCGCTGCCCGCCTGTGCGCGGTGCCAGCCCAGCTCGGCTGCCCAGCAAGCCCCGGCTGGGGTGAAGGCGCCTCCGAAACTCCAGTTCTGGGAATAATAACTCACATTACTTCCAGTCCCATCTGCGCCCAGTGAAGGCGGAGCAGGGAAAGGAGCATAAAACACAAAGTTCCCACAGTCAACATCTGTCTTAGTGCAAACAATGGACCATTATCTTGTAAATAATTCTGATTAAGCTGTGGCGTTTCCTCCCCAAAGCCGGTGGTGGGGAGCAGGGGGGAGGGTGTTGCTGGGAAGCCTGGCCTGGGCCACCAGGTGCTGCACTCGGACCCCTCCACTCCTCACCCTCTCCCTGCCCACGCCAGCACTGCGCCCCCTCCAACCCAGGGCAGCTTCTAGAAGTTTCCTCCCTGTCTCCATCCCCTCCTTTCTGCTGGCTTTTCTCTTCCTCCTTTTCCTCCCTCTATTGCCACCCTCCTCTCCTTCAAAGGCACCTGCACCGTGTTTTTTTTTTTTTTTTGGTCTTTTTGCCTTTATGTAGAGCCACACCCACAGCACATGGAGGTTCCCAGGCTAGGGGTCTAACAGGAGCTGCAGCCGCCGGCCTTCGCCACAGCCACAGCAACGCGGGATCCGAGCCACATCTGCAACCTGCACCACAACTCACGGCAACACCGGATCCTTAACCCATTGAGCAAGGCCAGGGATCGAACCCGCAACCTCATGGTTCCTAGTCGGATTCGTTAACCACTGAGCCACGAAGTGTTTCTTTTACTCTGTTCCTGCTTGTTTTCTCTCCTCTTCGTCCCTCCTTACCTCCCATTTTCATTTCCCAGGCCTCCAGTTTCCCTTTGTCATGCTCCCCACCCCCTCCTCTCCGACCCCTATCTCCTCCTCTCTCCCTTTCTCTCCCTCCAAGTCTCTAACTCTCTCCTCCTCATCCCCCTCTCTCGTCGTCTGGTCCCTTCTACTCTTGGTCCCACTGGCTCTTCCCTTCCTCCCATCACAGGCCCCAGGGGCTTGCCCATCCCTCCAGACTGTCCCTGGGTGAGATGGCTGGCCTGATGTCAGTCTGGGGATTCCGAGGCCTACAGGCCCCCACCTGCTCTCTCAGGCTGTCAGGCCTGGGCAAGGCTGGCCGGGAGCACAGCACCCACAGGAACCCCTCTTTCTGCCACAGAGAAGCCCCCCACCCCGTGCCCCAATCCCAATCCAAAGATCCTCTCTCTTATGCCCATGTTCCAGGATGCCCAGGTCAGCCTCCCTCTGTACTCATGCATCTCCCATAGAAAGAAGCCCAGTGTCGTGAAAAAGCTGGGGCTTCACAAAACCCCCTGAAGTTAGGGAAATCCAGGCCTCCACCTGTGCAAAAGAGAGGTGATTACTCGCTTTGCAAGGGCATTTAGCCCAAAGCCCTCTAGAAAACTCCCCTGGTGATTTAAAATTAATTGCCTGAGGGTGCTTTAGAGAAGACACTTCAAACCCAAAGTTTCCATGTACAGCAGAAGCCTGGTACAAGAATACTTTTCCTACTGGTTGATCACTGGAAAAAAATTGGGATAAGCCATGAGGTTCTACTGTAGAATACTGGGAATTATATCCAGTCTCTTGGGATAGAATTTGGTGAAAGAGAAAAAGAATATATATATGTACGAGTGGGTCACTGTGCTGTACAGCAAAAATTGACACAATACCGTAAATCAACTATACTTAAAAAAAAAAAGGGGGGGGAATTAGCATGGATAAGCAGTGAGGTCCTACTGTATAGCACAGGGAACTATATCTAGTCTCTTGGGATGGACCCCGATAATCTAAGAAAGGGAATGTGTATGTGTCTATATATGTGTATGCCTGGATCACTTTGCCGTACAGCAGAAATTGGCACAGTATTGTAACTCAACTGTACATTAACTAAAAAAAAAAAAAACTCCTAATTGTAAATGCTTTGCAGGATTAGGAAACAGGAAAAAGAGCTCTGCTGGAGCCAACAGGGGTGTTGTGTGCCCATCCCAGAAATGAGATCCCTGAATCCTAGCCTGGCTTCCTCCGCGGAGGTGTTCACTCTGGGAACGGGGAGGATCCCAGTGAGAGAGTCTACACGGAGGTCTTCCAGGGGTGAGTAGAGACTGGGGAGGTTGAGGGGCTCCAAGCTTCGTAGCACTGTACCCAGATTCTCTACTCACTTGGCAAGGTCTTAGGGGCATGAGTTTTCACGGGGAGCCCTGCCTGGGGCCTCCTGCATGGCAGCAGCAGCAATGCTAAAATAGCTGAAATGTGGGTGACTTGACAACCTCCAGCTGATTCATATTCCCTTTACTGTCTTGAGGATGCACAAGAGTCCCCAAGGGTACCCTTTGATGGATGACACAACTAGAGGCAATCAAGTCACATTCAACCGAAAGCAAGAAGCCAAAGACTCCAGCAGCTCCAACTTGGAGATAGTACATAGGGTCCCAAACTGGGGGTGGGGGAGGTTGCTAGCCAACAGTGACTTTGAGTCACCAAAGGAACTCTGAGGAGGGAAGAGGGAAAAGGTCACAGGCTTGGAGGAGATGAGAACTGCTCCTGTGGCCCATGCATGCAAGAGAGAGCGTGACATGAGCCCTCGGACCCCTGTACCGCCTTCTTCTCCTTCTCAGTATCACTGCGTGGGAGTGTTGGGTAGGAATGGGGGCCTCCCAAGAGGGTCTACATCCTATTCAAAGACGGACATGCACTCAAGAGGGACACAATGGATTAGCACATTGGTATCTGAAACTTAAATCATCACCAAAAAGACTATCTTCTTAAGCTCACTTGGAAACAAAAAATGTTGTAAAAAAAAGTCAAATAATCAGGATTTTCTGGCCCTACTATGAATCCAAAGATCCGGTTTTGTTGACTTCCTCTTTTCCTTTCTTTCTTTTTTTTTTTTTTTTTTTAGGGCTGCACCTGCGTCATATGGAGTTTCCCAGGCTAGGGATCGAACTAGAGTGATAGCCGCTGGCCTATGCCACAGTCACAGCAACATGGGATCCGAGCTGCAACTGGGATCTACACCACAGCTCACGGCAATACCGGATCCTTAACCCGCTGAGTGAGGCCAGGGATCGAACCTGAGTCCTCAGGGTTATTAGTCAGATTTGTTTCCACTGAGCCACGATGGGAACTCCAATCCCTCTTTTTTCTAAAAAAAAAAAGAAAAAACATTTTGACTAACCTCTAGAACTAGAAATTTCTCAATGCTCTTCTTATGAGTTAATAAAGATGTCTTCAGGATGGAGCAGTCATTCACACACACCACCCAAACCCCATACGTTCACGTCCTTGTGGGAAGGCCAGTATGGTGCCCACATCTGGGATCCTGCGGGAGTCAGCACTCGTGAGGGCTGACCGGGTCCTAGAGGGTCATCCGAAAAGTCAAGGCCATGAGGGGTCCTGAAAGCCATGGAACTTGAGACCTCAGAGGATGGCGAGGGAACTCCAGGTGCCCTCTCCTTCCACCAATGGGGAAACGGTACCCAAAGAAGAACATGAGCTGTCCAAGCTCTTTGGAGCTCGAACGCCGGTAGATACTGCAAGTCTCTTCACCCCGATACCAGCCCTTGATCCAGCCTCCAGGAAGCCTGGCCCTAAGCTGACAGACTGTGCAGTTCTCACTATTTAAAACCCGCAGCTCATTTCCCACAAGGTATCGTGCGTATCCACCCCAACTTGGCTCAAAAGAGTGGTGACCTTCTGTAGTGCACCAGGGTGTAAAAACCTTCAGCCCAAGGGGTTCCCACCCACACTGGGAGCTGTCGGTGACCCACCCCTTCCCTTCTGGTTCCCAGGGGTGCCGGTGGCCTCTTGTCTCCCTCTAGCCATGAGAAGACTGCTTGGCCTTCGGGTGAGCAGATCCTCCGTGCATGAGAGCTGCGGAGCTGGTGGATAAATACCCCAGCTTCTTTGGCCCTCGGTGCGGGCTGTGTGTGAGGGGGTTGCGGTTCTGGGCTGAACCCTGCACAGAATCTTGGAGGATCTCCAGGGGGACTGAGCCCTGAGCAGTGGCAACTCTGTCCTTTATACCCTGTGTCAGCCCACCCTGCCCCCATGCCTCCTAAGATCACCTCCTGCATCAACTACCCGCACCCAGGTCCTTATCTCAGGCTATTCTTTGGGGAGACCCCAACTAGGTCAGCCATGCGCACTTAGAAGACAGAGATGAATGAACTCTCCTTGACAAGCAGGAGCCCAGCATCCTGCGACGTCCGCATTGCCCCCCAGGACCTCTGCATCCCAGCAAGACACCCACCTCCATCCCTGCTGCAGGTGCCGGGGACACCTCGGGTGGCTCGTCCTTGTGTCTGCCCCAGCACTCCTCCCAGGACATACAAAGCCCTTGAGTCAGAAAAGCCACTTGTCCATCACAGAAAAAAGAGCAATAATTTGGTAAATTAATTGCAAATTTGCTTTCCCCGCTTGGTTGCCTTTCTCCTTTTATGTGGATAATTGAGAGCACATTATATTAATTTGACAACAACAGAAGTTCAAAAAGGAAACGACCTTGTGAGTAGTGGGTTACCATCAGATGGGTGTGTCTGGTCAACTCCACAAAGAGCCTGAAAGACAAGTTCCTCACAAAGCCAGCCAACGTCTTGGCTGCACAAATGTGGAGTTTTGCTGACGAAATGGCTGCACAGAGCTCCCCAGCTTGAACCTTGAAAAAGGCACGCGCCGTTTGCGCAAGAGGCAGAATTCGCTCGTGCGGAGACCACACTGCCGGTGTGCGGCTGCAGATTTAGGAGCGTAATTTAATCATCGTGTCATTTCTTGGAGAAAAAAAATGACGATATAGGAGCAATAAGCGTCTCCCAAAGTTTAGATCCGTCCCCGCACCAGAGTATCTATCTGAATTTCATCAAAGCAAACACACGAGTGAATGAAGAAGTGGGCTTGGAGCTGGGTTTCCCCGTAAGCCACAGGTTGCCTTCCACCTCCTTCAGCCTATCCCATCTCCTGTCACAGCTGCCTCGTTGAAACTCTGCTCCCCTCTACAAAGGGGGCTTCTCTGCACCTCTTTCCATCCCCGCTTGGGAGGGTCTAGGCTGGAGGGCCAAGGGCGGAGCCAACAGGGGATCCCTGCGGTCATGGTCATCCCCGAGTCTGAATCCAGACAGGTGGGGCTTATTATGATCCCATGTGGGGCAGAGGGGCTCCCGGAAATAGAACTGCTGGCGGCCCAGATGCAAGGCTGTGAAATGAAGTCAGCTCGTGGCAGAGGCCTGGATGCACCTGGCTCCCTCGCAGCCACAGGCAGGTTGCTCCTAAGAACACACTTGGCTCCTAAGCAAGCAGCTCTTCCCCAGAGGCAGAGGGAATGTGGAGGAGGTGGGCTGGAAGCAGCGGGGTGGGGGGGTGGGGATCCTGAAATGAGATGGTGTTGGGGGCACGGGGGAGGAGTGCTAGGAGGCTCATTAAAAATAAAAAAAAAAAAAAAAAAAACAGGAGAAGAGAATCCACCAAGGTCTCCCCTAAGCCTGAGAAGTCCCCCCCGCCCAGGGGAGCAACCCAGGAAATACCCCCCCACTTTGGAAGTGGAACTGCACACACATCCCTTTACGGGGATTGTCAGGTCCTCGTGGAGGGAAGAGGAAACACAGGTGCCTGGATACGGGGGCTCCGGGGAGCCTTCCTGCGGTCATGACCTGTCCCCTGCCGCAGTTCTGCCGCTGTCGCCACGCGCACCGGACCCCCAGCCCCCCACCCCTTCCCCCGCCGGACTGGCAAGGCCGCTGCTGCGGTGTCAGCAAGCGTTCCCAGAGTAACTGTACAGGGCTGGGGCGTGCTGTGTTCAACCCTGAGCCCTTCCGCGGAGCCCTCTGGTCCCCGCCTCAACCCCAGGCCAGAGGTGCTGGTCCGGGGGTGCAGAGGGTGCCCCTTGCCTACACGGAGTGGACGGCGGTGAGCCCCTCCATGGGAGCTGCAAGTGTGGCTTCTTAAACCCAATGTGGCTTCAGCCCCGGTGGAGGGAACACCCGGCACCCCCTTACAGAGGCTTGGCGTGCCTGGGGAAGTGACACAAGCCTCGGAGAGCCATCAGGAGGTGGGGACCCAGGAAAGGGCATAGCCGAGTTCTCAGCTCAAGGGCAGTTCCCCAGACTCAGGCAGCCTTGGGGACAAAGACGAAAGTCCCCCAGAGTCCTTTCTGTTTGTTCGGGCTGTGCCCGCCCAGTGATCGTGGAAGCTGGTCTGGGGCCGTGCGGCCGTGAGGATCGTGGACCTGACGGCTGGGGTAGCTTCGCTTTACCTTGGTGGGCATCTGGGGCTCCATCAGTGTTTTCTGCCGGAACCCGAAGGGCACGTTCGCAGCTTCACGCAAACACAATCACGTTCTCAGACTCAGAACCCGAGACAGTCTAATCCTGTGCCACAGGGTCTTTGGGGTCGGGATCCCTTAAAAGGTTTGATGGGAAAGACTGGAGGAAAGGAAGGCTCCTAGCGGTCAAGGTGATGCACCTGTCCTGACGCTAAGCCAGCCTTGTCCAGAGGGACACTTCTGGGCTTCTGCCCCCTGGTCCACAGGAGACTTTTTATTTATTTGGAGTGTGGGGGCCAGGCTTGGGGCTTGGGATTCTGTCAAATGATGGTCATACATTCCCCCCGCACCCAGGACCAGTTAAACAGGGGGCAGGGTGTTTATGGAATTTGGAAGTTTATAAAACAGCCCCAATCAGAGAAGCTTGGAAATACTTATTGAAGCGGCAGGGGTCTGCTGTCCAGCTCCTGGACCAAAAAAAGAAAAAATAAGCAACACAAAGGGAAAGCAAAATCCTTCCTTCCTACATACTTGCTGTCATGATGGGGGTGGGGGCAGACTGGGCACACAGGGGCACAACCAAAAAAATAAATCCTGGGGCGGGGGTTGGGGGGGCAAAAACATTCCCCACTCCAGCAATTCCAAGTAAGTTTCCATTTAAAACTGCCCTTCACAGGATGGAAAGAAGGTAGTAAGATTTGCTACAGGCAGGCTGGTCCCGCGTCGTCCTCCATCCCAGGTGCGAGGGACCGAACGCCGCCCCCACCGGGCAGTCGTGGAGTCTAGACACCCACCCAAGAGAATTGCTCGTACAGCGAGGGGTGCTCTGCCCCACCTGCCAGGAGTCACCCCCACCCTAATCAGGAGGCGCCCTGACATTTGCATGTTGAGGAATCCTAACTCACGGGGGTTGGGCACCTAAAGACAGGTGGAAAACGCAGCAGGCTGGCCACCAAAGAGCCCAGGGAACAGCAAGGGCTAGTTTCCCTGAATGTCCTGTCGAGGCTTCCGACAGACAGAAGGATGTCAGAGGGTGAGAGGGTGTTGCGGAGTAAATTAACATAATGACTCAAAACTGCACTAATGTTTCACAGCTTTTTTTTTTATTAGCAATACCAAGATAAGTTATTGAAGCATTTTTAGTACTGTTTTACATTCCATTCATAAATGACCTAACTTGTAACTCAGCATACAGCACACTTAAAGATATAGTTTGACACGTATTTCAGAAAGCTACAATTATTATAACTTACATGCCTTCATTACCAGGAACACCTTAATATGTCTTCTAATTACTTCAACAATACTCTATTCCAAAGCACACCATCACCCAGTACAAGTTTACACATTTAACTGCAAATCACCAATTTTTAAGTAGCCATGTCAAGGCACTGCTCACTGGAATTTGACTGTCATCTCTTCCTGGTTCATAGGACGACCCGACACAATATTACACTAGCAATATTACTGCTTAAATACTATGGAGAAAGGTCATTTACTGCACTTTTCTGTATTCTTCTAAAGTGTTACAAAATACAGGACAATCAGGCATAAGCAGTAATGCCACCAAAAGACCATCGCAGGGCCCACCTCCAGAAGCTGTGCTGAAGTGTGTGTGTGTGTGTGTGTGTGTGTGTGTGGTGTACGGGGGCAGGGGGCCCTTCAGGGTTTTCACAGGTGAAGGGACCTCAAATCCACCAGCCTTTGTCATGCAGCATGCATGACTCCATGACTCCGAGGGAATTTTCTCTCCCGTTCAAGTTCCTAAGGCTTTACCATCCTTTGCTAATAGTGGAACATATGGGGCAGTATTTTTAGCCTCCCTGGTTCTTTGCTATATATGCTGTAGGTTGGTGTGCCGTGTGTATACACATACCTATGCCAATAGTAATTATTTATTCAACACACATATGTGTATACATTCTTCTCTTGACTTTACATGATTTACAAGCTGCAGATAGCCACCGAGGAGCACGAACGGACAAGGGCAAGTCCGGTTAGACCGACTAGAATGGGGGGGGGTGTCACTTACCTGCAAGAAAACGTGCAGATTCATTAAACAATGCGGAAATCATGTGGGCTAGAGGCATTTGAAAGCAAGGGCAGGGCCGTATTCCCTAATTGTTTAATGGAATAATGACAATAAAGCAATACTTATAAAATTCAGTCCTTCCGTCTCTGGCTAAAGCAAGAATAGTCTCAGTGATTAGAGCAGGTTGGCAATTAGATGGAGACGTGCTGTTGATCAGCGCTAAGTAACAGGAGATAATTACTGCTTATTTGAAACCTGGGCTCGGCACCTATGATCAGAAAAGGAAAAAAAGGAAAGAACCCGATTCCTTCAGCGGTGAAGATGGGGTCTGTATCTCGAAGGCTGTCAGTGCCATGACTTTTGATTCAGCAGCCTGAGAAGGTCACTGCCAAAGCTTAAGCCCAGGGTACCCGCACCCAGCTGAACACGGCGCCAGGGTCACGCCGCTCCTATTGCACATGGCCGGTGGCTGGGCTTGCCTGGAGAATTTGCATTTCCCCGGGGATGTGGCTGTCTGTTCTGACAGCACTCTCTCCTCTCAGCCTTCTCTTCCTCCCTCCCAATTTGAAGTCATTATTAGGGAGGGAAAAAAAAAATGTACTTTATATGTAGATAGGTTTGGAACCAAAGAGCTTGCTGGGTCTCTTCTCCCACCCCGGGCTTGATCGTGGCCAGTTAGGTATCGTGCGATCCAGACAGAGAATATGGGCACGGCAACCAAAGCGAAAGCTACTACTTTTCTCCTGCTTCGGAGGCACTGTTGATTCAGACAGTAGCTTTTGGAGCCAAAAAATGTGCAGCAAAAGGAAAGGAACATAAACAAGGCTAAATGTCACCAGTGTTTGCCGACTTACAGACACCATCCGTTTGTTTGTTCTGAAATGACGAGTGGACCATTTGGCAAATACAATGGTATTCACACAACAGTTCTGTCATCCTGCAGTGCAAACGACATCACGTCAGTGGCATTCCCATTTAATTGAAAAAGAGGGAAGGGGAGGACGAGAAGAAAGACGAACGCGTTTGGAGGGGGCCGCCATCCAAAGAGGTTGCCTCTTCCTCGACACCAGTGCACAGGGCGTGGTTAGGGACGAGGGCAGGGGAGAGATTTCTGGGGGAGACCCCCGGGGGACAGCACCTGTGCTTTGTCCCTCCAGAGTCAAAAGGAGGCTCCGTAAACTAGTTGGGAGGCAACCAGCAGGCGCAGAGCGGGCAGGATGGGGTGGCGACTTGCCTTCCTTTAAAGATCTGCCCTTGGACTTCGGGACCAGCCAAATGGTCCCCCCTACTGAAGCGACCTAACATCAGGCCCTGGACACACCCTATTCGTGAGGGCAGGCTGGACCGTGAGAGTCAACAGCCAACCTGTAAGTGATAAAGTCGGGTCAAGAAAGTGAGTGCAAAAGAGCTTCCACAGTCTCTGCCAGCCAAGACACAGGAGAATCAGCTCATGGAGAAGAGGAAGAGAAAGAGGATGGCCACCTGGCTTTAGATACGGCACAGCAGCTCCAGAGACAAGACCCTACTGTGGTGCGTCCCTGGGTTTCCCAGGCTAATTTTGCTCCCTCTTGTACTTGGTGGCTTTGGAGTTTTCTGCTTCTCTTCCTGTGCTGTTTAACTACTTTAACCTCCTTTCTTCATTAGAACCTGCTGGCTTCAGGGCCACATCTTAGAACTTGGGCTCATCCACAAGACCAAAACCAGCTGTCACAGGCTCCACACTCAGAGTGCCTTCCTCTGCACGTATGCCACGCTTGCAGTGTTTCCACAGACCCCCGACGCGGCTTCCTTGGAAATCCCTAGCTGACCACAGACCGTAGCTCTTTCCTGGCCAAAGACTGAGGAGGCAGGACTTATCTCTCCTTTTCAAAGCACTTGCCTTTTATCAGGAGGATGGAGTAGAAACTGAAATGACATGACCGTGGCAATGGGATGTCATCGCCAAATTGCCAGCATTGCCTTCCAAGCTAACTTTCCCACCAACCAAGGAGGAGTTTGAAATGACTCGGTGCGGCAGACACGAGGAAATAAAACATGTCTCCACAGCCGTGATGGGAAGGAAGAGGTGGAACTGCCTAGTGCCAAAGGCACCGCCGCAACCAAAAGACGTGTGGGCACTGCCATCATATCCTTGTGACAGCCTCAGATGGACGATCAGCTCTTTTATAACATACCAGCTCAACTGAGAGCCATCTATCCAAGCCCTTCTCCATCCATCGTCTCTTTTTATCCTCATGCTCGGTCCATCAAGTTCACCTCAAGGCCGAGATGGAGTTCCTGCCTCTTCCTGCTCTGCCCACCTTGGCCATGATGACGGGCGACCCTGGACTCACCATGAGTCATGGAAGGGGTGTTCTCTGGGAAGGTTTAAGCGCATAGGCAGGGATGAGACCTTCCAGAAACAGCTGCCCCAGGCCACCTAGGTCTACAAGTCCTCTCTCTCTGGAAAATCTCTCGCATTTCTGGCTTTGGCTTTAAATAGCAAGAGATAGCGCTCTGCGGCTGCTGACCTGGGTCCTGTAAGCATCCACTCACTGGCAGGTGGAGTTGGCAGAGGACAGCGGTCCCGTCTTATCTAGGATGACCACAGCTTGTTTACATGAGCGCAGGGGTCGGCAAACTAGCACCCGTGGGCCACTTCTAGCCCACATCCTGTGTTAATAACTGAAGTTTTATTGGAACACAGCCACACCCACGTGCTTCTTTATTGCTTATCGGCTGCTTTGCGCTGCCTGGCAGAGACCACAGGGCCTTTGAGCCTCATGGATTTACTCTCTGGCCTTCTAAGAAAAGAGTTGCTTAGCCTTGCTTTCGACTGTGTAGCTGGGAAAAAGGTGCATATTTTCAAACTGCCTATGCTCAGAAATCGAAGAGGTTTTTGGAGGATGGAAGTCACATCTAGCATTCACCTCCAGAGTTGCCGTCTAGTATCCATGAGGATGCGGGTTCGATCCCTGGCCTCACTCAGTGGGTTAAGGATCCGGTGTGGTCAGGAGTCGTGGTGTAGGTCACAGATGCGGCTCGGATCTGGCGTTGCTATGGCTGTGGCTGGAAGCTGCAGCTCTGATTGGACACCTGGCCCAGGAACTTCCATACGCTGCAGGTGCGACCATAAAAAGCACACACACACACACACACACACACACACACACACAAAATTCAGCTCTGCTATTCTGGTTCACTTCATCACACGTTTTAGAATACATAAGGTAAAGAGGTTTAAGGTTTCCATGGACCCTATTTTTTTTTTTTTAAGGAGGGGTCCTGATTCTTTCATTCCTATGAGAGAACCCCTAGGTGCAGGCATAATTGAGGTTAGAGAAGCCAGTTCCCCTTAATTGGGAACACTGAGACTATTGCTGTTAGTGACCCTTCTTCTCACTCGATTCCACCCAGGCCCGGTGGGTCACTCGGTCTGGCAGCCACCACACAAGGGCCTCACCCCCGTGGTAGAGAAGCTGATAGACGCTCCTGGCTCAGCCTGGCTTCTCTGAGTGGCGGTAACTCCAAAGCACAGTTCCCAAGAGCTCAGCAGCCACGCTCTTTTCACTCCCTCTCCCTGAATTTGACCTTAGCTTCTTCCCCATCACGCCCACCCCTGGACTCACCGGAAGATACAGAGTAAACTCCATTTGCAAGACTCAGCACACGATGGCTCCCAGGTATCTGTCTCAGTTCCAAAAGCAAAAGTAAAGGTTGCTCTCCAAGTCCACAAATTCTGGAGCAAGAAAAGCTCTGTAACCGGCGCCGTGCAGCCAGTCCCACTGGCGCGGGGCAGACCAGCCTCCAGGCTATTCTGGGCACACAGAAGCTGTCTAACATCACCAAGCTACCAGCTGAACCCATCAGTCATCAGATTTCTCAGGCTGGACAAAGGGGTTGTCAGCCTTTCTTGTCCATGGCCGTGAATGCTGCCCTGGTCTGTCCCGGCCCCCTTACCCCCCCTTATTAAATACTCATGTGGCTCCTGTCCCATCACGAATGCAAGGTCAAATCCATTCCAACAAAACGAAGGGCCCATCCAGTTCTCTGATGGCGTGGGAGTGCCCCTGTACCTTATGCTTTTCAACAGAACCGCAAGAGGCGGACCATGCCTGGAATCCGGAAGACACCTTATGAGGAGCGGGACCTGAGCTATTCTGGAAGCAACAGTGCATGTCCTTTAGCTTAAGCCAAGACGGCCCAGGATCCTCCTCGGCATCGTCTGTAACAGGCCTCTGAGAGGCTAAGGCACTGTTCTCTGCGGAAGGATCTTTTGAGGATTCACGGTCAAGTTGTCAACATTGGCGCACGCTACACGCCTTCCCTACCCAACTGGCCTCTCTCCTGATTGTCTCTCTCTTCTGCACCAGAGTTAGAAATGCATTGCCTTAGGAGTGGGTCGTGCACACTGGCCAGGACCCCCGGCCCATGTATTGAAGGACCAGAGTTCTAAAAGTTAGAAAGCAGGCCTGCAGAATTAAGGAAACACCCAGAAGCAGAGTTGACCACAAGAGTAGCACCCACACACTTAGGCTTCAAAGCCGCCCTCTCCACTCGCGGGCATGGATCAGCAGAGCCGCTGAGCTCTGCAGGGTGGGGGGTGGGGTATTTAAATGATTCACACAAGGTCTTCATTGATGCTTCTTCTAACCCATGAGAACAGCAACAGACTGACCTTAGCTCCTCCTATGAGCTGTTTCTAGGGGCATCAGGGGAGGGATTTGGGTTTACTAACCCCACACATTCAGACCTCAAACTCTCCTGCGACATCGGAAATATCAGAATCATTCTTTGCTTTGGTAAAGCGCAGTTTCTTGGGGGAACCAGCTATCAAGCTCGGGGGCCAGTACGGAAATGTACACCTACCCTGAGTGGAGCAGAGGGGACAGAATAAGCATCAGGACTAGTTGACTCCCTGTGTCGCTATCAATTCCAGCCTTGCAAAGTCAAGCCAATGGGAGTTTGGCGTTTTCAACTATCATCTGGGTTTCTTGCAATGCTAGAGAGAAAACTAGACCATAAGAAAAATGTCCCCAGAAGCCCCCCTTGTAGCTCAGTGGGTGTAAGTTTTCCTCCTAGATATCAGCTCTCAGGAAGGATGCCTATGCCTGGATTTCCTGAATCTCAGCAGCCAGAAAGGAAAGGATTTGGGTTTTGGTTCTTTTTTTTTTTTTTTTGAAAGAAGAGGGTTTGGATGTCAGCGGGCCAGGGATGGGAGTGGGGAATGAAAACCGGACAGAGTCTGACCCATCCTGGTAGCGAGATGACAGCGCCTGCATCCCAGCCCAGAGCCTTCCTCACCTGTCCCCAAGCGAAAGCAAGAGGATGCAGAAGAAATGAGCATGAACTGAAATGCGGAAGTTGCGCTGCCTAAAAAATCAGCAGTTTCCAACCAGAGTTAGTTCTGGCATCTTACCAAGAGTTCAAGGTGGAGTGGTGGGATCTGGAGAGCCCCCTGGGGAAGCAACCACGGTGCCTTTTAGCCTGGCCGGCCTGAGGCTATTCCCTCCCCTCTCAGAAGAGGGGCCACGGCTTGGCTTACACCTCCGGATCTGTTGCCCAAGGGCCGAAAGGTTGACTAAAGGAAGTTTTTTTGCCTGTTACCCTGGAAATGTCAGGGCAGGGAGGTGAGCTGCTATTTTGGGGGCGGGGGCTAAAAGCTACAGCTCCAAGGAAAGGGCTCCCTGAAGCTGCCTCGCCTCCATCCTCTCCTGGCTCAAAAGGACACAAGTGGGCAAGCTTCCTCAAAGGCAGGCAGCCTTCCTTCGGCATTGATGGGAGGATGGGAAAATTAATAGGGGTAATATGAGCTCATTTCAATAATAATGAGCTTATAAACATGCCAGGTTTTGATCTTTTCTGATGCATGGATTCCTGGCAGCGACTCGGGTCCCTATGTAGGTATTTGAAAGAACTGAAAATAGACTGAAAAAAAAAAAAATCCCCAAACAACAATAAAAAAGAAAGCACTCCAATCACAAACTTAAAACAACAATAAAAAAAAAAAAAGACTTAAATATCACTCCCCCGGAAGAAAAGAAACAAAAAATTGGACTGACATAAAACCCTTTTCTTCTTCTTTTAAATATTGTTTTTAACAGCTTCAAAAGTAATGAATTGTATGTGGCTAAAAATAGATCTGGGGGTGCTGGTTAATGGGGCCTTATGAATCATTCAGCATAAGGAACTGTCAATATTTTTTTGAGCTGTCAGAAATCCGTTTAGTGATTTTTGACAATTCAAAAATATATTTCTAACTGCTTGATCCAGTTCTTAGTGAATTAGGGGAGGACAGGGGAACGAAGAAATATGTCCATTTAAATTATGAACCGACTCCGGCATGTTAAATCCCATTCTGCCCTCAAAGGAATGTCAGGATTCAGAAGTTAAATACTTCTCCCTTCCATCCATTTTCCTTCCTTTCTCTCTCCTTGCCTGCCTTCCTTCCTTTTTTTTCAACACGTGAAGTCAAGTCACCGACATCCTTTCACAGACAACAGATGGAGAGGTACCGTGCTCATTTGTCTCTAGTGTGGATATTAGGGTCTGGGAATAACCCACTGAGCTTTGACGCAGAGAAAGGCTTTCAAATAAAAATATCTGGGGTGCCAACAGAATGACCTTTGATCCTCCCCGGCCCATGACCACATTCATTTGATGCATTTCTAGGCTTCAGATTTATTGTTACTTTTTCAGATATGGAATTGCTTTGGGGTAACCATATTCCTCAAGGAGGTAAAGCAGTGCCAGTTTGCTAACAAGATCAGGCAGGCATAAATCCAAGACGCACAGGATCACAACACTGCTAACCAGGGACTTCACAAGGTACATTTCTCGTTAGAACAACAGACAGACAGGTGAAGAGACTGACGGACAGAAGGCAATAAGAGAAGGCCAAAGTCACAGTAACTGCCATTTGGTACGTCTCAAGATGAATCACAAACACCCCACAGCCGTCACTCTGTCTGGAGAGACGGTCACTTTATTTCTACACGGTGGTTAGTGTGATATGATTTTAGTATCCTCTAAGTCATTACAAAGAAAAGTTTCAGGAAGCAGATTTGGCTTAGCAAGCAGTAAGGACTTGCCTTAGGCATCTTATGCATAAGTTGAAAAGACTGAAAAGTTTGCATGTTACCACGTCTCTTTTGCTTTTTGTTTTTTAAGGTTTTCTCTCCCCCCGCCCAATTTCTCAAGTTACGGATTAAAAAACAGGAGTAGTTCATGCTGTGAGACACCGCCCCCTTTTCCATGCCTTCCGTACAGGCATTTCAGATCATGATAATGCAAATCGGAACACAAAAGTAACAAAGTCCAGCACTTCTCAATGAAGTTGACTCTCATGATTGTCTACACTGCATATACAGCAGAGACAGGGGTGGGGGTGGGGGGGGTTTACGTGTAGTTCAAAAATCTGCCCATGGAGAAGTCTACCCCATTTAAAAAAAAAAAATGCACACATCAGCACTGATGTTTTGGGAAAGGAACTAAAGGAAGAGGATTCTAAAACTTACCACACAAGTCTGGCCTCTTGATACATCCAGAATTTGCTGTGCTACTTGCAAGTCCGTTAAAGGCTGCTAAACCATCGGAGCTGTAGGCCCTGAGAACCGACAGCACGTTCATCGGCTTCTCCAGGCCCTGGGGCCCCCGCTCCGGCTTGGGCAGGCCCGCCGCGGGGTCCTGGGCTGGAAGAAGGCCCGGGCTGTGCCACTGCTTCTCCGCCGCCTGGGGTAGAGGGGAGACCAGTCCCTGGACGGGCTGCGGGCCGCCCGCGGGCAGCAGGCCATCCCTGCCGTCGCTGCCGCCATCCTTGCTGAGGGCGGGCGGCTTGCCCATTACCTCCGGCTCCGTGTCGACATCCTCTTCCTCGTTGTTCTCTCCCTTGGACGAGTCCATGTCCTCGGAGGAGGCGATGTCCGAGAGGTCATCAGTAGCGTTCTTACTTGTGGTTTCGGGGATCAGGATCGGGGCGTCGTCTCCCGAGTGGGCCTTCCCGTCGGGTTCCCTGTTGGGGCAGGAACTGGAGGCCCCCGAGCCCAGCAGACCCGGGGAAAAAACCCCGAACTGCTTGTAGAAGTCTGAGGGGAAGTTACAGAACGCTGGGTCCACGTGGCTGGGCCATGGGCCACCCTTCTGCTCCCCCAGAGTCTCCTTGACCTGTCCCTGGGCCATCTTCTCAGAAGCCGAGTCTAGCGCCCCCATCAGGTTGGGAAGCGCCACCTCTTTGCTCGATTGTACCGAGGGCAGCAGGGCCACTTTACTGGCCTCCCGGCCCTGGTCTTTGCAATTGACCGTCACCCCCATGGCGTTATCTTTGCGTTTCGCTTTGCCCAGGTGGTTGGCCTGGAGATGAAGGGCCATCAGTTCCATCGAGGACGTCGTGAAAGCACAAAACAAGCAGCCGTGCCACGCGATGCTGTCTTGCACCGTCAGCGAGGAGCCGGGGAGGGAGGCGGCATCCGGCCGCACGGACAGGTCCAGGGGCTCGTACTGAGACTTCTCCGACTTCCTGGGGACCGCCTTGCCACCGGCCTTCTCCTCGCCGCCCGCGTCCGCCCCGTGGACCTTCATGGAAGGAGGGTCCGAGAGGGCTTTGTCCTTCACGTCCTTCTCTTTCTTCAAGGAGCTTAGGACAAAGCTGTCCATGAATGCTTGCAAGGACCCTTGGAAATTCACACCGTTGTTCACGATACTTTGATAAGCTCTCCCGATTTCAGAGAAGTGGGTGCTTTTGGAAGGAAGGTCGGTACCCTTCAGAGCCTCCGAAGGGGCCTCAGCAGACAGGCCGGCGGCCTGGCCCGGGTGATCTCCGGACGAGAGCGCTCCTGACGTCCACTGCTGAGATGCAGGGCCACCACCTCTGAAGTCGATCCCAGGGAGACCCTTAAAAGCCCCCCTCAGGACGTCTGGCCGGATAAACAAAGCAGCTTTGCTGGCCAGCTCGTCCCTGTGGTCTTGGTTCGAGAGCTGCCCGGACAGCGGTCCCGCTCCGTTCTGCCGCTCCCGGTGGTGCCGTTCCAGGTGGTATTTTAAGGACGCTGACTGGGTGCCGGCATAATCACAGTGGGGACATTTGTAGGGTTTCTCACCTGCGAGATTTGGGTATAAGGAGACAAAAAAAAAAAGTATTAATCTCATTTTGGTGTGCTGAACGAGGCTAGAAGGATCAACATTTGTTCTTGGAAACAAAGCAGCTCAAACTAATAATTAGTTAGAGAACAACTGTTTTTTAATAGAAGAATAATTCGTACTCTTAAGCTTTTTTAATGATTTTGTACCATTTGGGACTATTCAGGAATGACATACTATCTACACACAATTAGCTATCTTTTTCTTTATCTAACATGTGAAAACGGCTGTAGATTTAAAAGCTATGATTATGAAAATTAAGCATAATAATTTCAACCACAGTGATCATTAAAAGTAGAAGTTTAAAAAGACAAAGTATGTAACGAATGGGTGGTTGCAATATTTTGTGTATACAATAGCTCTAAAATTTGTTTAAATTATACACATGGAAACCATTTTTAAACCTAAAAATTTTATGGCACTGTTACGCAAGACTGAAATGAATGATTTAAGTCTTGCTCTGCAGTAAATCATGGATATAATTAGCAAATGGCATACTGCACAAGTAATTTATCATTATTTGGAGGGCACCATTCCAGACGGGCTCGGATATCTGCAGACCTACTGCATTGTTTCTAAATAAAGCACTATAAATACCGATTCTATAAAATATTAATACCATTACAGTGCATTATGATTGCAGCATGTAAAGACATATAGTTAAGATAAAAAGCAGTCAATAAAACTTAAAAGAAAATGAGTAATAAAAAGGTACAGAATATATTTAGTTTCTGTATTTGAAATTAACATTATCTTCTGGTCTTTGTAGTGCCTTAAATTTGTTCTAATGGCAAACCTAATGCTCTGGTAGTAAAATGTGTAATTTACCTATAACAAGCGCTTTCTAGAGAATAAAAATAGCTTTAAAGACTGTTTTAAAACATATAAGATCATTTTCATGAATTAAATATTTAAATTCAATGCACCACTTCTATTGTTTCTTTCCACTATGGGAAAGCTACCCCGTAACATACAACTCAGGCCTGCCTGCATGGTGGCAAAGAGGAAGATGGGAAGGTGAACAGATGTGGATTTACATATATTTCAAGAATTTGTTAGCCATCCAGGATCCTCTCTAGGCTTTGGAATACAAAGGCTCTTTGGAGGGAATGGGGCCGTGAAGAGTTCCAGCGAGCGAGCTCGCAAGTGCACCCTGTCAACATCCACCACTGCTTCTCTGAGGACACCCAGGCATCCCCACCCCGCCCGCCACTCTACTGTGAAACAGGCTGATCTAAAAGCAACAGCAAATCCAGGACGAACGGTGTATTCTGGAGACATTTTACCGTGCATAGCCTTGGCCGACGCTGTGACTCTCGACTCCCCAGGCATAAGGCATTTTGGGGTAAGACATTTGTTGGGGGCGTTGGAGGGCGGGGAGGCGTGGACTTTGTAAATAAGAGGGTCACCAGCCCAGGTGGCGAGCAAGGGACGCCGAGTCACCACCAGACTGCGGGCTCCAGCCTTGGGAGAAGCTATGCCTGCTTCATCCAATGTTGGCTATGCGCCCCTCTTTCCTTCCTACGAGCCCCTGCAGGTCTCCCCACGGACCCCTCAGAGACGGCCCTCCCAGGAAGTCTCTTTCTCTCAATGCAAAGGTCGCATTGTCTCTGGCTAGACCGATGACATGAATCCAGAGGAGGACTCAATCCCCATTGACGTAAAGGTACCGTGTTCCACTTCTTTTTTTTTTGCCTTTTTGTCATTTTAGGGCTGCACCCGCGGCATGTGGAGATTCCCAGGCTAGGGGTCTAACAGGAGCTGTAGCCGCCGGCCTTCGCCACAGCCACAGCAACGCGGGATCCGAGCCGCGTCTGCGACCTACACCACAGCTCACGGCAACGCCAGATCCTTAACCCACTGAGCTAGGCCAGGGATCGAACCTGCAACCTCATGGTTCCTAGTCGGATTCATTAACCACTGAGCCATGACGGGAACTCCCATGTTCCACTTCTGGAAGTCAATCCCTATGCTAGGCTCAGAAGCACAGAATCACTGTGGTCTGGACATGTCCCTGGAGCTAGGAAATCCTCACTGGGACGGGCGCTGGTGACGGAGTGCTGCCGGGCTGACCTAGAAGTCCAGTGGCCAGTTGGAGGAGAGGCAGTCCCTGAAGCTAAGGGGGTGACTGTGAGGCTGGTGGCAAGAGAGACTGACTAGCAATTTGGGATCCTGACCCATCCTGGTGGAAGGGGGTGGTAAGGAGCGCCGTGAAAGTCGGCAGAGGTGAAGCTTCAGGTACCAGATGAGACTCATGTTGCATTTCAGAAATGCACCTGGAAATGATTAAGTGCATCTGGCAAAGGGTCTGTGGAGGATGCATGGGCATTTGTCAGCAGAGCTGCGGAGAGAAGATGCAGACCTTCCCTGCGGGCCTGCATGGGCAGGGGGCTGCCTTTCTCGGTGGCCTGCAGGGATTGCTCCGGGACGTGGGGAAGTTTCCAAGGGACGCGCATTTGAAATGCTCACGGGGGCGGTGGTGGTGGTTCTCAGACTGAAATGAGCATTAGACTCCCCCAGGCGAGTTTAAGACACCAGTTCTGGGACTAACACAGGGCAGTTATGACCCCCTGGGCCCGGGGTGGGGCCAAAATGGGTGCTTTGAGTAAGTGTCCCTGAGGATCCTGATGCCGATGGTTCAAACATCACACTTTGAAAGACCGAAGCGAAACTGCCTGGGGAGCTTTAAAAAGTGCTGATTCCTGGGCCCCCCTGCACCTCCAGAAATTCTGAGCTTCCAAGGTGCAGACTGGGCTTTGGGGGTCTTTCAAAGGCCCCCGTGTGACACTCTGCGGAGCCTGAGTGGAGAACCGCTATAGGAGCCTCCCTAGAAAGTTCCCTTCCAGGTCCATATTATGTAGCACGGAAGCCTGTCTGGACCTCTGGACCCCAGGAGGTGCTTGGAGAGTCTGGCCTGGGGACCAGAGACACTGCGCTATTTTGTGCTCCACTGGGTCCCACCTCGAGAACTTTGCTTCCTTGCCCTGCCACGCGGCAAGCTGGAGCACACGTCTTCCACGGCATCCCATCAGCTCTAAACGTTGTGTCGAGAACTAAGCCTGAATGATGCCAGAGACATACGCATCCGTATGCAGATGCGCCCGCACGCCTGAAAACACATGTTCCCCAACTGAATAAACCGATTGGTAAATGAGCACCCACCTCCCCCATAGTCCTGTTCCTGATGCTGGGAACTGAGTCAAAGAGGCAAGGTCTCTGCTCCCACAGCTTTCAGAGGAGGCATGTCACAGGGGTATTAAAGCAAGAGGCACGCATACACTTCACACACACACACACACACACAACCACTCATACCAAGCACACACCACAGACACATCGCACAATCCACATATACCCTATACGCCACTTATAGCACATATCACACACCACATACTTCACACATGTACTGTACACGCACACACCACACACACACCACATACATACACAGAGCACTCACACCACATATATCACACATCACGCATGTAACATACGGTATGCATACACACACACACACACACACAAACACACGGACACCACAAGCACACACACACACACACTCACACACCCATCACACAGTGCAGGAGAGGCCCTCTTCACTCAACTCGCTGCTCTTTTCAAGTTCAAAATAGGCCTTGGCCTCTGCTGTCCCAGGAAAAAAGGCCATAGCTGAGAAACGAGAATGGTTCCTTCCTAGCAGTTGAGCCTCCAGGAGTCCAGGCCCTGGTAAATGTGGGGCCACGTACAAGAGTCCTCGAGGGGTGTTCTGATCGTACAGGCCTGGTAGGGCGCCCCTCTGCACGCGCCCTGGGAGAGCCCTTGGCCGTGGGTTTCTCCATGTGGCTGCCCCGCCGAGCGCCTGAGAAGCTGTGGCTGGGTGACAGCTCTCTCTCACCCCAGTCTCCTGAAAAACATTCCAGAGGGAGCTCTGGGGGATAAACCCACTGGCTTTGGAGTTTTTATTTTAAAAATGAACAAACACCTGGTTTTATTTTCTTCGTAATCCCTAAGGGATGTGATATAAGCATGACTGCCCTCTGCCTAGAAGCCTCTCCTCTCCCCCTTTCTTGGCTGCCCGGCTTCCAGGGGTCCGCGGGGATGGAGACCCCCACTGGCCCCGGCTGGGGTGGGTTTACGGCAGGCAGACCCAGGGGAGAGTGTGCCCCCCAGAAGATCCTGCCCCACCCAGGTCTCGTTTCCCTGGAAACGTCCTAGCTGTTTCCCAAGCAGCCGTACCCAGGGGCACATTGCACAGCTCTCGGAAGGCAAACGACACTGGCCTGGACCGGGTGGAAAAACCTGTGGGCACGTTCAGTGGACTCTCAGGTGCAGTCTAGGTCTGCTTTTCTTTTCTTTTTCTTTTTTTTGGTCTTGCTCTTTCCTTCTTCCTTCCTTCCTTCCTTCCTTCCTTCCTTCCTTCCTTCCTCCCTCTCTTTCTTTCTTTCTTTCTTTCTTTCTTTCTTTCTTTCTTTCTCTTTTTAGGGCTGCACCTGCAGCACACAGAAGTTCCCAGGCTAGGAGTCGAATCAGAGCCACAGCTGCCAGCCCAAGCCACAACCATAGCAATGCAGGATCCCAGCCGCCTCTGCGACCTATACCACAGCTCATGGCAACACCTGATCCTTAACCCACTGCACGAGGCCAGGGATCGAACCCGTGTCATTATGGATGCTAATCAGGTGTTTTCCCGCTGAACCACAGCAGGAGCTATAAGGTCTCTTTTTTCCATTTGGTTGACAGACAAATGGGTCCACCTGTGCTGAAAGCCACCGCAGAGGGAACATCACCCCATCTGGCCTGAGCGTGCTGGGCTGGCTCTAACGAAGCCCTAGGCTCCTGCCAAGGAGTGGGTCAGTGGACTGCCCAGCCCTCTCCGTGCCCCCCGCCCCCCCGCACTGGGCAGGACTCTGTCTGAGACTTGGAAAGGCATTCTGTGCAGCCACGTGGCCCAGGCAACCTCAGACCCTGCCAGCAGCTCTGTCCAGTTGAATGATGGTCCACTTAGGCCCATAAACAAGTCCAAGTCTATCGGGGGTGGGGAATCAGTCAGACTGCCCCGGGCTTTCCAGGGCCACACGAGCCCTCTGGTCCCCTCTGTGACATTTGGATCCAAGGTCTTTGCAACTACCCATTGCAGGAACCACACACTCAGATGCTTTCTGGGTGAATCAATGGATAGGAGTGTACAAAACAGAGGGATGGGTGACAACCACCCCTCCTGGAGGGCTACTGCCACTAACTCCACAGCAGGGGACATGCGGACCTCTGTCTAAGGAAAGCCTCACTTCCAGATTTCCACGTGCAATATCCCAGGTTCTCTTTTTTTTTTTTTTTTTTTGGTCTTTTTAGGGCCACACCTGAGGCATATGGAGGTTCCCAGGCCAGGGATCGAATCTCAGCTACAGCCACAGCAACACGGGATCTGAGCCGTATCTGCAACCCACACCACAGCTCATGGGAAGGACGGATCTTTAACCCACTGAGCAAGGCCGGGGATCGAACCCGCATCCTCGTGGATCCTAGTTAGGTTCGTAAACCACTGAGCCACGAAGGGAACACCAATATCTTAGATCTTAAATACTAGCATGTACTTAAAAAACTTGTGCAAACATGCAGAGGGCTGTAGGACCCTATTCTGCAGACTGGGTCTGGTCCGTGAAACTTGTGTCTGAGAAAAGGAGGACCGGCACTGAGTCATTTACCCACCAAAGAAAGCAGGGAAGGACAAGGGTGACTTTCGGTGAGGAAGCCCCTCACCGCGTTTTTAAAAAACAGGATGTGGGTCCAAACGATGCATTTCTAGAAAAGAGACTTCTGCAAGAAAAGGCATAATAAAATAAAAAATCACCAGTTCATCACTCCGATGGACTAAGGAAATTATTGGAATCATCTTACATTAAACCAGCTACCCACTGACACATGGCATAAGATGTAGATTCAATTTTGGAATAGCATTGATAACTTCTCCAAGTCATCGTATCATAAATTTTAAGAAATATACGACCAAGTGGTTTAATTAGTTCATTGTACCTATTTTTACATGGTCATGTCTTTCATCACTCTGAGCCTCACTGTGAACTTCACATTCAAGGAACCCTCCCTTATCTGGGGAGTTATTCCGGAACTATTCAGAGTGAGTTCCCCATAGTGCTTCTCCGAAAATAACAGGGGGATTCATTTCATTCCCTTTGGAAATTCCTTTCTCAGGCTTTTCGGAAGTGCTTCAGGCTTCCAACTTTTGTATGAGTGTGTGTGTGTTGGGGGGGGGTGTTAACAGTCCCCAAAGTGTTTTCACTTTTAAGTTGGGTAACTGAGTTTTTTCCTATATTTGCATCCCCTATTTGATATTTATTTAGTCTTTCTACGTGTCTTTACTTAGTTAATACCAGGAGAGATAAATGCGGTGGTGCCTTTGCAGCGAAGCTCCAGTACATTAATATAAATTGTACACTAATTCCCCCAAAGCATATATATGTTGTAAACCTGAAGACTTTTCACACAGCTGCTTATTGCTAAACAGTGCCTTGTCCAGAAGGGGACAATCTGTGTCTCTAATTGCTGTCACTGAAGCCGAGATTCATTATGTGACTTTCCCATTAAAATGTGAGCATTAATTTGTATAATGAAATATCACCCACTGCAGTGTTCATTAGCCATGCCCTACTGTATACGCACATTGTTAGCTACCTAGAAACTGTAGTTAATTTCACTAATGGATATTTCCCTACTTAGTGTTTGGTAGGAAATTTATACTGTAACATTACCTCTTAAACTTTTAAGGAAATTTAAATTCAATCAATTATTTTCAACAAAAGTTTGGGATGTCATTAAGGCAGGGAAAAGCTCGGCTGGGGGACTGCAGAGGAATAAAATGGGCTTTTAGTTCATCTCAGAAATGGAAAAACGAGGGGATTTTAATTCAAAACCGAAAGACAAAAAAGAATCATCTCCTTTTCGGCAAGTGGGTCTTTTTGTGTTTTTGTTTTTTTCCTTTTTTTTTCATCGTTTCGCAGGTGGCTGTCACCACTAAGAACAACCGCGCAGGCTCTCCTTTTAGAAAGGAAAATGGGAAGTGCGCCCATTTTAACCAATTCCTTTTTTTTGGAGCATTTATTCAATGTGCTTTTAGAAATGTTAAAACGGCTTGGTTACCTCGCCTAGAAGAGGAAATAACCCAAGCATCAAAGGTAACGTGTGTGTGTGTGCAACAGGCAGGAGGCACCCGAGGTGGCCAGCGTGTAATCCCAGCCCACCTTTCACGCCAGGGGTCGGGGCACCTCCACAGCCCCCGTGGTCATTTCCTTGCCTCGCCACCTCCCTAAGCTCATCGTGCTGGTGGGGAACCCGAGGCAAGAGGGGTCAAGGAGGCCTCGGGCCAGTCTGAGATCGGGGGCGGGGGGCAAGGAGGAGCCGGCGTGCACAGTACTTCCCTTTGATTTCGCCGGGAGGCTGCGTCAACACACCTTGTGGGTACAAGTCACTTCCTTTCCTCCCGCTGGTTATGGTGTGGACACCCACTGTCAAAGAAATGTTGCATTAATTCCCTAAAATAAGCCAAAAATTCACCCAGAAAATTAAAAAAAAAAAAAGTGATCAATACAGTGCAGTGAAAAGAATGGAAATTTCAAAGTAGGCAGATGTGGGTTAGGACCTGTAATCACTGCTGGGCAACTCCGAGTGGGTAACACAGCATCTCTGAGGCTCAGATCCCTCCCCGGCAAAGGACAAAGTGCAAAGGGCCGGGGAGGAGGATGAGGGGCTGGGAGTGTGGACCACGGTCTCCAAAGTGCTGTGAGGATTCCGGGGTGAATTCACCAGTGCTTAACACAGACGCCTGCTGCCTGCACACAAACGTGCAGAAAGTGGTGACTAGGGTTGCTGTCGCTGTTACTGTATCTCTGTTGGCTGAATCTTCCTGCGGGCAGCCGCTTGCTGTCATGCTGTGTAGACAGCCTCAGACGGGAGACAGGAAAACTCCCAGGCTGTGCCTCCCTCACAGGGCACCCAGCCCTTGGGAGGTGCTGTAGGACAGAAGGCCTCTCACCCTATGGCCCCGTCAGGACAGAGAAGCCTCATGCCTGGTGCCAAGAATAACAGGGGAGGAGTTCCCATTGTGACTCAGTGGAAGTGAATCTGTCTAGCATCCATGAGGACGCAGGTTCAATCCTGGCCTCGCTCAGTGGGTTAAGGATCCGGCGTTGCCATGAGCTGTGGTGTAGGTCACAGATGCAGCTTGGATCTGGCATTTCTGTGGCTGTGGCGAATGCCAGCAGCTACAGCTCCGATTGGACCCCTAGCCTGGGAACCTCCATATGCCACGGTTGCAGCCCTAAAAAGACAAAAAAAAAAGAAAAAGAAAAAGAATACAGGTGAGAGCTGAGGAGGGCACCCCATACATCCAACCCACCCAGCCAGAGCCCAGTCTCTGCGTCACGGAGGCAGGCAAACCCCGCAGCCCATCCTGAGACCCCCGAAGAGCCACTCCTGACTGCTCTGTCCCATAAAGAGGTTCCCAGCTCAGGGCCAGACCAGCACATGCATCACATCCAAACCGGATTCGTAAATAATTCGCATAATTGGAGAGGGGAGGAGAAAACAAATGAGATTTATTTTTAATTAGTCTCTGAACTTGAGTGGCTCCAAATTTTCATGAGTGAGGTTGGTGGTCATTCCCGAGACAACAGACACCCCCTGGAAAGTTGGAACAGACAGGTGAGCCGTCGCAGGGGGTGCTACACCTTCTGAGGCTTGTGGAGAACCCACACCCCTCCAGCCTCTCAGGAACCGATCAGCAGATATGCTCTGGACCCTTCAGAGTGTCCCCAAGGTGGTACTTGGAGGAGGGGCTAGTGAGGGAAAGGATGGAAGTGCCTCTGTAGGCAGCCTATAATGAAAGGACTGCTGGCCTCGGTCAGGGGCAGCCTGGGGGCATCCCTGCCTGGCACAGCTAAGTGTTTGCTGATGTCTCTCCGTGATGGATGGTTAATTATGTGTCAACTTGACTGGGCCACAGGGTGCCCAGATCGTTGGTCTAAGGTTTTAATGGCGTGACTGTGAGGGTGTTATTGGATGAGATTGATATCTGAATAGCAGACTGAGTAAAGCAGATACCCTCCCCAGTGTGGGTGGGCCTCGTCCAGCCCACTGAAGGCCTGACTGGAACAGATCTAAGCAGGGGAGCGCTCTCTTTGAGCTGGGACACTGATCTCCTGTTTGGGTACTCCATCTGGGACCATAAGCCCTCCTGCCTCCCTGGGCTTTGAACTCACACCGGAACTTATACCTTTGCCATCTCCTGGGTCCCCAGCTTGCCCAGGGCAGATCCTGGGACTTCTCAACCTCCACAATTAAGCAGGCCAATTCCTTATAAAAACGACCTCTCTCTCTAGATAGATGTATATAGATATGCATATACATAGAGAGAGATGAATATGTATATATGTGTTTACATATACTCATATACAGATGCATATATATATATGGATGTGTATGTTTATGTATAGAGCTATGTGCATGTATAGAGATGGGTATATATGTAAAGAGACGTGTATTATATATTCATGTTTATGGATGTGTAATATACTTATGTAGTTGTGTATGTAATAAATGTGTATGTACATGTATACAGATGTGTGCATATATAGAGATCTGTGTGTATATGAGTGTGTGTGTGTGTGTGTGTGTATATATATGGAGAGAGAGAGAAAAAGAGAGGTACCTATGTATGTATATGCACATAGATGTGTACACATGCATGTGTACGTGTGTGTGTGTACACAGATGTGGATATGTGTGCATATGCATAGGTGTGGATATGTATGCATATGTACGTAGATGTCTACACATGCATGTGTATATATGTGTGATACGTACATAGATGTGGATATGTATGTATATGTACAGAGAGGTGTACACATGCATGTGTGTATATGTGTGTGTACGTATATAGATGTGGTACGTACATAGAGGTACATATGTATGTATATGTGCACAGATGTGTACACATGCGTGTGTGTGTATGTATGCATATGTACATAGAGGTGTATGTGGTATAGGTGTATGTACATGAATGTGTACGTAGGTACACAGATGTGTACGTATGCAGAGGCGTATACAGGAGTATATAGACATGTATATCTATGCGTATGTACATAATGTATAGATATAGGTGTGTGTGTATAGATGTGTATACATAAGTACATTTCTAGAGATGTGCACACACACACAGACACACACACACACACACACCCACACACACGGTTTCTCCGGAGAACCCTGACTGACAGTCACCTTTCTGACCGGCTCTGACCGCCAGTGGCCAGGCCGTGCGCTCTAGGAGACAAAGGGCACACGTTCAGTGACTGGGTTGTAACCAAGGTCATGTTTCAAACAGAAGAGATGTTCGGCATCCCCTGGGCGGGCGGCAATCAACAGCTGCCCGGAGGGAGCCAGAGTGGGGCAGCCCCGAGGACCCGAGCATCCTCCCGGTGCCTGCCCTCGGTCCCGCACGGATCCGGCTGGAGCTCACGGAGCAGCAGAATGTTCCAGCTCCCTGCAGGCTCTCCCCGGCTCCCAGGTGTTCAGGGCAACCTGACTGGTGCATCTACTCAGAACCCCTCTAATAAACAGGTGTCGGGCGAAGAAGAGCAGTAATTGAGTTAATGTAGTGGCATTAAAAAAGGAAAGTGGTTTTTATGAGTTTGATGTTATATGATCAAAACTTTGCCAAGAGATGGAGAGAAAAACAGAGAGAACATACCACCTCATGTCCTGACCAATTAAAGTGTATTTATTACACTCTGGAGTTTTAATGTGCTCGTATAGGTCCATTATAGGAAAACGCCAAAAGATGGCATTTTGGAAAACAAGAATTCTGTTTCAGAGGTGGCTGTGCTCTGGCCATGTCGCCTGGAAATACTGAACCACAAAGAGCAAGGCAAAGGCAGGACAGGTCTTCTCTACAACCAGGGCCTCTATTAACTCATTCATTAACCACTTGATTTTGATTTTTAATTACTCGCGTAATCTACACTTTTACATTGTCGTAATGGGTGTTTACTTTGGTGATTTATAACGTGTAACACTTTCTGCTGTGTTCAAACGTACAAGTGTAAGCATTTTCATACTTCTTTGTTCTTTGATAAAAAAGGAAATTGATCGTTATTTGGTTACCATTCCGCCTTCCAAACATTGCAAATGCTGTTTTCGAGGAGGGCTGGTGTTATGTTTCCATGGCTTCTTTCATTTTCTCCCTTATCCTGGGAAGTTTCTAGAAGGCCTCTGTCTGTGGCCCTGTCTTGCTTCTCTCAGTGTCTCCAAAGACTATTGGTCACAAACTTTAAAAGCTTGTGAGGCAAAAGAAGCAAGAGTTTAGGAAAACGTAATCTTTCTCAAACACTAAAAGGTCCCAAAGCAGCATCCACTGGCTTCTGCTCAGGTTCAGCTAGACTTCCTTCTGCCAACTTCGGCCCTAATTTACCAGGAATATTCTGTGGTGTTTCTGCTTAAACCAAGAGGCAGCTGATGGGGGTCAGACACCCCTAGATCGGCAAAGCTCCTGGTTGGGAGGCAGGATTCACACTCCCTGGCAGGGCTGGCCTCACCACCGCCCCCGGGAAACCTGGCCCAGTCACCTCTACCTACATCATATGAAAGGGCAGGACCTCAGTGCCCACCTGGTCAGGTCTCCACACTCCTGCAGACACTGGGTTGGTGGGTACCCTGGAGGACTGCCTCCCACGTCCTGGCAGTCTCTGGCTGCCCCTCGACCACCACAACCCTAGGGCACCCGATTCCAACTCGGGGAGGAAAGCGGATAACGGCATGACCTATCTTGCAGAGAAGTGCAAAGGCCCTGAGGCAGAAACTCAGGGACCTCCCCCCCCCATCACTGTGCTCCTGGGGAGAAGTCTTCTGTCCACAAACCAGGGATCTAGCAGTGGCAGGCTGGTTGCCACGCTGTGGCTTCTGACCCGCTCATGTGTGCGGGGTGCCTTTCCCAGAGGACCACAGGTTTCCTAGGGAAGAGGCCACATTCCCCACGGCACGCGTCCCCTCTGAGCCACCCGGCCCCCGGCATCGTGCAAGGACAGCAGAGGAAGGGTCACTCACTTATGCTTGAATTTATTCTGTCATTCCACCTTTCCAATAAATGTATCATGCACCTTGTAAGCTGCAATTTACTGCAAGATACTCTTGCAGGCCCCGGGTTCTATAGCAATCAAAAAAGATGGACAATATTGCCACCTCGCAGTCTGCTTGACGGGAGACAAATGGCAGAGGGAAATGAACAACTGAACTGAGCAAGATCGTTTCCCGAAATGTTAAATCTACGAAGGACACAACGCGGGGGCGTTGAGGGATACTTCAGGCGGGGTAGTCAGGCGTGGTCTCTCTTAGATCACGTGACACGAAGCCCCGCCCCCCGCAGTGACCCCCCCCCCCAGGGAGGAAGAGTATTCCAGGCGGAGAGGGCGGGAGGTGCAGAGGCCCTGCACAGGAGGGACAGGAAGAAGGCGATGCGCTGGAGGGGAGGGGACAAGGGTGATGGTGGCCAGAGGGGCCGGCCCCACAGGCCCAGGAGAGTGAGGGAGCCTGGGGCTTGGTTTTAGGGGACCTCTCTTGGCCCTGGGGTGACCCCCTCGAGGGAAGTGCGCCAGGATGGGCCGGGGTCGGGGGTGGACAGTGGCAACGCCCAGCTGTACCAAGGCTGCGAATAAAGAAGGCTTCCCGTCCCTTGGCCACCCGCCCTCAGGGCTCGTCTGGGTGTCTGGGAGATTTGCAGATACCGGCGAGGGCTCCCCGTCTCTAACTGCGCGCCGCACACGAGGCCCCTATGCACTAAACATCTCACACAACCCCGAGCTTTATTGACTCCTCGGGAAACAGACCACAATTATTTTTGAAAATAGATGGTATATTTGTCTATCCTCTGAAGCAGCTCCTACTCCAATAGATAAAGTGTCAGGAGAAAAAATCAAAGAAAATGGAGGTGTCCGTATCTCAGAGAAATTTTTTTTTCCCCCTGTACTGGCACTGTGCAAACAACTGGCAGAAAAGCGAACAAGAACCGAGACTGAGGGCCGAGGCAGAGAGACCACGAGTGGCCCTTACCAAGAGGGGCTAGGACAACACCGCAACGGGGGAACTGACGGCAGTGGACAGTGGTCCGACGGCTTGGTTACGAGCATCCTGGGGAGCTCCCGTCGTGGCTCAGTGGTTAACGAATCCGACTAGGAACCATGAGGTTGTGGGTTCGACCCCTGGCCTCGCTCAGTGGGTTAAGGATCCGGCGTTGCCGTGAGCTGTGGTGTAGGTTGCAGACGCGGCTCGGATCCCGCGTTGCTGTGGCTGTGGCGAAGGCCGGCGGCTACAGCTCCTGTTAGACCCCTAGCCTCCATATGCCGCGGGCGCGGCCCTAGATAAAGCAAAAAAGACAAAAAAAAAAAGCATCCTGACTCTTCTTTTGAGGAAGCCAGGGAGAGCCCCATGGTGACTCCATCCATCCAGTCCCACATGCAGGTAATGTAACGCCAGTGGGCCAGAAGCCGGCTTGCCTGAACGGGAGGGGAGATGCTACTTGCCTTTTTTAAATTTTTTTTTAGGGCAGCACCTTCAGCATATGGAAGTTCTTGGACTAGGGGTCAAACTGGAGCTGCAGCTGCCGGCCTACACCACAGACAGAGCGACGATGGATCCAAGCTGCGTCTGCGACCTACACCGCAGCCCCAGGCAATGAGTGACCCTTAACCCACTGAGTGAGGCCAGGGATCGAACCCACATCCTAATGGATACTAGTCAGATTCTTATCCCACCGAGCCACAACAAGAACTCCTACATGCCCCTGCCTCTTTTTTTTTCACTTTTTTCTGACCACGCCGTGGCATATGGAGCTCCTGGGTGGGACTCAGATCTGAGCCGCAAGCCGCAAACTAAACTGCAGCTGCAGCAACACCCGATCTTTAACCCACTGTGCCGGGCCGGGGATTGAACCCAGCACTCCCAAGAGGCCGCGAATCCTGTTGCACCACAGGGGGAACTCCTACATGTCCTTTTATATTTAGAGTTTGAGCTTGGTTCTCATCTGCCCCTCAAAGACCCCTGGTCCCTACGAGGGTGTGGGAGGTGCTATTTCAGTGTAGTGGAAGGAACAACAGGTCTTGGGGCCTGGGACAAAGCATCACCCTCCCAGACCTGGACCACAGGAGATCCACATTGACGCGCCCGTGTGCCACTCAGGGAGGGCAGATCCGGAACCGGAGCATGGCAGCCCCGGGCCTCCTCCTCCGAGCTGGACACCCAGATCTCTCACCTGTGTGTATCCTCAGGTGGACCTTTAGGTGATGGGATGTTCGGAAGGTTTTCCCGCAGTAGGGGCAGTCCTTCATGGCCGAGCCCAGGCTCCTGTCGCGAAGCAGTGCGGGCTGCTGGACGCCGGCAGATCTCCCAGCCTCCTCACCAATGTCTGCAGTGGAGGAGAAAAATGTTCGCACATCACTTCAGCACATGTCAGAAGTTGTTCGCACCAAAACTGCTAACACCACACAAAGTTAAACATGTCAATACTACACCTGTCTATTTCATTCTTTAAATCTGACAGAATGCTGACAATTCATGTATTTTCTTGTTATTCTCTTAAATTATTTCATCTTTCCTATCATCATTTTAAGCAGCATATGGTACCTTTATATTGAACTGAATTAAACAAGAAAAGAAACAGCTGTGTCAGCAGCTGGTTTGATTTCTTCCTTTGCTTAGCTCCTATTAAATATTTTTTTTTCAAAAGTTTAAAAATGGTGGTGTTTGTGGCATCTGATTAATTTATAATCTGGGCTAGCTGGAGAGTTGGCCATAGCATCAAAATCACATTTGCATTATATCGAGCAACAAATGAAAAAAAAAAAAATGTCTCGGCTGAGTCCCTAAGACAGGCAGACATACAGCTATTTTGGGACAGGAAAGAAAATTATCCCAAACTGATCATTTCTGTCTTGTAGAGTCTTGCCTCCATCGCTGGCTGGTGTAATCTCATGAAAGGGACAAGAAGTATGGAAATGCAGTTCCACAATTAGCCCATGACAAACATACAGTGACATATTCAAAGTCATGTGCGGAAACTCAGCTGCAAAACTCCCATAAACTCAGGGCACTGCAGTTAAATCTTTGTGCGGTGACTTGAGAACTTCCTCTGTAAAGTATCAATACAAATTTTCCTTCCTGCTGTTATTTGTTACGTAACCCAAACCATTAGAAAATGGAATAAAATTTACATATGGCTGCCTTCTGCACAGAACTGATGGGACGTGAGAGTAAATAAAACTGTGAAAATATCTAGTGGTTGGAGGATATGTTATTGCAACACCCGAGGCCTGACATCACATTGCCAAAGAGGCGACACCGGGGGAGCAGGGCGGGAGCGGGTAATCTGCATCTCGAGAAGGGGAGGCAGACAGCCTTCTCTGGCCTCCTTGCAGGGTGGAGGCTGGCCGCCTGGCACAGAATCCAAGCTCCCGAGGCTGGCAGGGTCCTGGCTGTGGCTTCCCGCCCACCTTCTAGACCTTGTGGAAGATCCACTGTGAGAACAAGTGGGGATAATAAGCAGACCTGTGAGTTCTACAGAGAGCAAAATAAACAAGAATCGTACCTTCCAAGCAATGGAAAATGCAAACTGCATTTACTCTGCCACCTCCATTCCTGGTGCTCTCGGCTCACAGCCAAAAGGGACAGCCTGAGAGGCCATGAACAAGACGAAGGCAATCGCCCTTCATTCTCCTCTGGAGGTTTGCTCAGAGCAACCGTGGAAAGAACCCCTTTGGCTTCGAGCATCCTCTCTGCATTTGGACTGTGCACGAAGGCAGCATCACCCTGGAAAATTTCCTCGAAGGCTCACTTTTAATCCTATTCATCCCAGCTCTTCTAACCATCCTTGGAAGAGCTATTCAAGGGGTCTAGTGGCCTAGCTTTTTTTTTTTTTCCTCCTAATTTTGCAGATGATCCATACCTAGAACTCACAGACCTAGTACTGGCTTTGCGGCTGTGCACGTGAATATCGAAAGACTACCCACAACGGGTATTGTGCTACTGTTAAGGGCAAACAGGCACACGAGAATGATGCAAGCTCATGGCAAATAAAGGCCCCTTAAGCAGTCACAGTGTGGTCCGTCCGTATCTGCAGGTCGAGTCCACCGGCTCTATCTTAAAGAGTCTAGTTGCCGACAGCCCTGGGGAACAATGGCCAGATGCCAGAAGCCAAGTCCAAGTCAACCACATCTTGGTGTAAGCAGCCACCTCAACCCCAAACCTGTTGCCTTTGCCCTCCCAGCGTTATTCAGCTCTCTTTCTGTGGGACCACCAGGTCTCACCCTTAAAACAACAATGAGCCTGATTAAAATTCTGCCAAAATGCCCCCAGCAAAGGGGTTGTCAGGATGGCCTATTTAAGTTAGAAGATCACAGGCCATCCATTGGAATGACAGCAGAAAGAAGTGCTGGCTTCAGGAGAGGGGTAGGCAGGTGCGGGCTTTGTTTTTTTTTTTTTGTTTTTTGTTTTTTTTAAGGGCCATACCGATGGCATATGGAGGTTCCCATGCTAGGAGTCAAATCTGAGCTACAGCTGCCCGCCTGTACCACAGCCACTGTAACGTGGGATCCAAGCCATGACTGCGACCTCCACCACAGCTCATGGCAATGCCAGATCCCCACCCCACTGAGCGAGCTCAGGGATCGAACCTGCATCCTCGTGGTTACTAGTCAGATTCAGTTCCATTGCGCCACGGCAGGAACTCCAGGTATGGGCTTTTGATGCCAAGTACCTGCCCATCCTCCTGCTGCAAGGTCTCCTTGTGAACCTTCCCTGGATCCTCCTCCACGCCCCGCCCCCTCCTCCACGCCCCGCCCCCTTCCGGGGGAGCAGGGCAAGGCAGAAGGAAACAGAGAGCAGGCAGAGGAGGTTTTGTCCCCCCACGTGGCTTTGGGTGAGTGCTGGCCCGGGGCAGCACACCGATAAACGCCGAGAGAAGACAGCCGCTGTGCACTCCTGCAGCCTCGCCGCCGGTAGGTGAGGATGAGCTTCGTCTCACTATGTGTCACTCTAAGTGATGGCCGGTATCTGCCTTCCTTTTATCTTTCTATCTTGGATATGTGTGGCCCAATAAAAAAAGAATAAATTTGTAAGATAAACAGCTTTCTTTGCAGATTTAAGAGTCTAATTTTCACTTTACACAGAAATGGGTCTCTCGCTCTCTCTCGCTCTCTCTCTCTCTTTTTTTTTTTTTTTTTTTTTGGTGGCGGGGGAGGGCCAGGGGGCCTGTGGCGTTTACTCTTAGACTAATCCAACTAGAAAAACAAACTTGAGCCACGATAAAGGGGAATTGTGGGTGGTCCCAGGAAGTGTCCAGTGAGACTGAAAGCCAAGCCAAGTACAGTCAGTGATGGGTGGAAGCTCCCCCCACCCCAGCCGCACGCTCTCAGGGCTGATGTGTGAGGCCACACCCACTCCCAGATGGGTATCAGCGGTCAAGGTGTGCTAAATTGAGCCCAGCCCCACTGAGAACCCGGGAGGCTGGCTCAGAGGGAAAGACGGGTCAGCTCTGTGATTCCTTCTCTGCCCAGTCTAAAAGCACGGGCAGCTGTCCTTCTCCAAGACCGCCCAGGATGGAGTCCCGAGGCTTTGCCTGTGATCTCACACTGCTGGCCAGGGAAGCAACCCCTGATCCAGGTTACGGATAGATCAGCCCTTCCCCAGCCCCTCCAGGAAACAGAAAAGGAAGAAGCTTTATAAAAATGACATTTGTGATCCTTGGTTAGGCCACTTGTGGATTGGTTTGAGGCCTTTGTTTTTGTTTTGTTTTTTGGCTTTTTAGGGCTGCACCCGAAGCATATGGAAGTTCCCAGGCTAGGGGTCAAACTAGAGCTACAGCTGCTGGCCTACGCCACAGCCACAGCAACGCGGGATCCGAGCCGCATCTGCAGCCTGCACCACTGCTCACGGGAATGCTCAAGCAAGGCCAGGGATCGAACCTGCATCCTCATGGATACTACTCATGTTTGTTACTGTTGAGCCACAATGCGAACTCCTGGTTTGAGATTTAAAAAATTTTCCCTTTTCCTGAAACCTTCACTATTTTTTCCTCTGATCAGACACTCTCTCTGAGTGTGCTGTTTAGGCTGCAGGTGGGCTTGTGGCCAGAGGTCAGCCTCAGACCTGCTGTCTGCTCCTCTTGCTCATCTGTGAAAGGAGGGACAGGGCTGCCCACTCCTAGAGACCACAGCACCCCTGAGAGTAGGAGCTTCCAGGTGTAGGTAGGGAGGCCAGCCCTTATCTAACATAGCCTCAGACTGGGTGTGCTCTAGGGCCTTGTACATTGGGGCCATGGCTGAGAAAGAATTCTAAGGATGCCTGTTTCTCTTCTTTACGCCACCAAATGATATGGGATCTATTCTTCTGAAATGGACGTCTTATATGATTGGAACAAATAATGTCCCAGCGTAACACAGGCTGCACATGGAACCCTTCCTGAGTTTTAGCCTAGAATGACTACATTGTAGAAGGTATCCAAAACTCTGCAAGCTTTCTCCTTTTCCTATAAGCTGACAGTGGTTCAATAAAGAAAGAGGACCTAATTACAGAAATACTAATTCAAAAAGATTACAGGCACCCCAATGTTCATAGCAGCATTAAGTGCAATGACCAAGATGTGGGAGCAACCTAAATGCCCATCAACAGATGAACGGATAAGGAAGATGTGGGATATAGAGACAATGGAATATTACTCAGGCATAAAAAAGAGAGATTTTGCCATCTGCAATCACATGGATAGAGACTTGGAGGGTAATACGCTTAGTGAAATGAAGTCAGACAAAGCCAAATACTGTATGATATCACTTATACGTGGAATCTAAAAAATACAACAAACTAGTAAATATAACAAAAAAGAAGCAGACTCATAGGCAAAGAGAACAAACTAGTAGTTACAAGTGGGAAGAGGGAAGGAGAGGGCCAATACAGGGGCAGGGCATTAAGGCATACAAACGATTTTGCATAAAATAAGCTGCAAGGATACACTGTAAAACACAGGGAAAGTAGCCAGTATTTTATAATAACTATAAATAGAATATAATCTTTAAAGAAATCTAAAATGGAATACAATGCATACTTTATATAATATATATACTATATGTTATAGATAATACATATAACACATATAGACATATATCATCAACTACACTTCAGTTTAACAAAGAGAATATGTTATTTTGGGGGTGAGGGGACATCAAACAACTGACCTTCCTAATTTTGTCATCACCTCCTACATTCCTATTTGCTTCTTTTTTTTTTTGTCTTTTTGCCTTATCTAGGGCTGCACCTGCAGCATATGGAGGTTCCCAGGCTAGGGGTCTAACAGGAGCTGTAGCCGCTGACCTTCACCACAGCCACAGCAACGCGGGATCTGAGCCGTGTCTGCAAACTACCCCACAGCTCACAGCAACACCAGATCCTTAACCCACTGGGCGAGGCCAGGGATCAAACCCACAACCTCATGGTTCCTAGTCGGATTCGTTAACCACTGAGCCACGACGGGAACTCCCTGTTTGCTTCTTCTAATCCTCCAAGCGTACAGCAAGGACAGCCTAGGTCAGGATGATACTGAGGTTGCATTACTTTCCCTGAGAATTCACGGAGGGAGGGCAAGAGGGAGGTCCCGCAGCTGGAGGCTGAAGGAAGGGGCCAGAGGAATTAAACATGGTCATGGATCATGCTGAAATCCTTACCACCGATTAACCCGCAGACTGGCAGTCCTGGATAGACAAAGAATCAGATGCTTCAAAAGAAAGACAGATAGCTTTTCAAAAGTTAAAGCCAGATACACTTAAAATACCACCAGCAGCTTCTCAATCCATCTTTGACATTGGCTATCTTGCTCTACACAAATAGGATTTGAATTTATGGGTGCCTCATTATACACTTAAATTTACATATATGTGTTTGTGTGTAACATATATATATACACACATATATATATGCACAAATGCATATGTATGCATGTGTGTATATAAATATATATATATATACACATATACATATACATATATATGTGGATTTTAAAAAATTTGTTTATGAAATAATTTCATATTTAAGGGTAGATTCTCCCCCCAGCTTATCTTTAAACACTGAGCTTCCTTGGTACATATTTAAAATAGGCTTGCTTGCCAAGAAGGCTGAGCCAGGAGTCAGGAGGCAGAATCCCTTCCTTCCGAGTCCCCAGAGCCTGGCTGTCCTTAGGCCAATCCTTTCACCCCAACCGGACCATGGTTCCTTCTGACCCAGGGGAGAGGACCCGCTGGCTCTTCCCCTCCAGTTCCTTGTAATCTGGTGATGCTAGAAGAGCCCTCCACCCACTTTGCAGCTTTCCTTTACCCATCCCCCCAGCCCATCCTAAGACAAATAAGAGGCAGGGACGGGTCTTAGAGAGATGGGAGGCAATGACCATGAAAGGGACAGCCCGTGCTCCTATATATTCCACCAGCCCCTACTTTTCCCAGCTGCCTTTGCACTGAGCCCAACTGACTGGTCCAGCCCACCGCTGGAGGCGACGCAGAGGGCAGTCCTTGTGCCACTGCTGCCTCCCTCTCCTCCCAGCCGTGCTCCCCTTGCAAAGCGAGGGTGGAGGGGACAGCATCATGACGATGGAGGACACCTGGGTCGCTGAGTCACCCGCTGGGCAGGAGCCAAATCCAGACAGACTTCGCACGAAGGAGAACACAGTCTTAGTTCTGTTCAAGTCATGGAGACTGGGAGAGCTGTCACCGCGGGTGGAATCGGGAACGAAGAAGAGGGAATCCTACTGGCGAGGTGTTCTGGGTCGCGGTACCCAACCTTCTGGGTGGTCCTATTAATTCGCAGAATGAGACAGAGAGCAAGGTCCGGAGAGACCAAAAAGGGCTGACTGGGACCCCAAAGTGAAAGCAAAGAGAGGTTGCTTTTTCAGTTGTGGCTGTGGTCTCAGCTCCCACCTCATGCTGCCAGGCAGCCTTGCCCTGCAACATGCCCGAAAGTACCTTTTGGAAAGCTTTCCATTTTAAAAAAATTGTAATGATGATGATGATGATGATAAGCCCATGCAAGGAAGAGAGTATTACCCCAGCAACCTCAGGTGAGTAAGGGAGTGTCCCTATACCTGAGCGTTTATCCTTGATGACATCAAAGGCCATGGTGTTTAAATTTCTACGGGGCTCCTAAGTGGAACAGTAAATGCGTTTTCCCAGATGAGTTGTGCAGTTCATTCTAAAAGGCCATCTCGTGCAAAGAGCCTCTCAAAAGCACAGCTCTCACTTCATTAATGAAGGAAAAAACAATTCGTGGAGTCTAAATAAAGGGTGAGCAGGACACCAAAAAAGCACATCTTTCCTGGAGTTCCCATTGTGGCTCAGTGGTAACAAACCCGACTAATATCCATGAGGATGGGGGTTCCATCCCTGACCTCGCTCAGTGGGTTAAGGATCGGGCATTGCCGTGAGCTGTGGTGTCAGTCGCAGAGGCAGCTCAGATCCTGCGTTGCTGTGGCTGTATGTAGGCTGGTGGCTGCAGCTCAGATTCAACCTGGGAACTTCTATATGCTGCACGTGCGACACTACAAAGCCAAAAAAAAAAAAAAAAAGGACAAAAAAGCACATCTTTCTTAATCTCTTTGCTCACAGACACCAGTGTTTTCAGGAAGGAGAAGCAGCACCTTGGAGAAAAAGTCTTCTTAAAGTTTAACACTGTCCCTTATTTTGAAAACTTTAAAAGGAAAAACTCAACTAACGCAATGATTACTATTGTAGAGATTTCCCTCTTTCTTCTCTTCCTTCCTTTCTTTCTCCTTCCTTCCTTTTTTTTTTGTCTTTTTATGGCCGTACCCGCAGCATATGGAGGTCCCCAGGCTAGGGGTCAGATCAGAGCTGTAGCTGCAATATTTCTTATTAAGAGTTCCTTTGGTTTTTAAGAATGATTTTAAATTAACAGTATGCATAACACATAACATTTCTATAAACAGTTGTACTTAATTCTTGGAAGACGTAAGTCATGCCTTGGGTTAGTGTTAATTTGGTGTCTCTGTTGTTTCATCAAAGTTCTCTGGTTTATGATGGCCATATATAGTCATGTGAAACAGTGAAGCATTAATATGGATTGGCAAAAGTATTTGTTTAAATAGAGAGCTATTTTGGAAGAGGATGACCACTTGTGAGAAGGTAACAGCTGGCTTCCCTGTGGGTTTTCAGGATGGGGACAGGGCTGGTGGGCTCACGGCAAAGCCCAGGCTCCCGGCCGATCTCTGGGCACAGGGGTGAATGCCCGCTGTCATCGCCTTGCTCACCTCCGACCCAGACTCAAAACTCTGCGGAGCTCCGCTGGCTTTTGGCAAGACAGGATTTCTAGATCTGGGGAACTAGGTCACTAAAAGGCTAAAATTTGGAGGACAAAAAATATAAGATACTAGGATCTCAAATAGCTTCTCTAAAGCAACATTTTGATGAGTTAAGTGAAAATGAATCAGAAACATATGGATTAAATTTCCCTTAAAATACACAAGGGCTTCAAAATCAAGCACTGTGGGCCAAATGTGTTTCTGGTTTTACCAAGCCCAGGGCCCTTTCTTAATTATCAGGGGAGTGTGCAGAACCCCCTGCTGGTGACTGGGCCACCCATGGGGTCTCTACCCTTTAGCATTGTGTGACGCTGCCGTTGACAACGTCCTCTGTAATCCTGGGGGATCCCAGCTACCCCCAGACCCTCGGGGCCGGCTGTGGGCTGGCACTTTGAGTCCCCAGCCTGGGAACTGTGATGAACTTGACTGCAGTGGGCAGGACTTGAGAATCACAGGATCAACCTTCGACAAGACAACTGATGTGATGGGTCTCTCAGGCTCTGCACACCCCTAAGACCGCCCTGGCTTGACGGGCAGGGACACGTCCCAGAAACTGTTCAGATGAGCCAGTGGAGAGCAGGGTCACCTACGAACTGTCCTGGGGAGGGAACCAGGCAGGAGAATGAGTCTGGAGAGGGACGGCTCCAGGAACTGCCGTAACCTGGGAAAGGCCTGGTTCTGTGCAGGGGATGGATGGGTCACTGGTGCCATCACTCTTTAGAACAATGCCTGGTTCCTTCTTCATCGTCTCCACCCCTCACCTAAGCAGCCCCCACCATTGCTCTGATCTCATGCCAGCTCCTGACTCTACCCCCAGCGCATCTGTCTGGCTGATACCCACCCTAGGGCTTTTCTCCTGTTGCCCCTGCCTCCAGCTGGAATCCTCTTCCCCAGAATCCACAAGGGACATTCCCACACAAGTGTTAGTCCCCAGGCCCCTCCTGGGAGAGGCACCTCTGACCGTGCAGTCTGTACGACTCTTTCTCTGGCTTGTCCTTTGAGGAACCTGTCTGTGGCCCACTGCAGATGCTAACTGGCCTCTGCATTTGTCTGTTTGCCTGTCTCCGCCCCAGACACAAGCTCCAGGCCAGCAGGGCCATTCACTGCTGTTTGGTGCTCCAACTGTTGCACGTGGTGGATACCTAGCTCACAGCAGGGGCTCGTTTATACTTTTTGAAAATGTATGTACTTTTTTTTTTTTTGCCTTTTTGTCGTTTTAGGGCTGCACCTGCAGCATGTGGAGGTTCCCAGGCTAGGGGTCTAATCGGAGCTGTAGCCACTGGCCTACACCGCAGCCATAGCAAAGCAAGATCCGAGACGCGTCTGTGAGTTACACCACAGGTCGCGGCAACGCCGGATCCTTAACCCACTGATCAAGGCCAGGGATCGAACCTGCAATCTCATGGTTCCTAGTCGGATTCGTTAACCACTGCGCCACGATGGGAATTCCGAAAACGTATGTACTTTTATCACAGTGAATAAAAGCAGCAGAGGAGGCTAGCCAATCGAAGGCTGAGATCAGCTCCTGACTACGAGAGGGAAGCTGCAGCGAGTAACCTGGGAGGAACTGGCCCTGGGTACCAGCAAAATAGCAGAAGTGCCCCGAGGTGCTCAGTACAGATGTCAGGGGCTGGAGTATGATACCTGCCAGCAGGTGTGCAGGAGGTAGGGCACCTGGGAAGGCTTCCTGAAGGAGGTGGCCTCGGGGCTCCTCCCTGGTCTCTGTCGGTGAAAGGAAACACATACACACACACACACATACAAACACACACACACACACACACACACACACACACACACACACACGTTGATCAGGCCCAGCTATTGAGAAGGGTGGGGGCCGGTTATTGAGGCACCTTCAGTTTCTGCATTTGCCCACTTCCTGGCCAAACACAAAGACGTCATCGCGCTAGAAGAAACGGCCTCCCATGCACATAAAGAGACATCAATCAATAGAAAAGTATAATAAAACATATTTTTAAAGTAATCCCTGCCCCTATTACTACCGTAATTATTGCATACTATTTGTTATGCCTTTCCTTTTCCATAATTAAAATTATATGGTCCTTACTTTAAAAAAAAAAAAAACTACGACTACAGAAGCCTCTACTTTCAGTAAAGCACACATTCCTGAAGATGTCTACATAATTTATTTTCTTAAAAAAAAAAAAGCACCGTAACTTTTAAGATCCACTTAAGACGATTTACAGCCCCCTCGCTTCTGGGGGTGGGGGCAGTGGCGGTTAGTGGGAAGGACCTCTGTGACTGCGGCTATGTTTCAGGAATTCTAACCTAAATGACACTGAGAACAAGCTGGACAGATGTTTTTGAAAATGTGGTGGGTCGGTCGCCATAACTTCAGGGGCTGAATTTTCTCCTGGGAGCAGCTCAGGTTGAAAAGAGTAAAGGATGATGTGGAGATAACGCTTCCCCTGGAGACGTGTTTTTTTGGTTTGTTTTTGTTTTTGTTTGCTTTTTAGGTACGAACCTGGGGCATATGGAGGTCCCCAGGCTAGGGGTCCAATCGGAGCTACAGCCGCCAGCCTACACCACAGCCACAGCAACGCGGGATCCAAACCGTGTCTGCGACCTACACCACAGCTAATGGCAACGCCAGATCCTTAACCCACCGAGAGAGGCTAGGGATCGAACCTGCGTCCTCGTGGATACTAGTCGGGTTGGTTAACCGCTGAGCCACGATGGGAACTCCCCAGAAATGTGCTTGGCCGTATTCTTTTTTAAACAAAGAAGACGTCTTAAGCAACTTGCAATATCTTTCATTTAATCATTGGCAGAAGGCAAGTCCCCGGTGAACACTGGCCTGTGTCTTTCTCTTTAACCAGCGGAGCGATCCAAGCTTTTAATATAGCCGTTCCAATTATTGTAAAAGTCATCTAGTACCTTATAACCACAAATATTGACAGTTTATTGCACAACACATTCCTGACATTTGAAGGTCACACCATACATAATACATACTCTTTTATAAAAGTGTCTGGAACAAAAGAGATACACGATAAGCAATTACCTCTCCCGGCTTGTATGTATGTGCAGTTCGGGCCTGACTTAAGCTTGCATGGGAGGCAGATGCACCATTTTAAATAATCTATTAAGGCAGCATGGAGGCAGTCCTGATGGATAATGATGAAATGGCTTGTGGACATGCCGCAAGTCAGATGGGCTGGCCGGGGCACAGGGTCTGAGCAGTTCTCTTCCTCTGCGTTCGGGTCACGATGCCACTTCGCCACGGACAGCCCTGCCTCACTTCACAGTCGGATTTCCCCCCAAAGCCAGTAAGCATGGCAGAGTCACAACACGTCCTTGTGTTGCAGATTGATCTGGATGTGACTGAAAGGAATTTGAAACATCCACCAGGCCTGGTTCCAATGCGCCCTGCCCCCCAGCCCGCTGAGCTTACCCCAGAGGTCCTGTCACCCGCAGCCACACTGTGGTCCCCAAGGCTGTGGCCTCCGCAGAGAGCAGCGCCTGGCTGCCGGGCACAGGGGGAAAGTGGGATGGGAAGGGTGAGCTGGGAAGTATCCCACTGGTACTGAGGTGGAGAACATTCTGAGAACGAAGGCCCTGCTCACCCTCCCATCCCCTCCTTTCTTGTCCTCCTGGCTTCCATCTGTGAGAAAGGTGCCAATCACAGATTAAGCGGTTTGCAACCCAAAGGCTTCGGGTCAAAAGCAAGTTCCACCAATTCTTAGGAGTGTAATTCTGGGCCAATTACATAACCTCTCTGAGGTTCATTCAGTTTCCTTATCTGCAAAACGGGGATAGTCATAACAATTCATTTAGCACGGTGCCTGGTGCAGAATATGCTCCAATTAATAGGAGCTTTTAACGTGAATATTGCCAAAGGGACACATTGCATGCAAGGGTGGCTTGGAAGGGAGGGCACAGACCTTGTGGCTTTAATGCTCTCCCCACCCTCCAAGCCCCAAGCTATGGACCCCGACACCTACACGAGGTCCAGAACAGAAGGCGTGCTTCCTTCCTGAGAAGTCCAGCTTGGAGCAGTTTCTCCAAAGCTCTGAAAACCCAGGCAATTCTCCCAAGTTACCAGTGAAAAACAATTCAGGCTGCAACTGAGCTTCGCATAGATGACAATCTTTAATCACAGATGAAGCGGCAGGTCATTAGACTCTACACCAAACTCCCTTCCAAATGATACTAATGGCTGCTATTTGAAAAAAATATATATATGTGTGTGTATAAAGGCAAATATATATACATATTTTAGAACTGTATTAAAATAAATAATCGGCAAACTCTCAAGATAATCAAAAGCCCTTCCAAGAGTGATTTTATTTTGATTTCCAGAACGAATGTCCTAAAATTTAAGACACAGGACCAAAATGATTTCTATAAAGATGACGTGTTTATTAGCCTTAAATCCCAGGAAAGAGCTCTTTCTTATAAAGAACGCATTTTTGCATCTGAAAAGCATGCATATTAGGATGTGTGTGTTTCTTTAAGAAGCTATTCTGTTTTAGAGGGTAGCGGGTAAGATAGGGCACCACGTGATCAGGAGGTTGCTATGGTAAATATGCATTTTTTATTGAAGAGTAAACAGTGGCAGAAAACAAGTGTCAATTGCCAGCTCTGAAGTTACTGCCATTTTTTGAGCTTCACTGACTTTACCTAGCCTTTTCATTTGAGAATCTTTATCAGATGAACACTATCAATGGATCAAGATTTAAAATTTTTCTGAATAAAGGCTGAAACTTTCAACACCATACAAATATTTTAGCTGCCATATTAAAATTAGTAAAAAAAAAAAAAAAAGCAAAACAAAAAATAATCTATCTAGCTCTGCCCATCGCGGCACATAGATTTTTCTGAAAGTCTGGTGCCTGGTCAGTAGACCCCCAAAGGACAAAACCTGTGGACTTGGCTTAGGTCACAAAGCACAGGAGCCAAAGAGACAGCCCAGCCAAAGCTACGCCTCATTGTCTTGGTATCTGCTGGCACAACAAAGCCAGAACCTATCCGCTGGGAAATGGACCTCGGCATCCAGTGTCTATGTGCTGGTTAGTTTGGTGTCCCAGGCTCCTGGTAGGGCAGTGGACTTTCGCCAAGGCGACTGTGACAGTTCAGCAAAGTTTTCGCTGTACCGCTTCCTGTAGAGATTGGCTTGATGGCAACTTTGCTTTCCTCTGACAATGACACATGTGACCTTCCTCAATTACAAACCTCAGATGGCTCCCTGGCACATTCACATCCTGAGTGGGCCCTCAACTAGCTTCTCTTGGCCAGGTGAGGAGTCTGGACTGGGCTCTTTTCCATATAACCTGTAATTGGCAGACAACCAGGCTGCAAGCCCTTCTTCTCCTCCTCCGCCTCCTCCACATCCGGCACGTGGTAGACACCCGCCCATCATTCACCCCACACGTGCACGAATGAATGATGCGTGAATGAACAAACCGGCCCCTGCTCTTGTAGGCACGAGCTTCCTGGGTAGCAGCTTCTAATCAGAAGGTCAAGTCTATTCATTTTTCCTTTGATCACAGATGAAAGTGTCAAGTGTCGGCCAAGTTCTCAAAGGGAAATTTCCAGGCACTAGAAATCCCATAGACTAGTCCAAAGGCATTTGACCAGGGACAAGCAAGATGTGGGTGTCCTCCAAGGCGCCCCCAGGAAGGAGTGGCGAGAATGTGCGGCCCTGCTTGGCGGGGGGCTGGGGCAGTGGGAGCGAAGCGAATTGTCCGCAAGGCCCCCAGGCGTACGCGGAGACTGCCAGCCAGAAGCAGCCACCTGAAAACACGGAGATGTGTTTGACTCTAAGATCTGAGTGTCATTTAATCTGTGCTCTGGAACAAACCGCTAAAGTTTCACGAATCGGTGCCCTTGTTTGTATAACCAGATGATAACTGGATAATGGTACTTATCACAGAGGAATCTGAGGTTTCGTGAGACTGGGGGTTTGCGAGGTCGTAATAATACACTTTAAATCCTGCAGAGTCATCCTGGCATATGCGCAGGTCACTGGCTTCGAGACAGCCAGCTCTGGGTTCCCACCTGGCCCTGCCACTGCTGAGCCCTGTCTTTGCAACCTTGCCTAGACTTCGAACACCCTGTTGAGCTGGAATAACGGCACGACCTTGCAATCACCTCTGAAAGCCAAGCGAGATAACATGAGGAAAAGGCAACTGATAGATTTCCCCCAACCTACTGTTCCCCTGACCTACCCAGGTCCATAACTTTCACAACACAGATAATGAAGACGAACCAGCAGACAACGAGTCATATGATGAAATCACCATAGGATCCCAGCCCCTCCCCCCAGCACATTCCAGGTAGGATTCACATCGCCAAACTGGGAAGTTCATCTCCAGTGTGCAGAGTGAATCCAGCCTCTGTGGTGGGAAACCCATGAACCAGGCTCCACTCACCACCCACATTTTCCAATCCTTACGTCACCATTTATTGGGCACCTGCTCCCGAGGCGCCTCCTAGATGAGACAGGTTTATTCCAAACCTCCCTTCGAGGTGAGTAGCTGGCGGGCTGAAAGAAAACCTGGGGGAAGGCGTTAGACCAGGATGACAGAGAGAAGCATTCACCACCCGGGACGGCTCCAGTGTCACCATTCTGCACTCGGTCCGCGAGACGGCTGGATGCCTCTAAACATCTCTGCAGAGCACCCCATCTACCCAGGCAGAGTCACCAGGCTCCTAGTCCCACACCCCAGAGGCCCTCTGACCAGCCCAAGCTCTGACCCCAGTCCTGGGAAAGAATTTCAGAGCCACCGGGCAGCAACTCGGGGCTGTGATGGGATATGAGCCGGGAGCCTCCTTCGACAGGGCTTCTGGGGGCCACGGAGATGCCACCAGCTCTGGGTCTGTCCAGGGCACTCCCAGAACACCCGAAGAGTCCCAAGCCAGCCCTCCTGGCCTTTCAGAAGGAGAAAAGTGAGAACTTTCTCCCTGAAGGACCTTGGGACCTCAACCTGTGCTGGTCCCTCTCCCTAAAACACAACCCCCAAACCCCAACACCCGCCTGGGTCATCCCCCCATTCTTGAGGGTTCAGCTCCAATGCCGCCTCCTTGGGAGACCTTCTCTGACTTCCAGGCTAAGTCAGGTCAGCCCTGATTATCCCAGAACCTAACCCCGTGACATCTATCAGAGTCCCTACGGACCGAACGTGTGTGTGCTACCTGCTTAGTCCGTCTGTCTCCTACCAGCCTGTCTACTCTTTAAAAGCTGAGATGGGCTCTGCTTTTCTCAATTCCTGTTTCTAAAACCTCCTGGCACAGAGTAGCTGCTCAGTAAATGCTGATGACTGACTGATGAATGCATGCATGCATGAATGAATGAATGAATGAATGGTGTTGGGGAAGCTGGGTGGCCGTTCCAGGGTAGTGGAGCCAAAGGAGGCCATCTCTTTCTTTTAGGACCTTCCCTCTCCTCCACTGACCTGCTCCTGTAACGCCAGGTGTTAACACTGGCCTGGTGACACTGGTCCGGGTAACCCTGGTCCAGGGCTTGCTCAGTGAGGGGAAGAGACTAGAGCCAGCTCACACAAGAAAGAAGGGGACTTTAGGCAGTGGCGGCTTTTGAGAGCCGCATCCCAGACGTGGGCTCGGGGGGAGCCGGTGGGCACGATCCAAGCAAACAGAACCTTGGGGTGCATGCGAGAGGCTGGGTGGGTGCTGGCCCAGGGCCGCCGCTGGTGCAGACAGCAGAGTCCAGGCCCCAGGGCAGCATATGCAGCCGTTTGTTCTGCCTGGGTGCTTCTGCTGAGCGTCCGGGCCTGAGGAAAAGTCTGTCCAGACATATGTTCTCAGGGGCGTCCCACCACTCGGGCGCTCAGCGTGCACCGCCTGAATGAGGAAGGCCACCCCGCTTCCCCATCTGTGCGAGGCTTAGCGCACACTCCTTCCCCTCGCTCCGCAGCCCCGGGCCCTCCAGCTGCTCTCACAGCCCCCCCATCCCTCCACCTCTGCCCCTCCCCAGCTCACCCCTAGCCGGGCACCACCCAATATTTACTGCTCAAGCTCGCTTCAGCAGCAAATCTTTGGTCTGGCGGGTTGACCGTGGCATCCCAGCCTCTGAGTGAGGTGCCTGGCACACAGTAGGCACTTACCGGCTTTAAATGCATAGCACGCTTTAACAAGTCAACACCACTTGGCGAGATTAGATGGTGGTGACTTTTTCCTTCAACCTGGAGACTCGCTTTCTCCAGCTCCTTTGGAAGCCCTCCCAGGCTCGTATTCAAAGCAGGGCCCCCATTCACCGCACAGCGAGAACTGTAATGCTAATTTCTACCCCATAACCGAGAGAGACAACTAAATGTTGCAAGGTTATTCAAAACTCCTGCCCCTTATCCTCTGACTTCTCCTTAGGGGAAAATTGCAAGGAATACATTTCCTCATCTGTATGTTAAAGCACGGTTATAATCCACCTATCATGATTGCAATTTTGGGAATCAAAACGGAGATCCAAAACAGCAGTGCGATCTACATTTTAGCCACATATATTATAATAAATTAAGTCAAGGAGAGAGGGCCGCATTAACTCTCGCTCCATCCCTTTAATACCCTATAAGAACATCGAAGCCTCCCTCCGTAAGAGCCGTGGCCCTCCCACCTGCTGCCCGGGACTGCCACCTCGCTCTCTGTCCCACCACCTGGAAGGGGTGGACAGAGAGCCAGCTCAGAGCATTGACTGAATCAGGCTTTGCAAGACAGGTTCAAAGCCACAGAGAGGCTGCCAGCCATCCCCGGCCAAGGGCAAGCAGAAGCCTCAGCAAAGAAGCAGGCAGTGTGGGTTCCATGCTGATGGAACGTTCCTAGTCTGCTGTTTGTGGGCACTACACCTCAGGACGTGGACCAGGAAGTCAGTGGGCCCCGAGGGCCCGTTGCCTCAATGACCAGCCCACATCCTTTCCGTACTTAGGCCTCTCTGTCCACTTCTCTAACATGTCAGGGGTTGATCTCCCGGGTTCATCATGCAAGGCTTTCATTTGCCAGATTTGTTTTTTAGTGACTTTCTAGGACCGCACCTGCAGCACATGGAGGTTCCCAGGCTAAGGGTCTAATTCAAACTACAGCAGCCAGCCTACACCACAGCCACAGCAACGCCGGATCCAAGCCGTGTCTGTGACCTACATCACAGCTCCGAGCAACGCCGGGGATCCTTAACCCACTGAGCGAGGCCAGGGATTGAACCTCTGTCCTCATGGACGCTGGTTGGATTTGTTTCCGCTGAGCCACAAAGGGAACTCCCAAATCTGTTTTTTTGTTTGTTTGTTTTCTTTTTTTGTCGTTTTGCCTTATCTAGGGCAGCACCCATGGCATATGGAGGTTCCCAGGCTAGGGGTCTAACAGGAGCTGTAGCCGCTGGCCTACGCCAAAGCCACAGCAACGCGGGATCCGAGCCGCGTCTGCGACCTACACCACAGCTCACGGCCACGCCGGATCCTTAACCCACTGAGCAAGGCCAGGGATCGAACCCGCAACCTCATGGTTCCTGGTCGGATTCGTGAACCACTGAGCCACAATGGGAACTCCCCAAAGCTGTTTTTAATGTTTACAAATTTGGGGTATTTCATGCACAGACAAAATGTTCTCTCACAGTGCTGGGGCCAGAGTTGCAAGAAGCAGTGGCTGTTGGGTTGGGCAGGGGGCTTCCTCTCCCCCAGGCCAGCTTCTCAATCTTACCACCTGGCTGCCCCCGCCCAGCAGGTATCGCCCTGAATCTGCCATCTCAGCTGAGATGATCCTGGGCCCCTTTCCACCTCCAAAGGCAGCCTCAGTGACCTCAGTTGAGCAAATAAGGCAGAAGCCTCCAGACTAATTCTCATAATTATGATGGGTCTATTATTTCAAAGCCTGCGATGATTGTGGGGTCAGGTGCTCAGAGGAAGAGGGAGAGAAACCTACTTTCAAGTGATAGCAAATATCCTTTGATTCTTTGCTATGATACCAAATTGCATCCAGAACTGCTGAAACATGTGCGCATAACCTTAGTCAAATTTCAAAGAGGCCTCGGCAGGAAGGGCAGTGATCAGAGAAAGAGAGAGAGAGGAGTGAATGGCAGGAGAGCCACACGATTGAAAGACCCCATCCAGGACTGGGCACCGGCCGAGCAAGGGGACAGGGACACAACCCCTGCTGCTGCCCTGGCCCGGGGAGCAGCTCCCACGCACACCCCAATCTCCGTGCCAGCTCCAGGTCTGCGGCGTCCAACCTTCTCCTCTCTGCCCCTTCAAGCGTTTCCACCCAAACCTCCCCAGCCCAGCCCCATCCTCTGAACCTTTTCCGGACGTTTCCACACAGTGACATGCTGCTCCAGGCTGAGCTCTCATTTTCCCCGTGTGTTTTGATTCCAGCCTGCGTACCGAGAGTACCCCGCGGGTCTGCCTGTCTCATAATCGCCTACAAAGCTGAGCAAAGGGCTGGCCCACTGAGTCACTCGATAAACACGGGTCAGTTGACCTTTCCATTGTGAAAGACACTGTTATTATCTCCGCCAGGGCTTTCTTCCTCGGGCTTCTTCCAAGAGAAAGGCAGAGCTGACCAAGGGACTGAAAACACCTTGGACTTGACGGTCTCGTTTCAGGTTGGGTTTGTGCCCCTGGGATTTGCTTGGATGTGAGTTAATTCATCCAGCTCACAAACGTGAATGCCGCCTGCTCTGTGCCTGGCACGGAGGAGGGAGACGGGGCAGGGGTCCACACTGCAGACCGGGTGGCCCACGGGGCACTGCCAGAGTGGAGGGCAGAGAGGGCAACTGGGTCGTTGGCATCTTGCAGTGAGGTGCCGGGTTCTCCCCTTAGTCCTCATTTGTCTGCAAGAAATGAAATCACAGCACACACATCGATTGAACCGGCTTCTTCTCTCCACTCTTGGCTCTCTGGGGACAAGCTCTGGCCTGAGTAGGATTCTTGACCAGGTTCCTTTCTGAATGTCCTTTTTATACCTCTGGGACTTTCTTTTGGGGAGTGGGGCTGCACCTGAGGCATATGGAGGTTCCCAGGCTAGGGGTCTAACAGGCGCTGTAGCTGCCGGCCTTCGCCACAGCCACAGCAATGTGGGATCCGAGCCGCGTCTGCAACCTACACCACAGCTCATGGCAACACAGGATCCTTAACCCACTGAGCAAGGCCAGGGATCGAAATTTCATCCTCATGGATACCAGTGGGGTTTGTTAACCACTGAGCC
>PVHT020000178.1:7084059-7117131 GCA_004024745.2 Catagonus wagneri
AACAATCTGTGTATTCATTTATCAGCAGTACATTTTGAATTGTATATTTATGGCACAGTGCACTTTTCATAGCTGAAAATTAATGAACATGCCTTTCTCATAACAAACAAGCACCTGGCTGCATAGTTAGTAATCGGAAACAGATTTATTTTTATTAGTGTATATGTGGGCAACATTTCTATTTTGGAAAAAAAAAAAAAAAGAATGCTGAAGTTTTAGCCATACGGATACAGACTTGCACCCGTGGACACTTCTATCTTATCAATGTCACTTCTCACCCCCTCCCCCAACAGTATTGTCATGTCAGATCTAATGATAATGCCTTTAAAGAGAAGGAAATCATTTGTTGGTGAAACCCACTCACCTTGATACCCCCGCCTCCAAGGCCCGGCCAGGTACTACCCACCACAGAGAAATGCAATTTCACCAGTGATAAAAGGAAGAAGGAAATTCACTATTCAAGAGTTTCCACCAGTTTCTGCTTCTGCCCCCAACCAAGCCTTTTAACAGCGGTCGGACTTCAGATCAGCAACTCATCTGGCAGGTCTGGGCCTTCTGTGTCCAGTTACTAGGGAAGGGACTTTAATCCCGTCATTAAAGATCACAGCACACAGTCCCACACCCACAAATTTAGTCACTGAGGAAGGGCACAATTATTTTCTTGTTTGCTGAGTGTTAGGATAAAGTATTACCAAAAAAAAAAAAAAAATGGATTGCTAGAAGCTGATTCTCAGAGCCAGCCTCACCTCCCTCTTTCAGCGAGGGCGTTTTACGCTTTCAAAGCCAGAGGCAGCTACCGCTTTGTCACACAGCCCTTCCTTCTTCCCCACCCCCAGCCCACCTCCGCCACCTCTAGTCCTTTCTGGGGGCTACAAAATGCTCCCACAGACTCAAGTCCTGTATGAGTCAATCAGAGCAGCCTCATACCTGTGGTTTGTCACCAGGCTGTGGCATGCCCAATGAAGCTTCCTTGGGCAAACTTAATGTGGAACTCAGATTTCTTTCCAGCAGGATGGAGTCTCGGTGCTTCGCCCAGCTCCGAGTCACACCCCAGGCAAGTCTGGATTCTCAGACACCAAAGGTAAGAAGAGGGTATAGGAAAAAAGGTCCCGTACCCATCCTCAGAGCCGCAGCACCATTCTCCCTCCTGGATGGGCTTCTCTGCTGGAAGCTTCCAGGCCACCTGGGGGTCTGCACCTGCCGTGCGAGGGTGCTACTCCACACCCAGACTGCAGCTTTCTGTGCCCCCCACTCCCCAGCGCCCCTTCTCAGCATCAGCTTCTGGAAGCCGGGGGCCGTACCTAATACTCTCCGTTTCCGTGGGCAGTCAGTGAATGGCGAGCAAAGGGCTCTGGGGACAGCGGCCACCTCTGGGGCTTGGCAAGACCTGCAGGTCTGGGAGGGTTCAGTCTGCAGGGAGAGCTGATGGCGGCCCCTCGGCTGGCCGCTGCCCTGTCCAGACGGCTGGAGCGGAGCGCCTGAGGCACTCATCCTCGGGGACAAGCCCCGAGAGAGGCTTCCCACTGTCACTCGTCTAATCTGATTGGCATATGTCTCACTCGCCAGGTGCTAAGAAGCCACCGGGAAGCAAAGCAGACACGGCTCCTGCCCTCATGGATTTTGAAGTCTCACGGGGGACGAAAGACACCCGTCACAAAATTACCCAGATAACTGGATGGGGTGGTGGTAACACCTATGAAGGGGGAAAGCGAGAATTCTGGGATCATACAGCTGATGACACCGTCAAGCAGATGAACACCTGGGCTACCTGCCTGTTTTTTTCCTGTTATTTTCACCTACTGGGTAAACAAATCAGTCCTAACAGTTAAGCCTTAAATATTCACATTTGCTATAACTTTAGCTTCCTCTGACTGAAGGTGCTTTCATGGTTTCTGCTTTGCCTTATCTTCTGTTCATCTTTTTTTTTTTTTTTTTTTGGTTTCTCATTTTTTTTTTTTAGGGCTGCACCCGCGGCATATGGAGGTTCCCAGGCTAGGGGTCTAACAGGAGCTGTAGCCGCCGGCCTTCGCCACAGCCACAGCCACGTGGGATCCGAGCCGCGTCTGCGACCTGCACCACAGCTCACGGCAACACTGGATTCTTAACCCAGTGAGCAAGGCCAGGGATCAAACCCACAACCTCATGGATACTAGTCGGGTTCGTTACCACTGAGCCATGATGGAAACTCCCTATTAATCTTTTAATCTTCCTTTTTGTAATCTTTTATTTCTCTTCGTAGTAAAACTTTATTTATTTATTTATTTATTTTGGCTATGCCCACGGCATGTAGAAGTTCTGGGCCAGGGACTGAAACCACACCACAGTTGTGAACTGAGCCACAGCAGTGACAAAACCTGATCCTTAACCCACTAAGCCACCAGGGAACTCCCAAGTTTTACCTTTTTTAAATCTCATACTTCTAAGTTAGTTTGTTTTTAAAAACATTAATTGTTTTACTATCCCTAACTAGTTATTCTACTTTACAAGTTTTTTTTTCTTTTTACTGCTGCACCCATGCATATGGAAGTTCTCAGGCTAGGGGTCAAATCAGAGCTTCAGCTGGGACCTATGCCACAGCCACAGTGACACCTGATCTGAGCTGCATCTGCAACCTAAGCCAGAGCTTGCAGGAACACCGTATCTGTAATCCACTGAGCAAGGCCAGGGATCATCACAGAGACTATGTTAGGCCCTTAACTCACTGAGCCACAATGGGAGATCCTAACCAGTTATTTTAAATCCTGTTATTTTTCATCTTATCTTTCTCAACTCTCCCTACTTTTAATTTGTTCTCAGTTTTTTTAATCTATTTTTATTTTTGCTAATTTTACTTTTAATTTTCTTTACTTTCTTTGTTTTAGATACTGTGTTATATTCATTATATTTGCTCCATAAGCAGCTGAGATGCTAGAGCCGTGCCTTCCCCTCCAGCTGAGGTCCTCTCCCTTCCTAGTGTTTTCCTTCCCAGTGTCCCCAAATGTGCCTTTCTGGTTCCCTTCAAATGATGCCTGTTTCCTTCAATAGTGGTTCTAGCAGGGGCCACATGCAACAAACCCTTTGATTTGGGGCTTTCCCCAGGTTCACGTTTACTACAGGGTCTTTAGCTGAGTCCTCGGACCCCAGCAGTGCCCAGGTAAGGGAAGGTTCCGACTGGAGAGAGACCTGCCCTGCAAGACATCTGGTCTGGGGAACCAGCTGTGGAAACTGGGGAGGCCCAGGGGCTGGCTCCACAAACCACAGCGGCAGAGGTGGGCCCTTCCCAGGGGGGGAAGCCGGGGGCGGGGGGCGGTGCAGGGGCTTGGCCATAGATCCGGCCGAGGATTATCCCCAATAAGGCTTTGTTTTGGTCTCTTTCCCCGAAACAGAAAAATAGCTTCCTTATCTGGGTTTGGTTTGACCTGATTATAAAACTAATCCATGATAATTGCAAAAGGTTATAAAATCAAACACATAGGTAAGGAAGGAAAATGTCAGTCTTAACTCATCTATCCTGAGATAATCAATTTATTTTAAAGCCGCACCCACAGCATATGGAAGTTCCTGGGCCAGGGATTGAATCTGAGCCACAGCTGCAACCTACACCACAGCTGAAGCAGTGCTGGATCCTTTAACCCACTTCGCTGGGCCAGGGTCAAACCTGCACCTCTGCAGAGACCTGAGTGCTGCAGTCAGATTCTTTTTTTTTTTTTTTTTGTCTTTTTGCCTTATCTAGGCTGCACCTGCGGCATATGGAGGTTCCCAGGCTAGGGGTCTAACAGGAGCTGTAGCCGCCGGCCTTCGCCACAGCCACAGCAACGCGGGATCCGAGCAGCGTCTGCAACCTACACCACAGTTCACGACAACACTGGATCCTTAACCCACTGAGCAAGGCCGGGGATCAAACCTGCAACCTCATGTTTCCTAGTCGGATTCGTTAACCACTGAGCCACGACGGGAATTCCTGCAGTCAGATTCTTAAACCATGCATCACAGTAGGAACTCCAAGATAGTCATTCTTAAGGCTTAGTTTTAGATCCTTTCAGATTTTTCTATGAAAAAAAATCTAAATATATTTTCATTTTTATCAAAAAAAGGAGATCATATCATACAAACTGGCTTTGTAATCTGTTTTTGTCACTTCATAATATAGTGTGGATATCTTTGCAAGTCAAAACTACAGACCCATGCTATTGTTTTCAACAACTGCATAGGATTCCACAGTGAGAGAATCAGTTTCCTTAACTGATTCCTTTTTGAAGTGCATTTAAATTGTTTCCAAAATTTTACTGTTACAAACTGAGCTGCAAACAATGCACTTGGTTAAACATCTTTGATTATGACATCTGAGATACAGATAAATAGATATTAATTTTTGCTGATATACATATATTAATAATTCAGTGAAAGAAGAATTGCTAAGAAAACGAGTCAACATTTATCTGGGAGGGTGGTCTTTGACATTTCTCTCCAGAAACTTGGTATAAACATAAGCACCTACTGGGAGTTTCCATTGTGGTTCAATAGGTTAAGAACCTGAAATAGTGTCCGCGAGGATGCAGGTTTGATCCCTGGCCTCGCTTTATGGGTTAAGGATCTGGAGTTGCCACAAGTTGTGGCACAGGTCACAGATGAGACTCAGATCTGGTGTCGCCGTGGCTGCGGCATAGGCTGGCAGCTGCAGCTCTGATTCGACCCCTAGCCTGGAAATTTCCATATGCCACAGGTGTGGCCGTAAAACAAAACAAAACCAAATACACACACACACAAACACCTGGCAGACTAAAGAGTGATTTCTCTCAACCCTCCAGAAAATATTCATTGTTATCAACTTTATAAATATTTGACAGTCTGAGGAGCAAAGGCCTAAGAAACAAGCCAAAACAATTTTTTTTTTAGCTTTTTAGGAGCCCACCCAAGGCAGATGGAGGTTCCCAGGCTAGGGGTCCAATCGGAGTTGTAGCCGCCGGCCGACTCCAGAACCACAGCAACGTGGGATCCGAGCCTCATGGATGCTAGTCGGGTTCGTTAACCGCTGAGCCACGATGGGAACTCCAAGCCAAAACTATTTTTAATTGTTTTCTTTGATTGCCAATCAGGTGAAAATATTTTCATACGTGTATGGCCATTTGTTTTCTCTCTCTAGGACTGGCACGTTCTTCTTCTGAGGATCCTCAGCATCCTTGTTAGAAACAGGTGCACCGGTAAGGGCTTCCGCAAGTCTCAGCCTCAGCCACAACGTGGAGGTGACAACAGAAACGTAACCTCCGTGGGGGCAGCATCTGCAGAGCCTAGAACAGCCCAGATACTCAGCGGCTACTCCCCGGAAGGAATGCGGGAGGGAGGGAACATGAGCGTGTCCCTTGTAAAGCTCTGGAAGAGGTGATGCTTGCAGAATGTTTTGTTCAGTTCCTGACACATGTAAACACTCACTCAGTGAGGGCACCTTAGGCAGGCAGTTTTTCTCTCTTGGTTGGGGTATTTGTTATTCATCTGAGGGAGTTCCCTTTACACAGAGGGTATTAAGTCCTTACCTGTCAAATCCTAACTGGATTTGCTTTTATCTTTAAAAAAAAAAAAAAAAAAAAGACTGTTTCCTAAATGAAAAAAATAATGTGTTCATTGCAAAAAAAAATCCAAACTCTATATATATATACATATGTGTGTGTGTATGTGTGTGTGTGTGTGTGTGTGTGTATACACACACATTTTTTTTTTTTTTTTTTTTGCTTTTTAGGGCTGCACCCGTAGTATACGGAGGTTCCCAGGCTAGGGGTCCAGTCGGAGCTCTAGCCGCCGGCCTAGCCAGAGGCACAGCAATGCTAGATTTGAGCCGCATCTGCAACCTACACCACAGCTCACGGCAACGCTGGATCGTTTATCCTCTGAGCAAGGCCGGGGATCAAACCCACAACCTCATGGTTCCTAGTGGGATTCGTTTCCGCTGCGCCATGACGGGCACTCATTTTTTTTTGTCTTTTTTTAGGGCTGCACCCTTGGCATATGTAAGTTCTCAGGCTAGGGGTCTAATTGGAGCTGCAGAAGCCAGCCTACACCACAGCCACAGCAACGCAGGATCCAAGCCTCATCTGTGACCTATGCCAAAGCTCAGAGCAATGCTGATCCTGAACCCACTGAGCGGGGCCAGGGATTGAACCCAAATCCTCATGGATACTAGTCGGGTTCCTTACCACTGAGCCACAATGGGAACTCCCCAGAGATGGATCCTTAAATTAATGCAAATAATTCTCAATCTCACCACCCAGGTGGCCCTGCAGAGAGAGAAAGAGAAGCCAGAAAAAAACAGAGATGAGAAGTGTATGGTCCTTCAGCCCAGGAGGCTGGCGGATAAGAAAGTGGTCACCTCGCTTGGCAGCGATGCCACCCACAGGTGCCTGACCCCAGCACGCAGCAGGTGAGGCCACGCTATGCCGACCTGGCATCGGGGTGATGAGGAGTACCCGTGTCCCTCAAATTCTTTTTTTTTTTTTGCCAAAGAAACTTTGAGACGGTTTCTGTTATTTGCACAAAGAATGTGGATGAAGACACTCTCCTCATTTTCCATAAATGGAGTCTTATTCTACCTGCTGTTTCGTAGCCCACTTTTTTCATTCAACTATATGTCGTGGGCATCTTTCCAAGTCGGTAAATACAGGTCAGCCTTGTGTATTTAACGGCGGCAAAGATTTCCTTTGCTCTTCTTTGATTATTGATCATTTGTATTTCTTCTTCTCTGAACTGCCTGCTCATGTCCTTTGACCACTTTTCTGCTGGATGATTTGTCTTTTCCATATTGATTTGCAGAGCTCTTTTCTTTATACCGGGAGTATTAACCCTTTATGTATCATCTACGTAGCAAACATCTCTTTCCTCGTATTCTCTTTTGCACTTTGCAGCCTGAGAAATCTGTGTCTGCGTGTGTGCACACACACATGCGCATTCGCACTGCTTAGAAGGATTTAATTTTTATGCAAATTCATTCAACAAATATTCATCGAGTACTACAATGGCGCCAGTACGATATTAAGTGAGGAAGTGGTAACAATCAGAATCCGCCAAGCTTCACGCTTAAGAGTTTCCAGCTCTGGTGTTACGATCAGCAAGGGAACTCCGTCCTTTCCCCCATTACAAAGTACTCACCTTTTCTTCTTCACCTAGTTATGAGTTAGTTAGGAGTCCACCTGACAAAGAACCGTGTTCCGTGTTCCTAAACTTATTCACTCACCCAGGGGATTTTTACACCAGTGTCTCTCAGTGGGCAATACCCATCGACACAGAACCCTGCTGTTCAGCTTACACCTTCTCCGTTTGCTGAAGGTGAATTCCACACCCTTTGTCCTTTTTTCCCAAGAAATTAAACTATCTTGAGTAGCCCTGGGTCCACGTCTGCTGCTATGATGCGCAAAGGAATTTCCCATTAGACTTCCTGGCTGCTCCCCAGAGGGTCCAGCCAATCTGCCCTCTTCCTCCTCAGTGGACTTGGCCTGGCTGTTCACAGTTGATCTCTCTGACCATCTCCCATGGCGGGGAGCGGGCTGCTCTTCTGGTCACCCCACCCCAAGTGTAAAGGGTAGCTACTCCACGCTCCTGGGTGCTGGCTAAAGAAAACCCTTCTCATCTGCATTCACACCAGCCCTGCCCTGGCCCCAGAGGAGGAAGACCCACCCATCATCAGGGGCTGGCTCGCTGTGCGGGAGTCCAGTCCAGAAAAGCTCGATCTGTCAGATTCGAGGCTGGCAATTCCACCTGCGGCCACTTCACTTGAGCCTCCCACTGCTCAAGGAGAGTGGTTCTCCTCTCCCAGGGGCATAGATAACACTCGAGGTATTTGGCCAGGTGGGTCCTTCAGGCAAAGATCCCGATGTGTCAGCTGCAGCTGAAACGTTATTGTCTAGTCACTGAACAAATTCAACCCTCTTAGACTTTGCTTTCTCCCATCTTTCACCACTGCCAAAACCCACAGCCGTCTCAAGGTGTCTCCTCGGTGGCTCCCATTCCCGCAGTCCCAAGGATGAAAACGACTTCCCCAAAGGACCTGAACCAAATAAGATGCACTTTGATCTCTGACATCGGGATGGTCCCGGAAGCTCTGCCCAAGACACGGAATTACTGTGAATCAAATTCTTCTCCCCCTGACTTGAATGAGCATTTCAGGGATGGGTTATTCCCACTATTGACTGGTCTTCAAACAGCAGGGTCACCACCAACACTTGATTTTTACAAAATTAGCTTCAGATAAACAAAGACCTACTGTAGAGCACAAGGAATTCTGCTCAATATTCCGTAATAACCTACGTGGGAAAAGAATCTGAAAAAGAGTAGATATATGTGTGTGTAACACTGAATTGCTTTGCTGTACACCCGACACTAACACAAACTTACTAATCAACTACACGCCAATTTTATATAAATAAATAAAGATAAAATGAGTTCCCGACTGCTCGGTCAACAGAGGAGACTGGGCCTGGGCCCAGCACGGAGAGCTCTACCCGAGATTTTATAAAAACCTAACTGAGAAAAGAATCTGAAAAAAAAAAAAAATGGATGTGTGTATAACTGAATCATTTCGGTGTACGGCAGAAATTATCACAGTGTTGTAAATCAGCTAGAATTCAATGCAACTTTAAAAATTAAAAATAAATAAATAAGAAGTTCCCGTTGCGGCTCAGCGGTAATGAGCCTGACCAGCATCCATGAGGATACGGGTTCGCTCTCTGGCTTTGGTCAGTGGCTTAAGGATCCAGTGTTACTGTGGCTGCGTGTAGGCCAGCAGCTGTAGCTCTGATTTGACCCCTAGCCTGGGAACGGCCCTAAAAAAAAGAAAATAAATAAATAAAATAAAGAAAAAAGAAAGAATATGACAGAGCAGACCAAGACATACAAAAGTGAAATGCAACCCACCACGCCAGCAGACAGGAAGTAGAGATTATAATGCACAGAAGCCTGCCGAGCTGTGACATCAGATAAGCCTAGGGTGAATGGAATAGCTGCCATTTGCTTTTTTGGGGGGGTGGCTCTTTTTAGGGTCCCACCTGCGGCATATGGAGGTTCCCAGGCTAGGAGTCTAATTGGAGCTGCAGCTGCTGGCCTTCGCCACAGCCACAGCAACGCACGATCCGAGCCGCCTCTGCAACCTACACCACAGCTCATGGCAATGCCGGATCCTTAACCCACTGAGCAAGGCCAGGGACCAAACCCACGTCCTTAGGGATACTACTCAGGTTCGTCAACTGCTGAGTCATGACAGGAACGCCTTTTTTTTTTTTTTTAAATGGCCACATCTGTAGCATATGGAAGTTCCCAGGCTAGGGGTCAACTCAGATCTGCAGCCGCTGGCCTATGCCACAGCCACAGCAACACGGGACCCAAGTCATATCTGCGAGCTACGCAGCAGCTCACAGCAATGCCAGAAGCTTTGCCCGCTGAGCAAGGCCAGAGATCAAACCCATATCCTCAGGGACACTGCATAGGGTCTTAGCCCATGGAGCCCCAATGGGAATTCTGCTATTTGCTTTTAACTTTCAACTTTCTTTAATTTCTCCCAGACTCAGCTTCCTTATCCATGAACTGGGAGTGACCACAGTCACACTTAACACTTACGGATGTCTGATGGGGCACATAGAATAAAACAGCCACACAGTAGCATAGAACCCGGCACATATTAAGCTCTCAGAAACTATGGTAGTGGCATTTGTTATTGTTATTCAATGAGGCCTGAGGGAGGGTGAGGACCTTTTCATAAAGTAAATCATCCTGCCCTAAACCCATTTTTTTGTATTTGAAACTGTACCCAGGGTGAAAGGCTAAACCTCTGGTGATAGGGTCAGACCTTCAGTCACATATCCTGAATAAAACCCAGTAGCACCAAAAAGGGAGAGCAAGAAAACTCAAAGCCAGGAGGAAGCTCGGAGAACAGCTGGGAACATGCCCATTGTGCAGATGGAAAAGCTAGGGGTTTGAGAGTAAGAAAGGCCCCCCACTAAGGAGGTGCACTGCTGGGATAAGAACCGAAAGCCCTTGCCATCCTTCTGAGACCTGTCCCGCTATATCTCCATATCCCTCTGAGATTCTCACACCGAGGGAAATCCTGGGTTGTTAGAGCCACACCAGGTCTACAGGGAGCAGTGTTTCCTGAGTCTGTGACATTAACCAGAATTTAAGTTCACCCCAAGAAAATATCTGCTCCCAGGGAAATGATTTTAAATACTCTAAGAAACTGTGGAAAAATATTGGCTGTCTTAGCTGGGGCTGCTATAACAAAATACCGTAAACTTGGTGGCTAATCAACAGCAGAAATTTATTTCTCACAGTCCTAGAGGCTGGAAGTCCAAGATCAAGCAATGTTAGGTTCTAGGGAGAGCTTGCCGACGGGCTTGCAGAGGGCTGCCTTCTTCTTGTGTCCTCCAGCTAGCTCTCTGGCTTCTCGAAAGGGCACTAACCCCATTCACAAGGGTGCCACCCTCATGCCCTAATTACCTCCCAAAGGTCTCACTTCCAAATACCATTATATTGGAGATTAGATTTCAACACAGGAAATTTAGGGGGATCCAAAGATTTGGTCCGTAACATCAGCTGCTTGGGCACAATCAGCTGGCTCCAAAAGGTGGGCATGCGAGTACTTCTGGAGGGAAACCCACCTTGGCTTTGGATTCTGAAGACTCTGGGGATGGGGGTTTATAAACTCGGACCCATGGGTCCCTCTGAGGTCATCCACAGGAAGAGCACCCACCACCTTCGCCCCGCCCACCACCTTCGCCCCGCCCACCATCCTTCTTCCATTCCCCACCATCACAGCCCCTGAGCAGAGACTTCCTCTAAACTCTTGCTGGGTGTCCATTATCCAAGACCAGAAAGAATCTGAGTCTCGAAAGCGCTTTCTCCTCTCAGGCTTGAGGTCAAGAAGAGCTAACAGAGGACACATGTTGGGAGAAGTCAAATGACTGCTTTGCAAAAGTAAGATGATCACGTGAAACTTTAAAAAAAAAAAATGTGTGGAGTTCCCACCTTGGCTCAGTGGTTAACGAATCCGACTAGGAACCACGAGGTTGCGGGTTCAATCCCTGGCCTCGCTCAGTGGGTTAAGGATCCGGCGTGGCCGTGAGCTGTGGTGTAGGTTGCAGACGCGGCTCGGATCCCGCGTTGCTGTGGCTGTGGCGAAGGCCGGCGGCTACAGCTCCTGTTAGACCCCTAGCCTGGGAACCTCCATATGCCGTGGGTGCGGCCCTAGATAAGGCAAAAAGACAAAAAAAAAGGTGTGAGGCACATCATATGTAAATAAGTTTGATGTAAAGTCTCAAATCTCGATGTGTGAAGACAAAATATAAAGCCATCTTACTAAAACACTGTGACATTCTAGCAGTCCACATATTTATGCATCTACAGAGTCTTTTCTCTGAACAGATAGCCCCTCAAAAAAGAACAGATACTGTATATAGAAACATGGTTTTCTATTGATTGTGATTATACTATTGGAGATGAGCTCTGGGAAAAGAGGTGGCCTTTAAATACATCAAACAACATGCAATAATGTAGCAATTTATTAAGATTACACATTTTAAGTAAAATTTAGAACTCTGTTTCAACAGCATTCGAGAAAAAAAAGAAGAAGAAGAAAAAAGAAGTACCAAATATGAGTGAAAATAGCCAAGCTTATTTTTATTCTTGGCACTGTAACCTACAGGCACCAAAGAAAACAGCAGCAAAGACTCAGCTGAACAGGATGGAACAGGCTGGAACCCCGAGTGGCCCGCTCTGGGCCCACACCCCGGGCAGAGTGCCCCCGCAGCCTGCAGCCTCGGACCCAGGCGTCCAGTGGTAGGACCCAACTTCCCTCAGCCTTGTGCTCCCATCTGTGAAATGGGCACCCAGCACCCACTCCATCTAAAGAGCCAGCGCCCAGCAAGGACCCAGACCACGGAACACGGCAGCTGTTCAGCTGCCTATTTCTTATGCTTTCATCTCTCCGCTCAGCAGTTCATGTTTTCCTCGAAGCCAGAGAAGAAGGCAATTTCTCCAGTCATTCAAATCCCTCGAGGAAACGAGAAACGGGGGCACACATCTAACGGACTATGTACGTGATGGCGACATGGCTGCGACTTCAGCAACCTTCTGAGGGTGTCCATGGAATCTGGCCTCTGCTTCCATCGCTGTGCATCATCATGCATGCGTCTGCGTGACGAACACAGAAATGCACACACACCCACAAACACACAACCACAACTCCACATTCAACACCCCCACGCAGCACTAAAGTGGCTTCCTTTTTGGAGAGCAATGTCTTAAAAATACAACAGGTCCCACGTAAGTCAGCGCCCCGGGGCCCGCCCTAGAGCCCCCTCTTGCTCCCCTGTTTCACACCCCCTCCACCCCGAGGTTAAGCCCCACACAGGGCACAGGGCTGGCTGGGGGGAGCAGCACGGAGCTCAGGGCTTCATTTACGGCTCCATGAAAATGAGAGATGCAAAGTCACACTGGAGCGCCTTCAGTTTTTGAAAAGGAAGGAAACGTGGGCTTAAGTCAAAGGTCTCCTTGGGCGATAAAGATTACCGTGCGACAATAGAGCAAGATGTGTCAGAAGTTGCCCCTCTCATCCACACGGGATGCGCCCCGCTGCCTGCTGGGCTATTGTGCATAAGGAATGACCCAGCCGATGGGAAGCCTATGGGTGGCTCATGCATGTTGTGATAAAATGTAAATGCACTGGAAAGGTCACCGGCAGAGTGATCATTACCGTTGTGGAGTTCTGACCAATTTGCCATTCAAGAGCATCATCGATGACTCAAGCCATTCATGGTGCCTCTTAAATACACACACCTGGGGGCACACCCACAACCGATGGGCATTGTAGCTGCCAGTATCTCTTGGTGCATGTGTGTCAGCACCTGCAGACACTCCTTCCCTGGCATTTAAGGAGAGAAAGGGGGAGGAGAAGGATTGCACTCTGTCTACCTATTTAACCAATTATCCCCCACCTCAGAAAGGGCATTTAAGTCTCTGAGCTGCATTTTCCCTCTGGGCACTGGGCTCCTTGCTCTCGGGCCACCGTTTGCACTTCGGGGCAGAACGCACTCACCCACCCACCTCAATCTGGAATGAGGCTCCACCAGCATCAAGTTACACAGGATGATGGCAGGACAGCCCCCCACTCTCATGCTGACCCGGCTCACCCATAAGGAAAGCACTGCTCTGTGGTCACGGTCACTGCCACGTGCACCCACAGAGACCTTGAGCATCTAGGTCATTCACAAGGACTCAGATCTGTGTCCTTTGAGCCCCATCTCTACTGTTTAGCCTCCCAAATGTCATTTCCTACCCCCTAAAGGCCACTGCTGCCTTCCTCACATCTGTAGTTCCCACAGCAATGCGGCGAGGGTTTTGTTCATTCCATCAGCAAATTTTCACTCACACCCACTCTGTGCAGCTCCCTGTACTGGTGTTACTCAAACCCCAGGCCACTGCTGAGTAACAGGACAAGTGAGTTTATGGACCATTAGACACTCTTCTCCCTCCTCCCCAGGAGGAAACACTTAGAGCCCAAAGGGAAGGAACATGGGCTCTCCCAGGAGTGACCTGCAGGCTGGTGGGGAATGGGGCAATGAAGGAGAGCTTCCTGGAAGAGGTGGCAATCCAGCTGGGCCTTCAAAGATGGGTAGAAGTTTGACGAGAACGCAGAGGACATTCCAAAGAGAGGGACCAGGGGTGTAAAGGGACTAAGATATTCCCAGGAAGGCCCAGGGCCCTTCACATGGGCCCAGAGTATGGGAAGGGAGCAGGAGAAACTGCAGAAAAGGTGACCAAGGCTCAGGTTCTCCCTACACCTGGAGACTAGATCCCCAGGCACATCCCTGCCTTCGATAAGTTCATCCAACAAATATTTACCAAGTCCCTACCGTGCACCAGGCACTGAGTGCATCTTGCATCGTTACGGAAGCTGTTGCCTGTCAACAGCTTGTCAATAATAACGAAAGTATCATCCCAGCTGAATCCTGATGCTTTTGACTGCCCTTCCAAAGGTAAAGCACACCTTGTGATGCTGAAACCACCGTTTACACAGGCAAACCTCCCTGCCCCATCTCAACTGGACTCTCCGACTGTGACTTCTTCTGCTCCGTGTCCTGCTTCCATGAACACACACGCTTCCTTCTTTACCATGACCCAGCCCACTGCCTCAACGGCGAATGCCAGCCTCACTGGACCCTCGGAGCCAAAATGACTTCCTTCGATTATAGATCCCACGAAAGGTGCTCTGGGCTGACACTGAGTCAGAAAGCTGGTCCCAAGTCCCTCTTGGCTTTGCAACCTTGGGCAGGTGCATTTGCATAGCATCTCCCCATCGTGAGTCTCTGACTTTATAAACAACTGCCTTTCTCTCTGTTGGACAGAGTGCCTACTAATTTGTTCAGAGACTAGTTTAGTTTCCTCCTGGACCCCTTCCCCATTCTCCTTTCCTAGTACAGCACAGGATCTTACAATTGTCTGTTCATTCACTTATCCAACAGGTGTTCACTGAATGCTAAGGATCGCGGGGGCCACAGAAAGCGGACAAAACTTCCTCCTCCGCTGGAGCCCATCACCTTCCCTGAACTGCCCAAAAGGTTTCACTCAGCATCTCGCACAGCATTGCATGCATTATGTAGCCAAGATCTCACTTGAGTCTCACATCCTTCTATGACGTAAAGAGTAAGCTCAATTAAATAATCGTAATACAGGAAGTGCAAAGAGTTTGCATGGCTTACTCAATGCCCCAAATACTAAAAAAAAAGCATAAAGATAGAAATAAAAAATTTGAGCCAGGACCAACGAAAGTCTTCCGGCTCTGGGTCTAGCTCACACGCACCTGCTGAATAGTTTTGTCCATAATGTTTCTACACAGGAAACATCCACAAAAACTACTCCCACGGGTTTTTTTTTTGTGTGTGTGTGGCAGGGGGGGGGGGGTTAGTGTTATCAAGGGTGCCTCTTGGAGCTCTGAAAAAAGGCCCTCAAAAAAGCTAGAGCCTCCCAGAGGTGTGATTTAGGGCTATGACTCTATATCTTGCTCTTGTGCGGTAGGTTAGATGGAAGGGTTAGACAGCTGGCGCCACCCTACTCCTAGAAACTGTGCCCAAAGTCTGCATGGGATGGTTCAGAAGCATCACCACTGCCTGCACCTTAGAAGTCACCAGGTCAATTGCCATACCCTCCGGACGGCACTTTCCTTCCACTCTTGCCAGGAGCCTTCAAAAGCCAACTTGAAAAATAGAAAGGACTGCATGAAAGTCCAGGACAGAGAAAGAGGCCCGTGACTTTGCAAGGAGTCTGGTGCCCCCCCCGGGGACAACAGCGGCTCCATGATGCAAACTGTGCATGTGTTGGGACCCTGACATTCAAGTTGAATTGTCCAATCATAACCGCTCGTACCAGGGGTCTACCAGTTGTCCCTGCTGCTCTGTCTGCCTTTGGTCTGTGCAGAATTCCAAGGCAATTCTGTTCTCAATTCAGAATCAAATGTTCAGATTCTGCTACATGATGTTTCGATATGCAGCTAATTATTCCCATGTACCAGATTCTTTTTTTGTTGCGTGTTTTTTACATTTAGCAACAAAAGCTAAACAGGGGGCAAAGAGTGAGGATGAGGGAAGGTGTGTCTTTCACATGGCAGCGCTAATGCCTTCTTTCTGTGCAGTGACTGTTCCCTCCGTGGGTCTGGGAAGGACTGCAAACGCCCCAGGTTTGAGGAGAATCACAGAGAACCTGAGCTCATCCGATAATGAAGACGCTTAACACATTAATTCTGTCTGATGCGCAGTATCTGAAATTTCACGGAGTCTGTAGGGACCGCTTAGCCGGGACCTGGTGCTCTGGCAGCTCTAAAAAGTGCTAAGAGACCTCGACACCACGATGTCTTGTTTTTTGCCCAAAGCCTCCAGGACTTCTATGACCAAACATGGCCAAACTTTGATCTCTTTCTAAAGGGTAGGAATGCTTTCAAAGAACTCAGTCCTCCTGCAAATGCAGCCAGTGATTTGAGAGCACAAATTCCTACCACCTGGATGCTCTAAAATGTTCCAAATTATGAATTTGTTTTTCTTCTTTCTCTTGGTCTCTGTGTCTATAAAATGAGCCTTTTAATCCAGCAAAGCTTGTCACATTTTCAATTTCTGTGCTAAGTAAAACAACAAAAAGTAAATTAGTGTTGCATATGTAATGGACATTAGAAAAAAGTCTGAAGGAAATTCTATTAAGCCCACTGCCTGGTTACCTCATTCTTAACATGGGCATGCCTCTTTCTAAAGCAAAACCTTACATTTTCTCTAACAAAGGTTTGACGTTCACGAAAATGTCAGCTAAAGTTGCCAATACATACTTACTCACGGCTGGTGACTGGGCAGGGAGGGGAGGTTTAGTTACACACATTTTCATTAGGACACATACAGGAGGAACTAAAAAAAAAAAAGGAATCTTCTGGTACTTAGAAACCAAAGTCATGACGGCTGCCCAGAACTATTTGCACTGAAGGATGGGCAAAAAAAAAAAAAAGTGAGTAATAGCAAGGGAGATATTTAAGGAAAGCAATGATTGAACTTTAAAAAAATACTGCAGACTCAAAATGCTGGCGGCAGACTGACTGCTATTTTAACCAAAGCTGCTGATTTCTGAGAGGTCGTCTGCTTTTACATATTTGCGTCTTGCAAATGTTGGGCATGATGGCGCTGAAATAGGTGTGGCTGACTTTGAAATTCAAGCTCACGCGTCCCTGGTCCGTGAACCAGTCCTGATAGGGCTGGCTAGTCAGAAGCAAAAACTGGCTAGTTATGAAACTACCATAGTATATGCTTTATCTCCACCGCATTTAAAGGATTTACCTATCTACCCTGCTGCAGACCCACTCATTGAGTAAGAGCCAACAGCATATGATTGTGTTAATTAATCTGCTATTGTGAGTAAAGGAACAGCTGCAGTGGTCTCGTGGATACGTTGTCAAAAGAAAACAATGTAATGTTAAGCCTCTGACTGCATATTCTGTTACAAAGAAGGTTTATGAGAAGTTAAATTCATAAATCACAGATCATTTTTATAATAATAATAAATAATATCTGACCTTTAAAAGGGAGGTTTGCGTGTTCTTAATTTCGGCTTGAAATATGTTCTGATATATGATACCTAAGCTTTAACCCAATTCTTTGTTTTGAAAACAAACATTCCCCAGCAATGATGGGAAGAAGCAGGAGCTATGGAAATGACCTCTGACTGTACAAGATCCATGCCATTGTAGTTCTAACAAAGATCAGAGCCCAAAATATCAAGTTAAAAGAAAAACTTGTTGGCATGCGTCCAATGTCTCCTATAATAAAAACGCAATTTCTAATACTATGCAGAAATGGAGAGAAAGGGTACACTCATTATGGGGAACACACATATTATTTACACGGGCTTTATCTTTCTTTATGCAGATAAGGCACCCAGAGCACTTTCTGTCTAATTAATATTCTGTAGCCCCTCCGTGATCCAACCTTCCCGCCCCGACCCTCACCCAAAACACAACCAAAACCCTGTGCCCACCCTTCTGTATATACAGCCAGTTAGCCAGCGCGGCGAAGGGAAGTGGAGCTGGACAAAGGGAAATAAAACCTTGTGTTCTGGGGCTTAATCCAGGGGCAAGAAACGGGATCGCAAGTCGGAAAGAAAACACAGGACTGATCAAGGAATATAGAGTTAAACCTCAATTAACAGGATTTTTAAAAGAATAACGTCTGTGTATCTTTGAAGGGCACTCATTTTTCATTTATTTTATTTTTAATGTATTTATTTTGGGGCCGTGCCCGCGGCACGCGGAAGTTCCAGGGCCAGGGATCGAACCCACGCTGCAGCAGCGACCCGAACCACTGCAGTGACAACGCCAGATCCTTAACCCACGAGCCACCAGGGAACACTGAAGAGCACTCACTAGAAAAAAAGCAACGCTAGGTTTCCCCAACAGACCCAGCAGAGGCGAGCCCTGCACTTGGAGGGTTAGTGCGGTCCTGTTCCGTATGGTTTGAGGGACACACCTGCCGACGCTGTGATGCCAGCACCCAACGCTTCAAAAAGATGTTTCTTCCTTCACAGGCCTCAACAGTCCCCCCCCTCCCCCGTTTTTAAATGAAAAAATCCATCTGAGCAAGAAGACAAACTGTTTGACTTAGGAATGCCTGGAAAGAGGGCAGTCGACACAGACGAAGTGGGTCTGATCTGAACCTCCCTTGCCTTTGTTCTGGGCGATCACAACAAAAGGAAGCTATTTTTAGCTTCAGATCGGCATTGTATTACCAGGTAACGTGTACCGACCTGATAACGGCAGAGGGGCTCTGGGGCGCCCCCCCCCACCCTGGAGGCAAACACTGTAGTGCCCTTTGCCGCAGAAGCTCACCAGCTCCCCCCCACCCCCGCCCCTTGGCACGCCCCGGGGAAAACAAACTTAGAACAGTCTTAACCCAGAAAAAAATGGGCTACACAGGACAGGGGGGAGGCCTCCCGGCTTATTTTGCTCACCTTTGTACCACCAGAGGAACAATCCCCCCAGACTGCTATTCGTTCTGAAAGTTGCTTCTCTTAGATGACATGTGAAAGGAGTTTATGGGGAGGAAAATTATTGTGGAGAAGTAATTATCCAAAATGCCCTGCCCCTCGAGGGACCGTTTATTCTCAGGAAGATAAGCACCATCACCTTTAGCCACATCACCTGAGGGTCTCTGAAATGCACCTGGCAGACTTTTAGCCATAGTTGGATTCTGCCTACTTACCCTGCACCCCTCCATCCCCCAGCCCACCGCCCCCATGTCCCTGCTCCCTTCTGTTCCCTAACGCCCCCGACTATGGCTATGCCTCATAAGCGGCTGGACCATTCATCCCTGGGCTGGGCGCCTGGCAAACAAAGTCTTCCTTCTTAACCAACTTTTACACTTTTTCCTTCAAAATCCAAATTTTTCACTTTAAACTTGAAAAGCCCTTCTTCTACCGAAAGAAAAAGTCTTCAGTAGGCAATCCCAAATACTTGACATTTCCTGGTATTGTACCACAGCAAAAGACACCATCGACTTGGGGGCCTTGGGACATACTTGGGAGCGAGTGGCCTTTGGATAACAGTGGTGCCTTATGCCTGCTTGCAGGAAGACAACGTGGGGGAAGGAAGGAAATGCCCGGGGCTGGCCAGCGCACAAGTGTCTTTTTCTCCGGGTTCAAAGTCATCTCTGTGGCAAGCGGGGAGCCCTCAGTGAACAACCTTGAAACCAAGGTCCAGGTTCTGCTTCCACTGTGGGTTCCGCAAGGGATGGGACCGCTATTTTCCCATCTGTAAAATGGAAACCGACACAATGATATGGAACCCCTCCCAGAGACGAAAGGGTCTGTGAACAGGAGACCATGCTGGTTTTGGACATGGGTGACTCTTTTCACTCCAATTTAAGGAAACTTGCTTAAAATGGTCTTCTCTCTAGTCACACCATTCCAGGGCCTATCCAGAAAAAGATGAACGTGAAAGATGAAAAAGACTGTGGTTTACGTAAAAGAGTTTTGCTGATCTAAGAACGGGTCCCACTCGCTTAAAAAGGAAAATCGTCAGCCATGGCTTTGAGCCTCCCATAATCAGGGTTTTTTTCCAATTGGCTCATATGCACCTGAGCCAAAGAAGATTCTGACCAACGTTCTAACTGGGTTAAACCACATTCTAGGTGGAGTTCCCATCGTGGCACAGTGGCAATGAATCCAACCAGGAATCATGAGGTTCTCTGCTCCAGAACTCTATGGGGGAGCTGGACGAGGTGCTACCCTGGGGAGACCAGTGGGCACCATCCTGATTTTCCATGATCTATTTGTCCAGAAACCTCAGTCAGCAGCCCCAGTGCTTCATGAGACTCTAATGCTGTGGAAACTGGAAGTAATGCATAAAATGAAGAACAACAATAATTCAGCGTAAGCGGAATTTAAGGGTACTATAAAAGCAAGAAGCCAGTCTCCAATGAGAAGGAGACATCTTTGCTAAAAGCCACATTAGCAGCAAACACAAGCCCTGGCCACTTATCTCCTCTAAAGGGAGAAGGCAGGAAGGCATGTATCTGTAGCCCAGAGCGCGCTTCAGCTGTGATGCCCACCCTGGCCTCTGCCCCTGCCTTCTTCTTTTCAGATGGGGTTGGGTGACCGCCACGTGGAAGTGCCTATGTGACGCAACACTGAGAAGAGTCTGTTGAGACTCTCGGATTTTTAAATAAATATAGCTAAACGATTTTCTCTTTTTTTTTTTTTTCCCCTAGGGCCACACCTGTGATATATGGAACATACATAGGGGTCAGATTGGAGCTGCAGGTGCAGGCCTCCACAACCAGCAATGCCAGATCCGAGCCACGTCTGCAACCCTATGCCCCAGCTTGTGGCAACACCAGATCCTCAACCCACTGAACGAGGCCAAGGATCGACCCGCATCCTCACGGACACTATTTTAGGTTCTTAACCTGCTGAACTCCAATTTTCCTTTTTTTGGAATTTTTTAAATTAACAAGGAGACGTGTTCCATGTGGAATGAAAGAGATCACCCTCATGATAAAAAGACGAACGGAAAAGAAGAAAAAAATCTCCCAATTTCAGGGCTCAGGAATGAATTCAAGAAGCGCTCCCCAAAGTAGCCAGCTGTAATGGTCTTGCGGGGGAAGGGTCCAGCCACCATCTAGATCCACACTGTGGGTAGCGGGACTTCCAGAACCTTCGAAGGCCACTGGCATTGTCAAGACCAGGATTAGAAGAAAAGGGAGGCATTCAACGTGCACACCTGTTAAGCATTCTACAGACCTACCTGGGACCAAGCCAGATCTGCCTGTTGGAAGACCAGTTAGGTCAAGTGATAGTCACCTTGACCGCGAAGGAATCTGTCACTAGATGTTAGATTCCCACGAGGAAGACTTGAACGGGACCCAGTAACACACAGATAAGTGAGAGACCAAAACAGCCTACCTGTGAGATACCCTGCTTCCAGCAGAAGCACTGGGTCGTATTTCTGGAGCAAGTTGCATCCTGATATTTTAAGCTGAGAGTTTTATTGCCGCTGAAAACCATACAGTTGAAAAGGAAATTGAACAGCCTTCTCTCTAAATCATCTGATTTATAGAAATTGAAATTGATTCATATAATTGGAGACCACTAATTATAGGAGTTGAAGAAGAAAGATTGTATGCCAAAGTTCTAATTGCTGAACTATCAAAGTTAGTCAAGATTTGTTTCAGGGACTGGGAAAAATTGTCATTTTCTATGGAATGCCAGGGAGTATGGTCATTATGCTGGTTTACTTCTGTGTCTTTGGTCCCCACTTAAGGGTCTCCAAGAAGAAAATACTAAGCTTGACCTTCCTAAGAGGGTGGGTTTTTTTCTAATTCTTTTTTGTTATTACGGAAGGAATCTTACACATGATAACGCACATGTGAGAGAAAGAAACCAAAGAAGCCCTGCGATGTTGGACCTAAAAGGCCCTCACCGTCATCGCTGTAGCATCCCTCCTTCCAGGGCTGTTCTGTGCGCATCTTTCACCTGGTCACACTCCCAGTCCACACTCAGTCCTGCTGCCTCCTTTTGTTCTTGTGCGCGGTCCTGAAAACCATCGTTTTCATTGACTGCATGACTGTCCATCAAGAACACCCGGTTCCATGAAACATCCCAATGCCACACATTTAGCTCAATGCCGTTTTAATTTTTTGACATCTTAAATGACGCTATAATGAACATTTTCACGCATATAGCTTCTCATACTTTGGATAAATTCCTTAAAATAGATTCTTGGAAGCAGAATTACTGGGTCAAGGAGTTTAACGTGTTATTGCTCCTGATAGGTATTGACAAATTGTCTTCTACAGGGATTTCAGCCGTTTAGAAAGCCACCGACGTTATTGGAAGCCCTGGTTCTCTGTATCCTTGGCAGCCAGGAGATTTCATTTTTAACATTTGTTATGAGTCAATAGACCAAAAACGGTAGCTGATTCTTTATTTAAGTTTGCAGTTTTTAAATACTAGAGCAGATGATCCGTGTTCCTTATTTTAGTAGTTTTATTTCCTCTTAGGCCAATTATCGGTACTTGCCCATATTTATCTGAACCAAGGAAATGTTTGTGGAGCACTAGACCCAAGTAGAACAAAAGCAGATAAGTGACCATAGAAAATATAAATGCAAGACCCCCCTGAGAGCCCCCACCACTTTCCTGATGAATCAGTGTTACCAGCCACCCCATAAGAAGAGTGTGCCTCTACTGGCCTCTGAGCAGCGCCCTCTTCAGCCTTGGCTTATCTTTTTTTTTTTTTTTTTTTTTAGAGTTGCACCTGCAGCATACGGAGGTTCCCAGGCTAGGGGTCGAATCAGAGCTACAGCTGCAGCCTACACCATGGTCACAGCAACACTGGATCTGAGCCGTGCTTGCCACCCACATCACAGCTCATGGCAACACCAGATCCTCAACCCACTGCGCGAGGCCAGGGATCGAACCTGGGTCCTCATGGATACTAGTCGGGCTCATTAACCGCTGAGCCACAAAAGGAACTCTCCTGCCTCAGCTTCTTTAAGCCCATCTCCTCTTGCTGTGCCTCCTCCAGGCTGGCAATATGATAAAAGAAGGTTTATAACATGCATCTTCCTCTGAAATTTGATTTTGCTAATGAGGTAGACCAAATTAAGAAAAAAATCTGAGAAAGTGACATTAATTTGGAACAACTAAATAAAACCAACAATACTTTGATTTTTCCACTCTACAAACCTTAGAGCACTTTACAAACAAAGTAATTAATCCTTAGAACAAAGAAGAAATACCACCACCACCCCTTTTCCTGAGTCCCGGAAAAATGAAGAGCCATTACATTGAGTTTTAAAGTCTTTGCTGAATAGACGCCCCCCCCAAAAAAAAAGGAAAAAAGAAAGAAAGGAGAGAGGGAGGAAAAAAGGAAAGGAAAGGAAAGGAAAGGAAGAGGAAAAAAGAAAATTTACTGCATGTTCAAGTCAAACAAGGCATACGCGGGTCCTACACAGAGGTGAGCTTCAAGAAAGCCTAGAAGGCAGCTAAAATCAGCAAATCTATAGAGACAGAAAGTAGATTAGCGGTTTCCTAGGGTTGCAGGAGAGGGGGTTGAGGTTGACAGCTAACTAAAGGGTACAGGGCTTCTTTCTGGGGTGATAAAAATCTTTTAAAATTGATTGTGGTGATGGTTCACAACTCTGAATATACTGAAAACCATTCAATTACACTTTATATGGGTGAGTTGTCTAGTATGTGAATGAGACCTCAATAAAGCTATTTCCAAAAAATATACATATGGGGGGGTGCTTGGTAGAAACCACGTAATGAAGGAAAAGTGCAGGAGGAGGACTTGTTAGCCCAGAGAAAGAAAGAAAAAGAATGAGAAAAAAAAAAAAAAGGATCAAAAAGAGAAAACACCCTCCACTGCTGAATTTGGATTTCTGGAAGATCTGTTCATTCAGCTAAGGGTATGGAGTGTCTCCTGGGTGATTAGGTTTGAGAGGAGAGAGAAGAATAACTGAGAGGTGGTATGGGGGTGCACTGGTGGATGGCTGGACTGGTACCCCAGAGATTACTCTAGGCATCGCCCTTGACCCCAAGTGAGGACAGCTGCCAATGGAGTCTTCCAAGGGAGGCAGAAGTTAGCCAGGAAAAGAGCCCCGGAGGGCTGTTCCAGGTAGAGGGAATGGAGCAAGCAAGGAAGCTGAGAGATGAATGACTATTCATTCATTCACTGGGCGGGGATCAGGCCAACCAACTGGAAGCCAGAGTGTGGGGATGAAAGGATGTGGCTGCGGAGACCAGGGTTCCCCAAAACGGGCCCTCTTTCTGAAGGATGATGCGAAACGCCTGAGATGTTCTAGACTTGGGAATAAGTGGCACGATCAGATTTCCGGGACTTTGGGGAACACTGGTTTGCACAAAACAGTAGGCTCCCAGGAAAGCGATCAGACAGATGCTATGATTAAGAGGGAAAACCACCACAAGGACGTGCAATTAAAAGGGGCAGAGTAAAGGGCCAAAGGAGGTGATTAAATAGTTAATCCCACTAGGGGATTGTAAGTAGAAAAAAAGTGTAGGAGACCCAGGAACCGGAGCTCCTCAGAGCCGCTGAGACGCCACCTAGCGGTTTCAAAATAAGGCATTGCTGTGGGGACTTTGGGATTCATTCAGACTTTTAAGAGGTGGAAAGACAGCCCCTGTGGGGGTTTGGCGGTGGGGGGAGTCGCCACAGCTGCCTCCTGGACTTCTCGTGCTGGGTGCTGTTCACCAAGCAGCGGACATAGGAGGAGAGGCCCGTTTGGCGACAGGGTGTCGGGACCCTGGTGAGTGTGGTGCAGGGGGAGAAGTGAGGGCGGGTGGCCCGCTGGAGACCACGGAGCAGGTCCTCGCTGGGCTCTGCCGCGTGTCACAGAGGGGAGGGGACTGGACCGAGTCCTGGCACCCTGGGGACCCCCAGACCCGGGACAGACAACTCCAAGAGGAGGAGGGAACACGGGAGGAGATCCGAGATGCCCGCAAAGAAGAGGAAGGCACACAGGGGCACGGGTTCAAAGAGCCGGGTGGAGGACGCACAGCACACTGACCGGAACTCACAGTTAGTACGGGGCTGCGTCTGCAGGGATGCACGGTGGACAGCGGGCTTCCCCGGCAGCCTGGTCTTCTCTGCCCCAGGGAACAGACCTGGCGCAGAAGGCGGAGGAGGGTCCTGCCCCTGGCTTCACGGGCTCCCATTTGCCCGAGGTGGAACCATGGGGTGGGGTGGGGCCGCCATGGGTGAGCCTAAAGGAGGGCGTGCAGGAACGGTGTCCTTGTCCCAGGCCAGCCAGAGAGGTGGAGAAATAGTTCGCTTTGGACTCAAAACTCCCAGTTCAACAGGTCAGGAGGCTGGGGACGGGATTGACAGGAGCTTTCACTGTCTACCATCCATTAGACCGAGCGAGCCAGGCATCAGACCTTATTATCATTGTTGTCTTCTTCATTCATGGACAAGATCTTGGCCTATTTTGATGCTAAACTTCATTTTCCAGACTGTGGAGAACATAATTAGGGGATTTTCCTTTTTCTCTTTTTCTTTTTCTTTTTTTAACCCCAGACTCAGTACTAACTAATGAGGAGGAACTAGTTAAAGCAGAAAAGACAAGAATCTTGGACCACAATTATGTCGTCTTAAAGCTCCCAGTTCACCAGAGGGAGAGGCTGGGCAGGACAGGGTCAAGGAGATGGAGCAGAGGTGAGATGGACACTGAGCTGGAATAAGACACACAAGGGTTCAAGTCCAGGCTCCAGCACTTGGTACATGACACTGGAGAAATTACCTAACATCGCGGAACCTCAGATCCCCACAAATGCCTAGAGAATAAAATCGGTCCCTACATCATAAAGTGGCTATGAAGCTTAAACCCATTTAACAAGTTAGAACACTGCCTGGTATTTGTTAAAAACTTAATAAATATTTATAAAGCATCACTGACCAGCGAGCATTCTAAACTTTATTGAGGATGCTGGGGTTCAAAATACTTAGACTAAGACAGGTAGGATTCCAGAGTCTGAGAGTCTCAGGAAGCAGAGAACTCAGTAAAAGATAAGCATGCTCTCAAATCCCAGTGAGGGAGAAGAGAGCAGCATCCAGAGAAGCCGGTGTGATCACGAAAGATAGGAGATTTGGGAAGAACACAGCGGATGTCAAATGTACAAATATGTGCATGGACACATAGTCATATATACACTCACACATATGCATGCATATACAGGTAAACGTATATCTATACATGTATTTACTCATATGCATATATATTAACTGATGATTTGGATAAAATATGCAAAGAATAAGGAACATGATACCAGGGAATCTTAGACATAAGTGGCTGGGACGTGTAAGGACCCACTTTTAGCAAAGGCTAAGGGAATCAAAACATGAAGGACAGCAAAAAGAACAAAAATCCCTTTTAAAAAAAAATCCAGTTCAGAGCAAGAAACAGACCAAGGAAGGAACTGTAGATCTGCTGTGAGGGACAATGACCCCAGATCAATGAATCGATGGAGAAGATGGGATTGTTCTGTCTGCTTAGCAACGAGAAGGTCTTGAGGATAGAAGAGATACTTGCTGACCGAAGGAGCCCGAGACAGATTAAAAAGATCTTCAGGGAGTTCCCATCGTGTCTCAGAGGTGATGAACCTGAATAGTGTCCAGGAGGACGCAGATTCGATCCCTGGCCTTGCTCAGTGGGTTAAGGATCCAGCATTGCCATGAGCTGTGGTGTAGGTCACAGATGTGGCTCGGATCCCCCATTGCTGTGGCTGTGGTGTAGGCTGGCAGCTGCAGCTCCAATTGGACCCCTAGCCTGGCAACCTCCATATGCCATGGGGGCAGCTCTTTAAAAAAAAAAAAAGAGAGATAGAGAATCTTCAGAGACACTGAGTGTACTCAGCCAGAATCCCCATCTCCAGGTACCACGAATTCCACATCTTGGTACTGAAAGAGCTCGCAAAGAGTTCGCTGAACAAGTTGGTACTGATGTTGGAGGCACTGTGGAGAAGAAGGAGCTGAACCCTTCAGGTCACGGACAGTTGATCCCAAGCCTGCTTTTAGCCTAGATGTTACTTTTTTAAAAGCAGTTGGGGAAAACCGAGAAGAAGGAACAGCCATCCCAGGAGCCCAGGGCAGGCGCCCTAAGACTGGCTGTGTCAGCCCAGCCTGCAGGCTGGCAGGACAGAGATTCGTGTGAGATGACTGCATTTCAGCAGCGCATTTTGATTTCCATAGAGATAAAAGGGAGAAATGTGAGCCTGAGCAAGACAAGGACGTGGATAAGTGGCTGGATAACCAGCCAGACCGAAGGATACAGAAGGATGTCCTGAGGTCACTATGAAAGGGCTGCAGGAAATGTGTCGCCAGACTTGTGCTGTGGGCCAGAAACTTGGACAGACACCCAGGAGGCATGAGGAGCACAGGTGCAGGTTGCCAGTGCTGGGCAAGTGGGGTTCTGGGCAGGAGGCACCCCGAATGAAGGACTCTCTGAAGGCACCCTGACCTGCTAAGCCAAGGGGCTCAACTGAGCGATGCATTAAACAGTTGCTGGTCTTTTCCATATCTGGTCTGTCGTAGAGACGGCTGCCCTCTGTGCCTTCTATACATAAAGTGGTGCCGGAAGTGGATCCCCAGCCAGGGATGTGTCCCAGGCTCGCCTGCAGCCGCTGGGGCCATGTGACCGAGCTGCAGCCAAAGGGATTTGGACAAAGTGAAAAACTCCTCCTCCTCCAGGTCTACCCAGAATTCCCTGCCTCTCTGCCTCACTCTCCCTCTTCCAACATCTGAGTTCAGTGCCCGGCGAGACCGTGACGACCACATCCTGGAAATGCTGAGCGTCCCTTGGTCCGCAAGTGAAAGCTCCTAATGTCCAACACTGGTTGGATTTTCTGTAAGCAAAAAACATAAATCGTAGAGTCCTGACACTGGAATTTTAGGCTATACCTGTAACAGCAGTCAGTGCTATCCTAACTTAGAACAAGGACCAAACCCCCGGAGCCGACATATAGGACTCTGGAGAGGAGAGAGTTTCACCCCGGCCCCGGAGAAGGACTTTAGGGATCAACCACTGAAAAGCCACTCAGGGGAAGCAGAGAATCAGTGGCCCCAGACAGGCAAATGCAACCTCAGAAGTGATGGAATAAAAAGAGGAGGGGGCAGTTCCTGTCGTGGCTCAGCAGTAATGAACCCGACTAGTATCCATGAGGATGCAGGTTCAATCCCTGGCCTTGGTCAGTGGGTTAAGGATCCCACTTTGCTGTGAGCTCTGGTGTGGGTCGAAGACTCGGCTCGGATCCTGCGTTGCTGTGGCTGAGGCTTAGGCTGGCAGCTGCAGCTCTGATTTGACCCCTAACCTGGGAACTTTCATATCCCACAGGTGCAGCCCTTTAAAAAAAAAAAAAAGGAAAGGAAAAATAGAGATAGAGGAGGGGCTTCTTGAGCAGGTCACACAAACAGGCCACACACACTAACCACACCACATCACAGGATCAAAGGGGCGAGAAATAGACAGGAAGGCGGGACTGGAGCTGACAGGGTCCCCTGGCCCTGGGAGAGCCGGATCTGGCTTCTAGGGCCCCAGGGAGACCCATGTGTCAATACTTTAAGGAGAAGATTTCAGATTTTTTTGCTTTTTTTTTTTTTAAATTTTATTTTAAGGGCCGTGCCCTCGGCATATGGAGATTCCCAGGCTAGGGGTGGAATCAGAGCTGCAGCTGCCAGCCTACACCACAGCCACAGCAGCTCAGGATCTGAGCCTCATCTGCAACCTATACCACAGCTCACAGCAAGACCGGATCCTTAACCCACTGAGCGAGGCCAGGGATCGAACCTGTGTCCTCATGGATACTCGTCGGGTTCATTGCTGCTAAGCCACAACGGGAATGCCTCGGATTTTTTTTAATGAAAAAAAGAAAGCGTGCGAAAGAGAACGTTTACCAAGTGCCTGCCCTGTGCTATGCTATCTGCTCTACAGAAAAAGGACAAGGACCGTTGTATTGGCATAAAGTCATGGGAAGTGGGCACTTTCCTCCCCAGTGTAAATAGAAGGAAACGGGGAGTCCGGTCCCACTGCCGTGGTGTGCACAGTCCGGATTCAGACCTGAGCCCTGGGGGCTGCACCAGGACCCCTGTATCTGAAGTGCTTCTAGATCAGACACTGCAGGGGCCCCGAGGGGCAGAGAGCAGCCAGCCCAGAGGTGTGCCAGCAGGTGGGGGCCCTCGGCGGCTCTAACAGGAATGGGCAGAATCAGGCCACGAGACGCACCCAACCTTGAACCCTCTGCCTGGAGAGCACACAGGAAGTTTAGATTAAATCTATTTCTTAAGACCTGATTCTCAGGGTCATACATGAAACTTTCTCCTGTGGGGGTGGTGGTGGTGGACCCCAAAGGATTATCCACAAACCAGCTCTTTTGGATGCTGACCCCCACGCACTGACCTCCGTCTTCAGCCCTGCTGAGGGTGCCAAGGTCTGGAAGGTGGGTGCAAAGTAGTTGGCGCTGACAAGCTGCAGATGGCTTTTTTTCTTTTAAATAAAGAATGGCTGTTTTTATTCAGCGCTAGAGGAAATACACATTTTTTTTATTATTTTGACAGAGTAAGAGAACTCTATCCCCTGACCTAAGTCTCTTATCATGACAGAGGACCCCTGAGACAAAAGGAAAAGAACATTAAAAAAAAAAATCCAGATGATGATGACGACCGTGACTCCCCACTTCACTTAAGTCCTTTCATTCATCAGCTAAACTCAAGAGTCTGCAGCTATTGTGCGCGGCCCTGCCTCCTCCACAAAGCACAGTAAGGAGAGCTCAGTTTCCAGCAGGGAGAGACCCCGGCGGCTGGCACCGAGAGCCCTCTGCTCCAGCACTCCAAACAAATTACTGGGTTGTCTAAAAGGTAGCAGGGAACCAACCGCTGCTGGAAAACCCTGCTTTCTTCAAGTCATAAAAGAGAAAAATTCTACTAAAGGGAGATTCATTTGAAAGGAAGCCAAAGGATCTTTTTTTTTTCTTTTTTCATGCCTTGGGTGGTTGCTGTTTTATAAAATGCATGAGTGTTTTATCACTTTGCAGACCGTCATTCAACACACTCGCTCCTGTCGATACTTAATGATCGTATCACAAACATCGTGAAGGATGTATGCTATTCTCGCACGCGCCGCTCTGGGCAGCAGACTATCCAAGTGGGCGAGACAGATGACATCCCTGCCCTCATGAAGCTCATGTTCAGGGAGGGGGGGAGGCAAATAACATGCTAGGAAAACATAAATAAGACAATTCCAAATAGTTACATATAGAAGAATGATGGAAGGGTTAGGACCCGACAGTGTGGGGTACAATAGTGGAGAGCTTTTTTTTTTTTTCCAATGGCTGCACCTGCAGCCTATGGAGGTTCCCAGGCCGGGCACTGAATTGAAGCCACAGCTGTGCCACAGCTGTGGCAACGCCAGCTCCTTAATCCACCGTGCAGGGCTAGGGGATTGAACCTGCACCGCCACAGCGACCTGAGCTGCTGCCGTCACATTCTTAATCCACTGCACCACAGCGGGAACTTCTGGAGAGGAGCTTTGACCTCGGTGGCTGGTCACGGAAGAGTAGAGAATGAAGGGATTTGGGGCAAAGGCCCTGGGGCAGGTCCCTAGTGGAGTGTTTTGAATAGCAACACGCAGACCAGCACGGCTGGAGAGCAAAGTGAGAGCAGGTCTGCAGGACCTGAGGCCCGAGAGGCAGGCAAAGCAGGTGAAGAAGTTGGCAGGGTTGGAGTTCCCGTCGTGGCTCAGTGGTTAACGAATCCGACTAGGAACCATGAGGTTGCGGGTTCGATCCCTGGCCTCGCTCAGTGGGTTAACGATCCGGCGTTGCCGTGAGCTGTGGTGTAGGTTGCAGACGCGGCTCAGATCCTGCGCTGCTCTGGCTGTGGCGAAAGTCGTCAGCTACAGCTCCGACTGGACTCCTAGCCTGGGAACCTCCACGTGCTACAGGTGTGACCCTAAAATGACAAAAGGCCAAAAAAAAAAAAGAAGTTGGCAGGGTTGAAGGAAGCCACCAGAGGCTTTCAAACATTCTTCCCACCTCTCTGGGGGTTGAAAGAGCCATTAAGAGCAGAGAGGCCCAAGTGTTCTGGTCCCCACTCCAACGGGGTCCCCTGCCTCCAGCTACACAGGGCAGGGAGTCACCACCGAAGGAATCAGGATTCTTATTTCTTTTCAGATTTAAAGGCAGACCAGTCAAACCACCTCCAAAAGGTACTTCATTCTTTGTTAGGCAATATTCCTTCATGAACAATCATTGTTGAACAGTTTGACATTTATTGCTACCCATCAGAGGCCGATCCTCATTGAATCGTATGCGGTGTGTGTCCGCAGCTTAGCGACATTTTCCCCCGCTTAGTGCACCATTACAGACAAATTAAATTACCTACAATTGTTTACCTCCTTAAAAAAAAATTCCTAAGGGGAAGACTGGGACCCCCCCCAACTCCCTTTTTCTTATTCCAAGAACACATTCAGGGTCCCATTTGGAACAAGCGGAGGAGGGAGATGAATCGCTTAGGCAGGAAGGAAGCAGGGAAGCCCCTGGTCCATCTGTGCCCCCGAGGGGGTGGCAGGAGGACCGAAGTCTGACAGCCACCTTAGCCAAGCCCTCCTCTAACACTGGGAAAAGCCCACGAGCTCAGGAAACCCTCCAGGGTATGTGTGCGGAGCCAGGAAGTTTCCATCCCTGTCCTCGTGGGGCTCAAAATCCAACATAAAACCACCAAACGAGCTTCGCTTTAGTGATACATTCCTAGGAGAATTTCAGACGGGGAAGCAGAGAATCTTAAGCCTCTGGGAGAGCGGGCAGGGCTCCAGCATCTTAGGAGGCGGGCGGGATCTGTACACGGCAAGATGGGGGAAAGAAAACATTCCAGAAGGGGGATCCCGTCATAAGCCGTGCGGAGTGCTGGGCCAGGGGTTTGGATTGGCCGAGGTTCAGGGGCAAAGCGAGAAGGGGCGGGGTGGGCTGGTGGGCTGCAGCAAGCCCACCTCTCCAGAGCCACCCTGGCGGCCGCTCTCCCACCTGCTCCCAGGGACACACGCAGGGTTCCTACTGTGTCTCTGACGAAGAGGAAGGAAAGGAGAGGGGACTAACCTGACTGTCCACCGGTTGGGGAGCGGCTATAAAAAATAAGCAATACTGTGACGCATCCATTGCACGGTCATGCTACGGCAGCACGGAAAGGGGGTAAGCCAGGGCTCGGTCACGACGCAAGGCGACCTTTAAGCCATCATTGTTGAAAGACAAAGGATCTCCGGTTAAGGCGAGGAAAAGAAAGAAAGGAAGGAAGAGAGGAGAGGGGGTGACTTTGGGGAGAGAAGAGGATAAATGGTAGGAGGCTGAAACCATCTGGGGGACAAGAGGGAGAACCCGGAAAAGGGGAGGTGACAGAGGACACAGACTCTATATAATGAAGTATAATTTCATCATTCACTTGGTTTTAAAAACTCAGCCACTGTCCACTGTCTGAATATTTTGATAATGATGACTAATGATGAATCCAGAATAGTGATTAATAAAAAATGATCTGCTCCTGTACTCCCTCTGATTGTAAATATCAACCTTAATTAATAGTAATCAATGTTAGCAGTAAGAGAAAATCCAAACTGCTTTAATGCACCACTTCAGGGCCTTCGTGGAACATCCTCTCACAGGAGCACGTGGGCGCCTTGACCCCCCCCCCCCGCCCGATGGAGGGGGAGGGACGGGGGGAAGTGGGCCCAGGACGAGGCCGAGCCAGGGTCCCAGACCCAGGCACTCCAGAAACGTCTGCTGGGTCATGGAGGGCAGGGGAGAGGGTGCCTCTCAGAGGGAAGGAGGCATGAGGAAACTGGATCCATGAAGGAACCCCTGGAACCCCTCACTCTGCCGGCGCTACAGCCACGATGGTTTTGCACACACAGCCCGTGACACCCGGGGCCTGCAGGATCAAGTCTTTGCCCGGCCTCCAAGGCCCTCCACAATCGGGCCCTAGAGCCACTCACCTCCTTCTGTTCCAGCCAGATGGGGTGGCGGCCCCAGACTCAGACCCTTCACCGTGGTCCCGCTTTCTTTCCCACGTGCCTCCTCCTCTCCAGTCTAAAAACTGATGGACTGGGCAGAAGTCCCACTTCTTCCACCCACATCTCAACACAGATTTAATGAGCATCAACCATGTGCCAGATACATGATCCGATACCAAAGCCTCACAACCTTACGAACTCGAAACGGGTGCTTCCCATTTTACAGATGGGACACTTGAGGTTCAGAGGTACCCTGCTCAGGGTCATATGAGCTGAGACGTGCGGGAACTGAGATTTGGATCCCAGTTTGTCTGACTCCATGGATCCCTTTCCTAGGCAAAGACAGACACTAGAAGACAGGTGGGTATACCAAGGAAGTGTGGGTGCCCATGGCCGTGGGCTAATTTTCTGGGTCAGGAAGCACTGCAGGCAGAGAGGGGTAGAAAGACTCCTTAGAGAAGGTGGCACTTGAACCAAAGCTCAAAACAGACTTGCAGAGTTCCTGTCCCGGCTCAGGGGAAACG
>PVHT020000178.1:7117231-7155741 GCA_004024745.2 Catagonus wagneri
TTCTCACACGGGACTCCTCGGTCACGTGTAAACCTGCCATCTATTAATTCTTGCAACCACTACTGAACTTCATTACTCACTTTCGAGATCGCACACCGTGTTTACATAATCTTCTCTGGCTACAGGAGACGTGTAGCAATATCCCCGGGCAGCCGTCGCGGTGAGATACCGGGCGTAGTTAGGGATGGCAATGTTACAAGCCTGCACAGCAATGTAATTACACAGATCCGACTTGCCACCACTCTCTTCGGCAGGTACTCCTGGAACGCAATGTCAAAATTTGCATGCAAGATGCTGACCAATACCGTACATTTTTAACTTACCACGGCAAATAAAACTCCATGCCATATGGCTGATTAGAAATACTCTTTCTTTCTCTAAACAGCTGGGTGAGTAACAGCAAGGAGAAGCCGGCTGGCAGCTGTACACTCGTGGTTGCATGGATGCCACGGCCAGGGGTCTGTGCTTCCACAGGTAAGCACCTGAGACGTGGAACGAGACAGCAGCCAGCAGAGGGGTGGCCGTCGCCAGGGGTACCCCTCCAGCGGGGCTCCCCGGTCCGCCTGACCGAAACGGGGTCATTTTGCATTTTGGAAATAAAACACTCTAAGGCCTTGGGGAGCAGCTTGAAATGGTAAAACCCTCTTAAAATGACATCTAAGGTCTTCTAGGGAGAAAGTGCTGCTCTGGGCACTGAGAAAAAGGAGAAAAATTTGAAAAATAAAATAAAAGCAGCAGGGTTTTGTTAAAGAAAAAATTACGGAGCTGCTCTCTTTGCTACTAATTGCTGTCTCACGCACACCTCTGACCCTCCTCTCTCTGGCCAGGCAGAGCCTGCAGGAGGTTCAGGTGGACTTCTTCGGGTTGCCCTGCAGGTAGCTGAGCGGAACCCCCACAGACACCTGTAATGTGCAGATGTGCTGGGTCCACCAGGCGGTACCCACACCACCCAGGGTGCCTCGGACCCTCCCCAACCAGCAGCCCCCTTCAACTCCCCAGAGATCAGTGGCCGTGGCATTAGGCTCCTCTTCCTGTGCACACAGTCTTACAGACGGGGCTGGCTTCATGGGAGTGTGACCAATGCAATCACACGCCTAGGAGGACCCTGACCTTGACCTGATGTTCTGCTCTCATGACCTTGAACTTCCTAGTGATTCTGAGCAACGATTCTCTCCGAAACTGTCACAGTCACCAAAAACAAGGAAAATGTGAGAAACTTGCACTGGTGTCAACAGGGGAGGAAGTTCTAAGGGACAGGAGGCAGGTGGGAACTCAGTGTTTTCCAGTCAAATCTGGCTGTGAATGTAAAACTGCTCCAAAAAAACAAAGGTTATTAAAAACAAACTAATGTAACATGGACTCTTGGATGCGATCCGGGCCCAGAATAAAAACATTAGGTAAGGAGTTCCCGTCGTGGCTCAGCGGTTAATGAATCCGACTAGGAACCATGAGCTGTGGTGTAGGTTGCAGACGCGGCTCGGATCCCGCGTTGCTGTGGCTGTGGTGTAGGCCGGCGGCTACAGCTCCTGTTAGACCCCTAGCCTGGGAACCTCCATATGCTGCGGGTGTGGCCCTAAAATGACACACAAAAAAAAATTAGGTAAAAAGTAAGGAAATCCAAGTATGGACTTCAGCTAATGATAATGGGCCAATATTGGTTTAGTCTTGGGGGCAAAAGGACCCCAGGGATGCTGACAACGGGGGAAACCTGTGTGGAGCACACGTGAACGCCACGCTCTGAATTATCCTTGCAACTTTTCTATAAATCTAACTAAATCTAACACTATTTTAAAACACAAAGAGCACTACTTCCCCCAACCCCCAAAGGGCACAGTTGAGGAGGTTCCAATGGACCAGCCGGAAGTGAAGCTGGAGGGCCGAGAGCAGACAGTGCCTCTCCCCTCCCCACCCCCTGCACTGCCCCCTCAGATGCCCCCATTCTCTGCCCACCCAGAGGAGGCCATGGGGGCTCAGTGGAAACAAATCCAACTAAGAACCATGAGGTTGCAGGTTCAATCCCTGGCCTTGCTCAGTGGGTTAAGGATCCGGCGTTGCCGTGAGCTGTGGTGTAGGTCGCAGATGCGGCTCGGATCCCGCGTGGCTGTGGCTGTGGCGTCAGCCGGTGGCTACAGCTCCGATTAGACCCCTAGCCTGGGAACCTCCACATGCCGCAGGTGCGGTCCTAAAACGACAAAAAATAAATAAAAAATAAAATGAATAAAATAAAATGACTTTAACCAGTACAATACCTTTTTTTTTTAAATTACATTTCTCCCCCTGGAGAACACAGGGTGCTGGTGAAGTCTCGGGCTGCTTTCCTACGGGCTCAGTGCCGTGTGTCTAGTCATAAAGAGAGGAAGAGAAGATGCGGGGCAGGAAGCGGACAGTCTGAGAAAATCGCCACTCGCTCAATCCCATTTGTAACCTGCACTGAGATGCCACAGCAGCCACTGTCTGTCTCCAGCATCCTTGTTCGGCCCTGGCGTAGTGTGCCCTCCCCTTGAGGGCTGTGGGAGCTGTGAGCCAAGCTGGGTGTCCCCAGCGGAGCAGGGCACTGGGCGCGGAAGCTGTATACCTGTCCACGGCTGCTTTTCATCCCCCTTGGGACCTGCCTCCATCCACCCCAGGGTTGTTGGTCACCCCGCAAGCGGAGGAGGGTCTAGATGGACTGACCAGTCCTGTCCCCTGTATGGAGAACCTGGGAAACAATGGGAGTTTCCTGTCCTTGTCATCTCTGTTACGTACATACGGAGAGGACTGGCTCGATCCACAGCACTGCTTTGGGAGGGGGAACCAGTGAGGAAGTATCATAGACTGGATATTTGTGAACCCCCCCAAATCCATAGGTTGAAATCCCAACCCCTAATGCAACAGTATTAGGAGGTGGGGCCTTTGGGAGGTGCTTAGGTCACAGGGGTGGAGCCTCATGAAGGGGATGAGGTCCCCTATAAAAAAGACACCCCAGAGAGCTCCCCATCTTCCACCACGGAAAGAGGGTCCGCCGAGACGGAGCCTCAGACACTGAGTCTGTCGGCACCTTGATCTTGGATTTCCAGCCTCCAGACGGTGTGAGAGAAGTCCCTGTCGTGCTGTGACGGCAACCTGAGCAGAGCAAGACAGGAGGAAACATTGGCTCCAGGAAGTGGGTCCGCAGCAGTCCACCCACAGCCCTGAGTCATGGGTGTCTGAGCCTCACAGGCACCAGCGCAGGGGAAAAAAAAAAAAAAAACCAGGAGGCCTGGAGAGATCTCACCCCTGTGGGACAGGTATAAGGACACTCGCCTGGCCTCTCAACATCCTTAGCCGGGAGCTGAATGAGTAAAATTCTGCCTGAATCCCCTTGAACCTTCACCCCAAGCCGAGGCGTCCTCGCCTCCTCCTCTGTGCATCCCAGCTTTCGGCATCCATCCCCGCTCAGGATGCGGGTCGGCACCTGCCAAGCCCCTGACTCTCTCCAGCACCCAGCTTCCCTCCCAGGACCAGCTTCGCCATCCTGCATCCGGCAGGTGCCTCCCCACTCCCACTCCCTTCACTGAGAAGCCGGCCACCCCCCCACACCCTGTCAGGTCCAGACCACGCAAGCCGACCCCAAGACAAGCCCTGCCCTGTGCTCTGTGCTCCCGGCTCAGCACGGACACCTCACTGCACCTTAGACTCGCTGTGCAGGGAGGGGCCGAGCAGGGTGGTGGTGGGGGCAGGCTGGGTGGCACGTGTACATGGGGCCCCCAGAGGCAGCTCCGGAGTCCCCGATGAGCTGGCAGAGTCTGCCAGGTGGCTGAGCTGAGCCCCTTCCCCAGCACGGGTCCAGCCTGGCTGTCCCTGCCGCTTCCCTTAGGCTCAAAGTCAGTGGTCACCGCATTCCCTGACCCACCCCAGCACCCCACGTCCTCAGTTCGCCCTAATGTTAGTCAGCCTCAACCCGGGCTGGATTAAGGGATAAGAGAGTGATTCTAGTTCAAAAAGCCTCAGGACCAGCTTTGAGGAGAATGCAGAATTTCCGATAACATGTACTGGACCACACCAGCTACCTGCTGGAATTTTGGCTCTGACAAAACCACGCAGCCTTCCTGCCTGGGGACAGTTAAGCCTTTGCCATGGGGCCGTGGTCTTTTGTGTCCACCCCTCTCCCAAGGTCATCCCCGGGGAGCCGTAGCCCCCCCTCCGCCTCCACCTGCCCCCAGGCAGATCCTGAGCTCGCCCTGCTGAGTGAGTACACAGCAGCCACCCCACCCGCCACCCAAGGTCTGACCAAAGCCGACCTCCGCGATGCCCAGACCCCACACAGGCACGCTGCTGAGGAAAGCGACCCTGCCTTCTGGAAGCCTGTACCTTGGGATACCATGAATCATTAGCTCAAGGGATCCAAAGCCACAACCCCTTCCCTCAGGTGGGGGACAGAAGAGGCCAGACCATGCCCTGCCTTCAATCACTTCTGCAAAACTGTTTACTGAAATAAAGGCAGGGAGTTCCCGTTGTGGCATAGTGGGTTAAGAACCCAACTAGTATCCATGAGGATGCGAGTTCGATCCCTGGCCTCGCTTAGTGGGTTAAGGATCTGGCGTTGTCGTGAGCTGTGGTGTAGGTCACAGGCGAGGCTTGGATCTGGTGTGGCTGTGGCTGTGATGTAGGCAGCCAGCTGCAGCTCTGATTCAATCCCTAGCCTGGGAACTTGCATATGCCGCAGGTGCAGCCCTAAAGTAAATAAAATAAAATAAGTAAAATAAAATTAAAAAAAAAATAAATTAAAAGGCAGTGCCCAGGAACAAATGAGCAGATAAACAAAACCATGGAATATTATTTAGCATTAAAAAGGGAAGAAATCCTATCACCTGCTACAACATGGGTGAACCTAGAGGACGGTGTGCTCAGGGAACAAGCCAGTCACAGGGGGACACACAGCGTATGATTCCATTTACATGCGGTACCCAGAGTGGTCAAATTCATAGAGACAGAGAGCAGAAGGGCTGTTGCCAGGCTCGGGGGGAGGGACAGGTATCACTAATGAAGGGACAGAGTGTCAGTTCTCCCAGTGAAAGAGAGTCCTGAGGGTGGCTGGCGGCGGTTGCACAGTGTAAATGCACTTAACTTCCTGAAACACACACTTGAAGATGGTGAAGATGCTGAATTTTGCATTATGTGTCTTTTATGATGCTTACTGAGCCTCTGCCGCGTGGTAGGCCCTGCCGTGGGTGCCGGTGACACAGTCCCTGCTCCCGAGGAGCTCGCACACGGAGTAATCAAGACCGCAGTGCAAAGGACAAGGCACAGGTGGACCAGCCCGGTGCACCGGACGCTTCCCAAAGGCCTTGAAGACGGTAACACAGAGCGATGCTTCCGGGACGGGGCCCTGGAGGGATATTTCGCACGGCGGGCCATGGAGAGGCCACCGGAGGAGGTGCCGTTTGGCGCGAGGTCCGCGTGGTGAGAAGGGAACCAGCCTGTGAGCCTCTGCTCACCGCTGAGAAAACAGACTGCCCAGGCCACCCAGCAGCTGGACAGAAGGGAGCAAAGAGGGCAGAGGGCAGAGGGCGTGATTTCGGCCTCGATGCCTTGAATTCTATTCCCCAAACCATGAGAAGTCCCTGCAGAGTTTGAGCAGGAAAGGGGTGCAGGCTGCTGTTCAAAGGGCTCCAATATCATGGCCCACCCCGCCCCACTCAGCTCCTTCTTTTCTAGGCAGCTGTGTCCTCCAGCTGTGCCCTTCAGAGGTTCTGGTGTGGTCCATCCACTCCCCAGAGGAGCACAGCCACCAGCGTTGGCTGCTGAGCCTACACGGGCCTGCTCTCCCTGCCCACTTCCAGGCATCTGCCCTGTTCCTTTTGTTTGTTTGTTTTTTTAAGGCCCGCACCTGCAGCATATGGAGGTTTTTGGGCTAGGGATCAAATCGGAGCTACAGCTGCCGGCCTACACCACAGCCACAGCAACGCCACATCTGCAACCTACACCACAGCTCATGGCAATGCCGGATCCTTAACCCACTGAGCGAAGCCAGCACTTGAACCTAGTGTCCTCATGGATACTAGTCAGGTTCGTCACCACTGAGCCACAATGGGAATTCTTGCCCTGTTCCTTTTCCAGCTTTCTCCCTGCAGGGTCTCCAGGAGCCTTGAACCCTTCTTCCCGGGGCTGAACCTCAGAGAGGGTAGCATTTCCTCCACCACTAAGCAAAAAAAAAAAAAAAAATTCCATATGATCCCAAAGCACTGGCTTCACAAAATTTCCAGTGGAAGCTGGGCAGAGCTGAGACGTGGCCTCATTGCCCTGTGTGATTCCCAAGAACAGTTTCGCCAAGTTCACGGAGGCCCTAACCCACCCACCACGTGCTGTCCACTGACAGTTTCACTTTCTGACATCACAGGATGGCTAGTAGAAGACGATTTTAAATGTCAGGAAAGGGAGAGTTCCATGCTGTGTGGATCCTGAGCTCCTCAAGACCCCGGTGTCCTTCTGGCCCCCGGGCTCTGACCAGACGGACACCCTCAATGCCTGCTGCTTGTCTGGGGCACGAGTCTGAAGACCCCGCCTGCGGCGAGCTCCGTGAGGCTCACCTCCCACCCCCAGGCCTGCACCCTAGGTCACCCACGGTGGCCATGGAACATGGCTAACTGAACCCCCCAAGCGGCTGCAAGGTCACTTTTCAAGCTTCTGGTTACACAGCCGAAGCCTTTAAATAGTCTACAGCGGCCACAGTGACAGCCGTACCCCACGGCCCTGGCCTCCGTCAGGCACCCGGTCAGCGAGGCAGCCACCGTGTCCATGAACTCTGGGGATGGGAAGGAGGGACAGGCAGCTGCTCCGAGGCCCAGGGAGGATGGTCGTCCAGGGAGGAGGCGTTGAACTTGGCGTTCGCATCGCCTCTGTCCCAGAGAGGGGGGTCCCATGGGGGCGGAAGGGAGCTCAACCACCTCCCCAAGAGGACTTGCTCCCTGAGCGGCTCTCACACGCCCTGTGCCCCTCTCGGACCCCCCAAGGCTCGGCCCTCGGGTCGTTCCACCTCCGGCAGAGGGAGGCCCAGCCAGCTCACAGTCTGCGACCTACACTGCAGGTCCGCAGAGCCGGGTTCTGTGCTATGGTGTCAGGTTCTTGGGCAGCTAGAGGGGGAGCGGGGGCGCAGACCTGAGTCCCGGCTGGCTCCCGGGCAAGCGCCCTCGGTGCTAGAACAGGGCATTTCATTCCACTTCCTAGAAGTCAGTGAGCATTGCCTGAACACCTGCTGTGTGCCACGCTCTGTGCCGCGGATCACGACACCTGTCTTCACCGAGCTCTCAGGCTCAACAGACACGTGCCGGCGGAGATGCAGAACAGGGGTTCCCGGGATGGGGACCCTGACCCTGTAAGGGCTTCTTTCAGGATGAGCTTGGGGCCGCAGAGGGCCTGGCCGTGAGATGATGGAAGACAGGGCCCCCCTTGTCTTTGCCAACTCACATCCCAGGAGCCAGGGCTTCTGCTTGAGGCTGAGGTGCCGTCAGGGAGGGGAGACCCCATTAGCAATGCTCTCGGAGGCAGTGCCAGGCTCAGGACCAGCTTCTCTTCCCATTGGGAAGGCTGGAAGCTCACAGTGCATCAAGGAGGCCAGCCTCCCCTGCATGAGAATCAGCCAGCCTGCCCCCCACCACGCAACACACACTCTTACACCCATACCGACACGGGCAGACACACCCGGATACACATATCAAAACACACACCACAACACACACATCTTTTTTTTTGTCTTTTAAGGTCCTCACCTGCAGCATATGGAAGTTCCCAGGCCTGAGGTCTAATCGAAGGTTCAGCTGCCAGCCTGCACCACACCACAGCAACGCCGGATCCTTAACCCACTGAGCGAGGCCAGGGATCGAACCCACGTCCTAACCGACACAATGTTGGGCTCTCAACCTGCTGAGCCACAACGGGAACCCTAACCCAACACACACATCTTTTTTCTTTTTCTTTCTTTCCTTTTTTTTTGTCTTTTTTAGGGCCATGTCCACGGCATATGGAAGTTCCCAGGCTAGGGGTCCAATCGGAGCTGTAATTGCTGGCCACAGCCACAGCCACGTAGGATCTGGCCAAACCTGCCACGTAGCTCACGGCAACACTGGATCCTTAACCCACTGAGCGAGGCCGGGGGTCAAACCCCCGTCCTCATGGATACTAGTCAGGTTCATTATCGCTGAGCCACACAAGAACTCCCCCAACACACACATCTTTAGTAACACACACATCAATGCACCTAAACACACTGATGCTGTCCCCAACACACACGACCACACAACACACAGCCGACACCTACACCAACACCCACACCACACACCATTACATTAATCTCAATACACACAGCTTTACTGGCACGAGTTAACACACAAGCACGTGCTCCCCCCAAACCACACAGCCACACTAAGAGGTTTGCAATCTCCAATCCCTCACCCTAACCACACCCAGTACCCCCCATACACGCAATGACATTACATCCCAACCCACCTGTACTCACGTCAACACACATACCCAGTTCACACACAACTATTCCTGTGTCGGTCCACCCAGAGACCAAGACATACCCAACACACACACACACACACACACACACACAGCAACACATCCCCCCTCTGCAACTACATCCAAAAAACTCGACCAGCTCTGGGATATCCGCATAGCAACAGGGGGACAGCGTGAAGACTCCCATACGAATACAGCCATATCCCAACCCTGCCAACACTCACACACACACTAGCCTCCCAACACAAACACACACACACACACACTCACAATCACAACTGTGTATTGAATGTTCTATTCCCAGAAGCTATGGGCAATTTGAACCTCCTCAGCCCCCTAGCTGTGCCGGGCTCTTCCCTGGAGCCACTTTAGTGGGGTCAAGGGCAGAGTGACAGCCCGGAGCGTTCCGCTCGGCATGGCCAATGCGAAGTGGCCGCTTGGCTCAGTCTTCAGTGCCACCAGGAGCGACAACAAAGAAGCTGGCAGCTCCTCCTGGAGAAGGCTTCCTGGATGGTAACTCTGTCTCCTAATTTACACCTCGGCACCAGTGCTGACCGGGGAGGGGGGGCAGAGGCTCCTTTCTCTTCATCTGCCCGTGGGGTGTGTCCCTCTCTTGAGTCGGTGGGGAAAGCGGCCAGCACACCCCCGCCAGACAGCGGCCAGCCGCGGCTGCTGCGGCCCTGAGCCTCTGCCCTGGGTCCTGTCCTGTCCCACCAGCCACGCCCGACCACCTCCCGACGCCAGCCCGCCCAGGAGAGAAGGGACATGGAAACGACACTGGCGAAGCCTGGCGATGGGACGGAAGGGACGGGGACCCAGGCAGCTGCACAGGAAGAGAGCCGGGCACCCTGAGTCAGCAGACTGTGTTCCCAGGGCCTCATCCCCTGTCTTGGGCCACCAGGGGCACCCTGAGGACATGGTCACGAGACACTTGAGACCTGCGTGCACGTGACCTTGAGTAGGGGTTGGGGGGCGGGGTCCCTGCAGCCACAGCTTTGGGAGCTCCCTTTAAGTCCAAGTGTGGGGACCTGGACTGGGTCCCTGTCGATCCTCAGCAGAGCTGGGCAAGCACTGGGCCATCCCCTTCTTTTCTCTTTTCTAGAAAAACCGAGAGCACCAGCTCCCCGGAGATACAAAGGGAGGGAGGGGGTAACCATTCGAGCTTCCCAGAGCCTGTCCTGACAGGGCTGACCTCAGCCAGCCCGGGGCCAGAGATGGGGCCGGGAGCAGAGCTTCTCCTGCCTTCTGCTGTGCTCACCCCGTTCCCCGCACGACCCAGCAGGGGAACAGGCAGATGCGGGTTCAAACCTCAGCACCATCACTTCCTGGTCTTGTGACTCAATACAGCTTCCAAGTCTGATGACACCCCACGCTCTGCCAGGCTGCAGGCTCGGCGAGGCCACATTCCAGGGGTGCCTTCTAAGGAACACCCCACTCTCTGCCCCAACAACAGGGAACTCAGGCCCCCGTGCAGAGGGTAGAGACGCCTCTGCCCAGCCCGGGAGCTCTCAGACCGACCTGCCGTCTCACCTCCCGCCACGGCCTTTCATGGTCTAGTGGGTCACCAGCTTTCTCCCCAAGGAGGAGCTGGAAGAGAACAATCGGCCGCTCCCCTTTGTCCCCAAAGGCCATCCACACCCTGCCGTCCTGTGCCGTCACCACTGCCCTCTGTGCTACCCCAGCTCTCGGCTGCATGGAGCCACCCCCCAAAGTCAGATCACCTTCTCTTCCTCATAGGCCCTCTGCTCACACAGCAGGGACACACCAGGGACACACCCTGGGCAAGACACGTCACATCGGTTGACTTTGGTGGCGGTCGCTGTCATTTCTAGGCTAAGACAGAGCACCAGCTAACAAAAAGAAGAGGCAAAAATGGGAACCTGAGCAAGTTACCAAGGAACCAGCTCTCGCACACGGCACAGTCTTATCTCTCAAAGTCCGGAGCACGCTCCCCACCAGTTATAGGCTGGGCCATCCCTTTCAATGTCCTGCTCAGGAGGGCAAGTGCTTCTGGTCCTGGTAGAACCCTGGAGTTGTGACCTTTTTTTTTTTGCCTTTTTTAGGGCCGCACCTGTGGCATATGGAGGTTCCCAGGCTAGGGGTCTAACAGGAGCTGTAGCCGCCGGCCTTCGCCACAGCCACAGCAACGCGGGATCCGAGCCGCGTCTGCAACCTTCACCACAGCTCACAGCAACGCCGGATCCTTAACCCACTGAGCAAGGCTAAGGATCGAACCCGCAACCTCATGGTTCTTACTCAGATTCGTTAACCACTGAGCCACGACGGGAACTCCGAGTTGTGACATTTTGAACACTACCCTGTTGCTCAGGCCCTGGGCCTCTTCTGTACGAATCTCTGGGAAATCTCACCTCTTCCACTCTCAGTTACTGCGCCGGATAAGATCACACTCACCCGCACCGCCCCCCGCACCCCCCCGCCCAAGGTAAACCCCGAGCCGGTCGTGGAGTGCGTCCCCTTCTCCTGGCCATGGCGACTGGTTCAGGAACGGGCATCAACCACACAGCAAGACACCATAACGTGCAAGGAGACAGGCGCTGGGTCTGAGTGACGGCAGCCTTTTTGCTACTCTGAGGGGAGGGAGTCCTTGGAGATAGCATTGGAGCCATTAAATCTATGTCACCTTAGAGTCAGACCATCCCCCAGACCTCGCTGTGACTTAATCACCGAATCTTTGTGGTTAGAGTCAGAGTTAAAGTCAGTGCGAACTGGGATTCGTTTGTGGCAACAAAATACATGAGGAAAGTGGGCAGAGACCGAACCACCTGGTGGTGACTCCACGTGAAGGAAGGAAGCTGCCTACTCGGAACAACATCAGTTACTGCTTTATAAGGGCCCCCAGATCATCTGCCAGTAAAGAGACTGGGATAAGTCCAACTGATCCCCACTATTTTACTGGGGACACAGACAAAGGACAGCCGGATTTTCAGTGAAACTAAATCAGTGAGGCCAGTGCTTCGCTGCTGTGTGACTCCCAACAACCAATCCAAGGGCCACGTCTCCTGTTTTCCGCCTGGTTGTATTTGCATGGTGTTACACAGTGCAGAAATAATCCAAACAACAGGCCACGTGTCCTGAGCCCTTCCTCACACTGGGGCTATGCTAAGCACTTTACAGAAAGCCAAATGCACTGTGGACACTGAGGCACAGAGAGGTTAAGGAACTTTTACTGGGTCACACAGCTCCTAAGGGCCAGCCCTGGAGCCCTCCTCTGTGGCCACGATGTGCTCCACCTCTCAAAGCCCCGCGAGGTCAGCCCCCAGGAGGAGAAGAGCAAACCTTCCACTGGGTGGGGGCCCTGCAGTGCCCTCCGATGGCAGGACTCTGTCCCCAAGGCCTGTAGGCCTTGGACAGGGTGAGCAGATGGGAAGGTGCCCGGCAAGAAAGGAGCTAAAAGAGCGTCTTCCCAGTCCCGTCAGAGATAACACGACCTCGCTGCCTGCTCCCGGCTCGAACATAGACACGGACAAAAAAAAAAATCCCCAAATCCTCAGGCTCTGCAAACCCTATTCTCTGCTCCAGAGACAGCCGATGAGGTCCTTGAGAGTTACCTTTAGAGCTTGGAAACATTTGGGAAGGGAGAAGAGAGGAGGGGGAGAATGAGACGAAAGCGGTCTCAGATTTGTTTAGACTTCCCCAACCCCCATTCCACCCCGTGGATGAGAACACCGAGGCCCCCAGGGAGGAGAGGGAGCTACCCAGATAGCCCAGGAGGGAGGTTAAAGCCTGCGTGGTGCGGGGCCGGGGGGTAATCCAAACTCCGGCTGAAGGGTGCGCTCTGCTCTGAGCCGTTTCTTAAGCATTAGAAGACGCATTTGTCTCTGGGTTCAAGGCCAGGCTCCTGACATTTTTATGTCACAGAAAATAAAGGGCAATTGAGGGCTGATGTGTACGAGAAGAAATTGTTTCCATTCAGTCTCACGGCGGGTCTGTATTTAGTTCACGTCCCACCACCCAAAAAGAAAAACGGTGCTGTCTGCAACGCCCACCATCCTCGACTAATGCTACTGATGCTGGACACTGTGACATACGGCAGGGGTTCGGCCCCAGACAACTCGCCCCATCCTCTGTGCGGCAGGTATGGGCAGGTGAAGCTGGGTTTGTTTGGGTGAAATGGAGAGAGCCTCCTTCCGGGGGGTGGTCCGACAAGCCCCCACAGGCTCTTCCTGCAGCGTCCCCAGGGGAGTCCACCTGTCCCCGACTTGCGCCCCTCCCCCCGCCACGAACCACTGATGACAACGACAGGGTGGTTGGGGGCAGGTGCGCTGGCGCCAGGAGTCTGCCCCTCACCACCTGGCATGGTGCTCCCTCCTGCCTCTTCTTGCTGCCCACCCCCAAACCTCCCCCCACCCACCGTTTGGGATGCCCGGACGCCCGAGCCATAAAGCTTCGAGCCCCAACAAGTTCCCATCTGGTCCCCTTCTTGGACTGAGGGGCCTTCCTCAAAAGCACCGCTTGCGCTCTCTCCTGGGGCCTCTTCTGCGGCAAAGAAAAAAAAAAAAAGCGATTCCAACTCCGGTTCACAGCCAGGGAGAGAGGGGACAGCCAGGCGCAGTGGCTGAGCTGGAGTGGGCTCTCCCCAGAAGTCGTGGGATTGGCCAGCTTCCACAGAAGGAAAGAGTCACCTGACACAGGAGCTACTGGGTGATTTGTTCCTTTGGAACAAATGCGGGCACCAAAGCAAGCGGGCCTCCTCCAACCCTGGAATGCTCTCCCTGGCATCTTCTTCTCCTGGTAAGGACTTGTCCGGGCTCCCAGGCTCTGGGCCTCTGGACCCTGCAACCTGTCCCCGCTCATCCCGGCATCCAAAGCACCTAGCACGTTGCTTGGTGTTCGGAATCTACTTGAAAAGCATTTTGGCCTGGAATGGATACAGGAATTAATGAACGAACAAACGCGTGTATTTATGAATGAAGAAACGAGTCACAGCACTGCTTGGTGATAGGGAACCATCTAGCCTCAGGAAGATGATTTCAACAGAACCTTAGGAGGAACTCTCTCCATATAAACTCCAGCCACAGGAAGAAATGGCCTCAGGACATAGCATCCTGCTGAGTAACACACATCTGTAGCCTCGGGGTTGCCAGCCTGTGACCCACGATCCCACCGCTAGGAATTCCATTTATGGAAATAACAGTGCATGTGATCAGAAAGATTTAGGTGCAGCAGTGAAAAAAAAAATGGAAACAAGTCCTACTACGCACAGCAGTGGGAGGTGGACTAAATCATTAGTGGTAGATTCTCCCTTTGTTTCTCCACATTTTTAGTATTTCCTCAAGGAACACGTTATTTGCATGAAGCTTTTTTTTTTCTTTTTTTTAAGTATAGCTATGACTACAGAATAGGAGTCTGCAAAGGAGAGTCCACGGGTCAACTCCTTCTGCCACCTGTTTTTGTAAATAAAGTTTTATCGGCACCCCATCGAGCCCTTTCATTTAAGGGAGAACTGAGTGATTACGGCAGAGCCCACCTGGCCTGCAGTGCCTGAAATATTTATTATCTGGCCCTTTACAGAGACGTTTGTTGATCCTTGTGTTGAATCTTCAATGACAAAAAGTATGTGACACGTATTTAAGTAAAAACTGTATCATAAAGAAGTATGCGCAGTATGAATTTTTTTAATCTTTTTCTTTTTCTTTGTCTTTTTGCCTTTAGGTAGAGCCGCACCCGCGGCATATGCAGGTTCCCAGGCTAGGGGTCTAACAGGAGCTGTGCTGCCGGCCTTCACCACAGCCACAGCAATGCGGGATCCGAGCCGTGTCTGCAACCTACAGCACAGCTCACAGCAACGCCGGATCCTAAACCCACTGAACAAGGCCAGGGATCGAACCCGCAACCTCATGGTTCTTAGTCGGATTCGTTAACCACTGAGCCATGACGGGAACTCCTGTGCAGTATGATTCTTATTTTGTTAAGTGCCTCTTTACGTGCACAAAAAGTCCTGGGGAGCGATGTATCAGAATGTCTGCTGTGGTCATGTCTGAGTGGTAGGGACATCTCCGTTTTACCATTACTTTTATTTGTCGTTATTTGTAGTTTCTCAATGTCCAAGATGAACAAGAACTACTTCCAGCCAGAAATAATAATAATAATGTCACTGAACAACAAAAATAGCAAAAAGAAGCCAGTAAGCGTCCCTCCAGGAGGAGGCCAAAATGGCAAGGGTTTGAGGTCATGCATACAGGACATTTCAGAAGGGGTCAGGCCCCAGCTGGGAATGGACACATCCCGCCAAGCCCCTCTCCCGCGACCCCCTCCACCCCCCGCCAGGGATTATTTTAAATTGCACGGCAGCTTGGCTGAAGCAGCACTTCAATTTTTCAGGGCAAATTACTTTAAAAAAAAAAAAAAGCAAAACTCTAAAATACCTAGTTTAGCAGCAAATTTAACAAAATATATTTAGCAATAAAGAGAAACATGTCTCGCTTCAAGGAAACAACCCCTGCACACATTTTACGTGGAACTAAACACAAGCAAGTTGGAAATTTTCCAAAATGCCTCTCAAGATGATTGAAGACAGCGGAGGGTGTCCAAAAACCACGATGACAACCACTGAGTTAAGAGTTTGGGGACATTACTTTAATGAAGAGAAGGAAGCGCCACCGGAGGGGCCTGGTTTCCTCGTACATCAAATGGCTTGGAACTGAGGCCACACCAGAAGAGAGAAGTAGGTGGCCGGCCCAGCAAGGCACCTCCGGGGGGGAGAAGCGGACCCCCTGTGGGGTCCCGTGCACCCAAAGCCCAGGGAAAAAACATCACTGTTTCCCATAGGCGTGCCCTGCCTCCCAGGAAAAGCTGACACAGGACACCACCCTTTGAAAGTCAGTGGCAAGGTGTCGAAAGCCAAGCCCACCTACCACCCTCTTCCTCCAGGCAGCACCTGGCTGGGCACCCCCAAGAGGAACACTGGAGGAGCCCCATGCAGCACAGCAGGCGGCCCAGCCAAGGAGTCAGCTTGTGCTGTGCCTCTCACGTCTCCCAGACACATGCCACATGTCACACAAAAACCCCAAGGCTCACAGCAACCAAGAGGTGGGTCCCACAGGAAGCCAGGCCTGGACCACTTTCCCGTGGCGGGGAGGGGTGGGGGGGAAGCAGACCCAGATGCTTGAATTCTGCTCCGGGCTGCCCCTTCGAGCACACAGCTTCCTTCAGGCCCACCCATCAGGTAGCTGCGGGGAGTGTTCAGACCTGCACTGTTTGGGCGGCTGTGCTGTTTTTGAACATGTGGATCAGGGAAAAGGTGGCAGCAAATCTCTCTGATTAGTTGGTCCTGCTCTTCAGAAGCCAAGCCGCCAGTTCTCCACCCTGCCTCCCCAGCACACTTTAGGGACACCCTACTCATTTCTTGCATCATGTTAACAAGCCCTGTTGTCGCGGGGTGGTCTTGGTAAACAACCAGGATGGTCTTGGTGGGCCCTGGTACCTCGGTGCTCACACGACAGACCAGGACTTAGGTGAAAGCAGGAAGCAAAATGCAATACAAAATAAATAAATGTCAATACAGCCCCAGGAAACCCAGTGCACTCCCGACAAAGAACAAGCTACACCAGACCTGGCTCAGAATGCAGCCAGGCGGCCCAGCCCAGCCACGCATACCCTGAGGAGGACCTGCTTTAGCGACGCGGCTCCCAGGGGACCCCCGAGCCCTGCTCAGGTGCCTCGCGGCTCAGGTTCTGTCTAAGAAGGAAGCCCCAAAGCCCTGCCCAAGCCCTGCAACCCTGCGCTCCTTCGGGACGGTTGCGCGCTTTCTGAGAAGGGCTTTCCAGATGGCGCCTGGCGGCACCAGTGCCAAACGCCACAGCTTAAGTAAATGTTGCCGTCGCCCCGTCCTGCCAGGAAAAGGCATGGGGGACACACAGCTCCTCTCAGCTGCTGCGACGCTTGCTTCCCGGGGAGAACAGAGAGCCCCCCACCACCTGCCCCGCACCCCACTGGGAGAGTCCCCCTTTTCCTCTGCACTGGAGAGCCTCCTCCTTCCTCAGCGTGCGCCAGCCCAGTCCGCGCGCAGGGCGGGCGGGGGACGCGCCGTCGGATGCCGATGGAGGCGAGGGAGGTGAGGAATCCAGAAGGGCAGCGAGGAGCAGGCCCACGGGTCGCAGATGGCAAAGGTTCCAGCCCAATCATCTCGAATTTGGGATGTTTGCACAAATCCAACCTCCCGATCTCTGCAGGTGTTTCTCCACCCCTACCATCCACGCTCCAAAACAGCTCGAAGGTCACGGGAGTTAAGGCTCAGTCCTCTTCCGACCTCACAGTCTCAGGATGCTGCCAAGCGCTTGCAGCCCAGCCCCTCCCAGGCCTCCCTCCACTCTCCATCGCACATTCCCAGTGCCCTGGCGGTCTCTCCCGCTCCCATCCAAGGAAGCTCCAGGACCAGTAAAACAGAGTGTCTTTTTTTTTTTTTTGGTCTTTTTGCCTTTATCTAGAGCCCCACCCACGGCATTTGGAGGTTCCCAGGCTAGGGGTCTAACAGGAGCTGTAGCTGCCGGCCTTCGCCGCAGCCACAGCAACGCGGGATCCGAGCCGCGTCTGCAACCTACACCACAGCTCACGGCAACGCTGGATCCTTAACCCACTGAGCGAGGCCAGGGATCGAACCTGCAACCTCATGGTTCTTAGTTGGATTGGTTAACCACTGAGCCACGACGGGAACTCCCCAAGGGGTCTTGTTGAAGCCTGTCCCTGCCTCCACCGCTCTGAGACATCAGAGCCACCTGCCAGAACCTTCTCTCACAGGAGGGCAGACCTCGGCAATGGCAGAGGTATGAAGCAGGAGACGTTCCTGCCTTACGCTCTCAGGACTGTGTCTCTTATACGCAGAGCACAGAGCTTCATGCCCAAGAAGCACACGTGGCCGAGTGGAAAAGGGATATGGTGAACAGGAGAACCCCAAACGGCCCCGAGACAGAGGCCGTCCCCACTCTGCAGGAGCAGCTGCTGGCCATGCTGACCAGTGGGGACCCACGCTCCCTGGTATCCAAAGGCACAACAAGAGCGTGGGTGGATGAAAGGTGGCTCCGGGGAGCTGAGGATACGTGCCACACCGCTCGCTGGCCACACCAGCAAGCAGAGGCCACACTAGGGCCATCAGCAAAGCTAACACACCCCAGGTGCTGGCCGGGACCTGAGCCCATAACCTCTCACTTCAGTTCACAGCAATCATGCCACTAAGGCTTCATGCTCCATTTTGAAAACTCGCTGCTTAATTCTTCGCCTCGTTGTAACCTGTCCTTTAGCTAATGTGTGTTTTTCTTATTACCGTCAAATTTAGATTTAAAATGAACGTTTCTGTTCCTCACGTTAACATGCAGGCAGAGGAAGCGGCCCCATGGGCACCCCCAGGCTCCCTGAGCTCGCAGGCCAGGAGCGCGATGTGCCCCGGAGCACTGGCGGGGGACACTGCTGCTGCGGTGCCCGTCCTGAGGTGGGCAGAGGGAGGCAGCGGGGCTACGCGAAGGCGGGGCTTAAGTGACCCCGTGGCAGGAATCCAGCCCTGGGACAGAAGGCAGCGCGTCCTGGGAATCTGGGAAGGAACGCAGAGCAAAGACGCTTCGCTGCTGGGATCTCATGTCACACATCTTTTATATCACACGCCCAATCTGAAGACTTTTAGAGCCAGGACGGTTTCTCTCTTTCTGAGATGCTAAGTGACAGCGCCGTGGGCAGCCCCGTAGAAGTGGGATTTACAGCTCCGCGCAAAAGGGTGAGAGAGACAGCCGGGGGCCCCAGGGTGGTACTGAATGTTCCCAGGCACAAGGGCACGGAGTGATGGGAAGTTTATAAAAAGGAGCTGCTGTCAGGCGTCCCGCCCCTAGGGCGGGAGGAAGGCGAGGTGAAGCTGCATCTGCGGGCCTCTGAACCTCCAGCACCAGGCCCCGTGCGCAGACCACCCCTGGAACCTGCGGAAAGGTGAGAGACCAGAGGGAGCGCCCCTGGACCCCTGACCTTCGGCCCATTGGACTCTTCCCGGAGCCGGTCCCAGGCCGGCCATCCCGTTAGTCCAGGCGGGGCCAGCTCCCGGGACTCAGGGCCCCGCCGGCATCTGCCTGGGCACAGCTTGGGCACACAGAGCCGAACCTCCGTAAATCTCCACAAACACGGCGGCCGCCTGCACACACTTCCACGTTGGGACGGAAAGGCTGCATATGGCGCTCAGTTTTAACAGCTGAGCTTTAAAAAAGTGCAGCTTTTCATCTCACTGAACCAGCTCCCAAATTAAAGGCTGGGGGAGGGAGGCGGGGGGGGGGGGTGCTGGGAAAAAAAAAAAAGGAAGCTGGAGTGGGCAGGCAGGGGGAGCCTTCCAGGCTAAATTTGATTTTACAGGAATTTCAGACTTTCCGAAGGTCCCTCTGGAAAACGAAATAATGTTCCCTGTTTGTCATCCCCAAGTCTACTAATTTCAAGTCACTGATTGCAGCTTTAAAGAAATGACTTGTTTTTCTTTCCTTTTTTCTGTTTTTAATAAAAATGGAGGCGTGTGTATCTATGAGGAAATCGCTCACGTGCCTGAGATTGGGGTAACAATTTTTAAGCAAATCTGTAAATGGGATTATTGTTTTCCAAAGTTCTGCTCAGCAAGGAGATTAGTGGCTACAGTGCCCAGGGGGGCGTCCCCCACCCCCACCGCCACCCCCGCTCCTTTTAATTCCCCCGCCTGGAGGTGGAAGGTGCTGGGAGAGGAATGGGAGGGAGAAGCCTGATAGGGCAGTTTTCCTGGAATGGCCTGGAAACTTTTACTTTCTGTTTCCTCTGCTGATAATGACTGTCTTCGGCTCTGCAGCCAGCTCCCCTCTCCCGCTCCCAGCCCCCTGTTGCTGCATGCCATCCCTGAGCTCCAGTATAAAGTTTGGCTTTTGCAGCAGGAAGCAGCTGGGCCAAGCAACCAGCGAATGATAATGACCTCAGAAATCTGCTGTTCGCTCGGCAACAATAGGGTGCTCAGTCTACTGGAAAATTGTGTTCATCAGCTAACTCTGCTCAGTTACTAATTGACATTGCCAAATATTTTAAGAACAATTGGAATGCACAAGCAAAAAAAAAGGAAAAAAAAAAGAAAAAAAGGAGAGAAGATCTTAATCCCCAGACTTAAATTTTTTCTATCTCTTTTTCCTTATTTCCCCTTCTTTTGGGTGCCCGGGTGTGTCTGTGTGGAGCAGACAGTGGTTATCATGAATGGGGGCGGGGAGGAGGAACCACATGAGAAAAAGAGGTGGAAAAGAAAGAAAATCTATCATATCACTATACACCCGATGTAAATACAAGGGAGTCCTGGATAAAGGCCTTTGACGCTGCGGTCAATGGGCCAGCAGAGGACGGAGATCCAGCATTTCAGGAATGCGGCTCAGGCAACAAAAGAAGACCCTGCAAGGCTTCTAGCCCAGCTGATCAAATAATCCTTGTCCATCTCAAAACATCATACCAGAAGTAGCAGGGATTAACAATATTTTCATCTTTGCGTCTCTTGCTGGCTTTCCATCGATCGCGTAACTTCGCCGACTTTATTTAATGAACAGAGGGTCAGCGCATTCAATTACCCCTTTCCCACCCTCAACACTTCAATTAGCCCCTCTCCAAAATTATGGGGAATGCGGAAGGTAACTGCCCTGTTGGATATAATGAACAGTATCGTTTCTTAGTACATTAAGTTTTAATTATTCTGAGCATGATTTCCAAAGCACGACCTAAAGACACAGAACTTTGGTCGTCTTCCGACTCAGGGTAAAGCTGGAATCCGAGCACGGTCTTAGACATGGGGTTTTAGGGAAGGATGCAGAGAGTAACGCCATCGGGAGGGTCTGCACGCGAGCCAGGAATGAGGGGGCATCAAAACAGCCGCCCCGCTTTTCTAAATGTCATCAAAGAGTAAAATTTATAAGCTGCTGCTTTCCAAAGAGTCCACGGAGGCAGAAATGACATCGACGATGGTGTGAAATTATTGGTAAAGTCACATCAACAACAGCAACACAAATAAAACAAAGGGGGAGAGAGGGGGCAGTGATCTGTGTGGCTGGTTCGGTCCGTTTTCTGTTAGAAAATATGACCTCTCAATTTGTCAAAGGTCCTAGTTTTCACAGTTGATCTTAAGCCTGGTTCTCAGCAGTTTGGAGAGCCAAAGAACAAACACATTTTCTGGTTCACTGGAATCATTTTCACATGTTCACTGATTCAAACATTCTTTTGCTCACATAACAAACAGCTGCATCCCACATTAGCCTGGCCAGTGACAATCGCCCATCTCGGCAATAACTGTTTGATTGCAAACTTGACCCCTTCTTCGTCTCGGTCTGAGCAAGACATTTTTAAACAGCCACTCCGTTCCAATCCTCCTTTGCAAAGAATTACATCTGATAACAAAGGACGTCTCTGCCACTCATTGTAAGCCTTCTTCTGGAGATCTGTTCTAAGAGGGTCTCTGTAAAAAGGTTTTTTTATGATGAATTCAGAACTACTATCATGTTAAGAGCAGCGATTTATAAAGAAGAATTCATTGGTTCAGATCTGAAAAAATAGTTTCTCAGGCCCTACTGACCCAGTTTTCAACAAAAAAAAGAATCGAGTGATGCAAATTAAGTTTTGCGACATTGTTATGCCGTCTGAGAAATTTGTAAAACCGTGTTTTGCAGTTATTTCTTAATAGAGGCCTTAATAAGGACTTCTTTCTTTACTTAAGGGCTTAAAGGTTTTTTTTTCTTTTTTTCCCTCCCCTTCACCTTGCAGGTTTCTCTCTAACAGGTAATAATAAAATACCTATTGTGTCACGATTTTTATTCAAATGCTTATTTTAATCACACTTTACACAAGTCACACTTGTTAGAAATAAGAGGGAGGACTAACCCGATTTGGTTAAGAGTCCTAATCCCAGGAAAACCTGAATGGCCCAGGCGTGCAGCTGACTTGGGCTGCCTCTTCGTTAAGCCATCAATTTCCCTACTTAGTCAGGAAATTATGAAAGGGTCTAATTTGAATATGAAGAAAACAAAGAAGTCAACCAGAAATGAAAGAATCGGTCTTCACAACTGCACGATACTTCGATGAGGGGAAATAAAAGTGAGAAGATAACCACAGCTCAAGTGTAATTCCCCTTTGAGTCCCAGGCCCGGTTGCTTCTTGTAAGCAAAATGGGCTTATTTTTTTTTTTGGACAGAGTATTTAGAGATATGGAAACAACAGACATAGGAATAGCATGAGGCTATCACTTGGCCAGAAGGTGAGAAAAACACGGTAAACACGTCATTAATAGAGCCGAACATTTGGTGTCCGAATATTCTGCTGAGACCTTTTCATTTCAGCGGGGCTGGGAGAGGGATGAAAATCTGTCAGTGTTAATTCCACGTCACTCCAAAAACTTAGGAGGGCCAGTCTGCCCTCCGCTTTCTGGCCCTGAAAGGTCCCCAATCTTCCCAAACCGTGAGATGACACCCTCCAGGAGAGGGGACCTACTCACTAATCACAGGGAGGCGGGAAATAGTCCCTCCCGACAGTGGGACCAGTGGGACGCCTGGCACTTTGCTGCCTCCAGGCACAAAAATCCATCTCAGCGTCACCGCCGTCAGGCAGGGAGACTGGAAAGCCCTTTCCTTTCAAGTGTGGGGTGGCGGTCCCTCCCGGCTGTGTGGCCTGCCCCTCCCCTCCGGGGCACCAGAGTTCCTGGCTGGGCTTTTCCAGAGCCTTTCACCAGAAGTGAATCGCAAACGAGGCTAGGACTCCAGGAGTAGACAGTGTGTTTCATGGGTATTTAAGCAGCGGCATTAAGTGCTATCGGAATCTCTGGAATGTGCAGTGCAGATTTATGTGTCTTAACAATTCTTCACCGGTTTGTAATAAGCCGGCAGACTCACACTTTATTTCAGTACTAATTTTGCCCTAGAAGAAGGGTATACTGAAGCATGACAATAACAACAAAACTCAACTGGCATCTGCTTAATAAGGGCAGCAGCGAATCGCCTCCCATACTGAAATATTCATCCAAAGTGAGAAGGGGGAAAAACAAGAAAAAGAAAAAGGGAAGAAAAAAAAAACTTTTTAAAAATGACCCTCAACATTGCGTGCTGCCACAGCTTTAGCAGTGGGCACTGCAGTGCCTTAAGGTGCCTCAAACTGTCTTTCATTTTCTGGACTTAATGGCTGATTGCAGAAATCAATGTTGCCATTAGTAACAGGGTATTTGTTATGGCATGATTTCCTCTGTTGTTAGGCTGCAGAATGATTACAGTATTAGCGAGATGCTTTCTTTATAAAGGGCTAGAGATATAACTTTCAATTTACTACCCATTAGTAAGGGGCTTTGGAAATATGGATAGAGGCAACAAGCTTACCTGCTGTTAGGTAGCGATTTTAATTTAGCTGTCTTTGGCTAGTGGGGTTTTTTGGTTTTTTTTTTTCTTTTTTCCCCCCCAAACTGGGCCAGGAAGCTTCAGCATTTCACAGACATTTTGATGACAGATTTTCTGCTTTGCTATTTTAGACCCCAAAGCTGTATCGCCCGTGCAACACAGTACAATTTAAGACATGAAGGCGCGCATCTGTGTTTCAAACCCCTGTGCTTTTCCAAACGCTCAGAAGAGAATGGTGTGGTTCTTCAGTTAGAGGCACCTGACAGATGAGCCAAGCTGTACTTTCGGAAGGGGATCGGAAGCGGGTCTGGTCTAGGGAGAGACAATGAGGGGTCCAAATAAGAGAATTACAGGCGTATACTTAGCGGGGAGAGATGGTAGAGGGTCTGAATTACACAGTCCCACCCATGGATGGAGCCAAACAGCAGCTCCCAGGTTCCGGAGGCGATGGTGGACAAGGGCCAGGACGTGAAACGGGGCACGGCAATGGCAGGGGAAAGGGTAGGCTATGCCCGCCGGCCAACCCACCGGCTGGCCGTCTCTACCACGAAAGGAGGATCGACTTACTTTCTTGGTGGCCAGTGTTCAAGGGAAGGTCAAAGAGTTGAAAGGACAGCCTTCCCTCGAGGCAGGGCCGACGAGCAAGGCGCACACACACCACCATGACCTCGGAGCCACCGTGACCTTGGAGCTGACTCTGAAGGGCAGCGAGGGCCCTTCCCCGCCGAGGCCACCGCAGAAGCAGGCATGGGGCGGGGAGGGCCCTGGCACCAGCTGCTGCTCCCCCGTCTCCCCCGGCAACCTACCTGAGGAGGATGGCGAGGATGGGTGCGGGCTGTCCTCCTGGGCACTCCCGGGCTGGGAGAGCCCGCCTCCGACCCCGCTCTCCTCGGTCACATTGGAGGAGCCGGGCGTGGTGGAGCGGCTCACCGACTGGGACTCCTGGTCGCTGCCCGAGCCGCGCCGCTCGTCGGGGCCCGCGTGCAGCCCGTCCTCGTCGCCTTTGCGGTCCCGCTTGTGGACGCGGGAGTGCACGACCACCTGGTGGTAGGTGCGGAACACGCGGCCGCAGTCCGGGCACTCGGTGGGCTTCTCCTTCAGGCTCCCGGGACCCTGCAGGTTGTACTCGAGAGCTTGGTTCAGCCCGTGGGACAAAAAATCCCGACTGCCTTCTAAAGGGTCGAGCTTATTTGGCAGGTCTCTCTGATTGCCCACTTTAGTGCTGTGAACCAAATCAGCAGGCATTTTCTGCTTGGAGCCATCTGCTCCCACTAACACGTACTCCCGCTTCTCCTTATCAAACAGAACGCCAGCGTTTGCCAAAGTGTCTTCGTGGTTGCGCTGTAGCTGGTGCTCTTTAGACAAGAAGCCGTGGTCCATGGCCATGCCCCTGGCCATGAGCTGCCAAGCCTGGTAGCTGTTCACGGGGTCCATCTCGGCGGCTTTGGCAGCCGCCTGCAACCGCTCGATGCAGCTGGATTTCAGTGGCGGCACGAGGTTGAGGCAGCCCAGGAGGGAGTGCTTGTCGCCCTCGGGGACGCTGTGGGCCATGCCGGAGATGGGGGACAGCAGCTTCCCCACCACCTCCTTCTCCTTCATGGGCAAATCGCTTTTGCCGTAGAGCTGGCCGGGCTCGCTCAGGCTGGCTTTGTCTGCGGCCATAAAGCCGCTCTGCAGGCAGGAGAGGTACCTGGAGTACAGGTTGGCGTGGGCCTCCTGGGACATGCCGCCCATGGGCACAGGGACCTCGGGGTCGCTGGGGGACTTGTTCTTCACCGACAGCTTGTTGAGGTGGACCTTCATGTGGTTCTTCAGGAACCAGGGCTCTTTGAAGCGCCGGCCGCAGATCTGGCAGCAGTGCTCGAAGGAGTCCTTGTGCTTCCGCATGTGGCCCTTTAGGAACCACGCCTGGCTGAACACCTGCCCGCACACCTCGCATCGGAACTCGTTGGCGGACTGCTCCCCGCCGCCGTTGGGGCCCTGGCCCTGGGCCGACTCCGCCGTGATGTGGGCCTTCTCCACGTGGCTGATGAGCTCCTCCTCCTGCGAGGCCGCGAAGTCACACAGCGTGCACTTGTAGGGCTTGTGCAGGATGCGGATGTGGCGGTCCAGCTCCTCCCGCTTCTTGAACTTGCCCTTGCAGAAGGTGCAGCGGAAGCCAGAGGCTGGGGCCGCCGCCTCCTCCTGCATGCTGGCCGGCTTGGGCGAGGGCACCGGGTTGGCCACGTCCGACACGCTGTGGTTGGCGGGCAGGGCCAGGTTGCACGCAGCCAGCGGGGCCTGCTGGGCGTGCGGCAGGGGTTTCAGGTCGGGCCGGGGCTGCAGCAGGCTGCTCTTCATCTGCTTGTCCCGCAGGATGGCCCTCTCCTCCAGCTCGTGCAGCAGGCGGTTCTCCTCGCGCACGCGCCCACGCCCCTTGCCCAGGTTGCCCAGCTTGTGGGTCCGCAGGTGAATCTTGAGGTTCCCCTTCTGCGCCGCCCGGTGGTCGCAGTACGGGCACTTGAAGGGCTTCTCGCCGGTGTGAGTGCGCATGTGCAGAGAGAGGATGCTGTTGAAGCGGAAACGCTTGCCGCAGAGAGGGCACGGGTACTTGCGGTTTTTGCGGGCGTCGTCCTCGATGTCGCTCATCTGGGACATGATGCCCAGGTTCTGCCCATTGAGGAATTGCTGCAGGTCCACCCGCCCGTTGAGGCTGGTGTCCACGTCCCGGCCCAGCTGGTTGGCCAGGAGCGCCATCTGACTGCCCATGGGCTGGCCACTCATGGGCACGTGGGCCTTCTCGTCGAGGGGCGCGGCCGTCTTCTCCTCGGAGTTGGGCCGCGGATGGAGCTCAGGGAAGGCATGGCTGAGCTGGGAGGTGATCTGGTGCAGCTTCTGACTCATGGCATACTGGCCGTTGAGGACGGGGCCGCTCAGGTGGGGCTCAGCTTCCGGTGCCGCCGAGGACACTCCAAGGCACAGACTGGCTTCTTCCATTCCTGAAAATAAAGAGAGAGTTGAGATCTGTGCCAGGTACCGACCGTTGGCGCCGTGAATCAACAGCATCAGCTGGTGGGGAATTTGCATTTCATGCCTTACCTACGCATAATAATGCTAAGGAATTATAGTCAAAAACAATAATAAAAAAATGAATTATTAAATGCCAATTATGCAATATGGCATTGCTCCTCCAATTTGTTTTGGCGATAGATCGTCTTCCTTGTATTTTCTATTTACAGACTGCAATTATTCATTCACATTTAAATTATTAATGTTTTACCACTTTCAACACCTAATAACAAATCAAGGGTCTACGTGTTAAACTTTTCCTCCTCTCCCCCCATGCAGCACCTACACCTGTTGGTTTAGTTCAAAGTTTGCCATAGAGCAGAATGGCTTTAAAACTGCAAGACCAAACAGACTCACTTGGAACTTTTGTTTCTGGTTACTATATTCAATACATTCACCAGTCTGAAATGAAAGAGATTATTTTATGATTTGGCAAAAAAAATAAATAAAAAATAAAAAAAACAACCCAATGGCACGATATTTACTGGTACATAATAAAACAAGATAATGTTTTGGGAAAAAATAAAGGACAGGCTTTAGAACAATAAAAGGGATTTTGCTTTAGTCAACAAAAAGTGCAGTAATATCTCATTAAGCTGATTAGTATGCTGCTTAGAAACAGTACTAGGTGCTGTAACACATGATTATAATCATAAAAATCCTTCAGTGTTTGCAAGGAAGCATTAACGAGGTATATTAAATTTTAAGGAGACTGCGAGTAGCGGCTTTGCAAACCTCAGAGATTAAGATTTAACCCTTATGTTACGAAACGCTGTTATTTTGTCATTTGGAAACGGTGCCCATCAAAAGAAGAATAAATTATCTCGTGATGGAATCTTAGTGGATTGTTGAAGACTGTTCGAATTTGGGTAGGGACTAGAGACTTACACTGCAGAGTGGGCTCTCCTGTCCTTCAACTGGCACAATATCTGCGGCAGAGACTTTGATTGGGCTTAAAGAGATCTTTTATAGAACTAGATAAAAACCAATTAAAACCCAGGGACGATGCCATAGGAAGTCTCAACCAAGTCTGAGTGTTTTTAATAACTTTCCAATATACAGTAATGAGCACAAATTGTACCTGCAGTATGTGTTTTGCAGAAAATGAGAACTCAAAGCTGTTTGTTAAACACTAACACTCAAGGCTGGTTTGCATAATTGTCTTTAGTAGTCCTCTCTGCCCCTCTCCAGCCTTTGCAGAACAGCTAAAGCCAGCCCATCCAGGGGAGTGGCAGAGGGAATGGCCCCCTCTGTATCAGAGCATGCGGGGAGCTCAGCTTTGAAAGGCGATGAATCTATGCCTGGAGTCCTTCTAGTTCCAGATCTGTCTTCCACTCAAAGGAGTCCAAATTCGTTTCCTGCCACTGAACCAGTTATCGCACCTCTATCCCCTTTGTATCCCAATGTTGAGATGTGCTGGCCAGCCACGTGGTCCAGGAGTGCCGCCTAACCCCAGCCAGGACTGATCCCCGGGCCAAGCGATTCCCCAGGGGGACCCGTGGGGACGGAGCTCAACTGTGGAGGAAACACATTCAGCCCCAGTGGGCTTCCTGCCAGGCAGATCGTACACGCATGGAGGATCTCCAACCGGAGACCTGACTTCCTTGGCAAGAAGACAGAGGCTGTGAGTCCGTCTTGCAAAAGAGGAGAAAAAAAGAAAAAAAAAGAAAGAAAGAAAGAAGTGATGTTTATTTCCAGGAGGGAGAGAAACTGCAACGATGGTGCCGGGCTAACTGTCCATGAAAACTACACACACACTCACACACACGTAGAGGCCCAGGGTCATTTGCAGTAAAAAAATGTTTCCAGTTTCCATCTTTCCTCTTTGTCTCTGGTGGCAGTCTACCCTCCCATTAAAAAAAAAAGAAAAAAAAAAGGACAAGAGACAGAAAAAAAAAAAAGCTCATTTTGGAGCCTGTTCAGAAAGGAGAAATTTCCCATGGAGATTCTTGCATTCATTCAACAAACTCACCGAGTTCTCACTGTGTGCCAGGCCCTGAAGACAAGAGGGGCCAGCCTCAGAACTCATGGCACCCACTGGCCAGCAGGGAAGAGCAGGCCTAGTGTGAGAACTTGTAGGAGCAGGACTAGAGCTTGAAAGGGCCCTGTCTAGAGCCATTTCTGCACCTTTAAGCTCCATCCAAGCTGCAATGGCTCCTCTCTTGAGCAAACACAGAGCATGACCCTGAAGCCACTCGGGAGCGTTCAGAATCCCACCCAACAGCTCTTGGGGAAATTTGGAAAGTCCAAAGCCAACACGGATGGCCCACTTCCAAAGGCTGCCCAGTTGGCCAGCTCAGAAGACATGAATCCAGGAAGACGGGCTATTTTCAGGTTACTGCTGCTGAGCTGACGCCAATTCAGCAGGAGGGAGAGGAGGCTGAACGTGCAAGGCAGCAAGACTGCAAATCAGGTTGGATGAGCAGCACCAAGCTGGAGACCACTGCCCTCCCCGCCTCAATCATGCTGCTCAAGTAACAGCTTGACTCGTCAAATGACAAACGTGGGGAATTTTCTAGTTAGGTTTGTATACGGAAGTATTTTTGTTATGCTCAAAAAAATTTTTTTCAGGGTGTTCTCGTCGTGGCTCAGTGGTTAAAGAATCTGACTAGGAACCATGAGGTTATGGGTTTGATCCCTGGCCTCGCTCAGTGGGTTAAGGATCTGGCGTTGCCGCGAGCTGTGGTGTAGGTCGCAGATGCGGCTCGGATCCCGTGTTGCTGTGGCTGTGGCGAAGGCCGGCGGCTACAGCTTGGATTAGACCCCTAGCCTGGGAACCTCCATATGCTGCAGGTACAGCCCTAGAAAAGGCAAAAAGACAAAAAAAAAATTTTTTTTCAGAGTCAACGAAGCTTTTTTATACCCCCTTTAAGCACCGGGTCTTTGGGTGCCACTGCTGAACACAGAAAGTTCGAGAAGGTACAAAGCCCGACTCCTAATGCAGGTCTCAGGTCACATACCCCCTTCCTTCAAAAGCCCTCCATGTCACCACGTCACAGAAAACTGGACCCCCACAGCGTCCCTACGCCATCACCTTCCTTCCTTCTTCATGCCACTTACCATCGGGCAAAGTTACTTTTTGCCCCTGTTACAGATGGGCTTCTCTTTCATGAGGGCAGGATCGTGTCTGTCTTGGTCACAGATTAAGCTTCGGGGCCTAGAGCTGGCTCACTGTAGGCTCAGAACATTCTAACTGACTGGACGAATAAATGAACAGACCCTGTAAAGAAGGCTGGCCTGTCCTAGAATCACTTTCACACCAACTTTGTGGGACTCAAATTCAGCTTCTGCACAAGTCCTTGAACACCCAATTATCAGAATCTGTCAGAATCAGAAGGGTCTTTGGCTCCCACTCAGAACCTGGGGGTCCAGAAACGACCAAGAGAGAGCCTCGGTCCCCCAAGCAGCTCTTTCACTATATGGACCCATGGTGACCCAGCTGGGGCCTGGACCACCGCTGAGGGCCCAAGCCTTCTTCCAGGACTTCACCCATCCCGGGACCCATGGGAGAACCCAGAATTTCAGCAGAGCCAGCCAGCTCACCAGGAGATGCTCTGAGGTTTCCTGCCCTCAGCCCCTCGGAGGAGCCCCAGCAAAGCCTGGGCTGAGCCCCAGCACGGGGCAGGGCTGCCCCAGGCCATCTCTCAGACGCTCCATGAGACCCGACACCCTGCGACTCCACGAGCAGGTGCAGGCCTGCCATGGGTCAGCCATAACCCATGCCAGCTGCTAGGCTCAGAGCAAGAGAGGGGAGTGTGAGTTCTTGGAAAGAGCAAGAGGTAATTGGCGTGCTGTCTTCGGGCCAAAGCAGCCGAGGCAGGAACGGACGAGCTGGCCCCAGGCCCGTCCTGGGACTCACAAAACCTGGGTTGGCCCCAGTTCTTCCAGCCTCGACACTTCACCCATCCGAAATTCATTGACCCTCCTTATCTCAGTCATTCAGTAAATACTTGCCACGGCCTTCTATGTCGCTGCCCCCGAGGGTCTCTTGAGTCCAAGGGGCCAGGGCAGGCAAGGCCACCAATAATGGGGAAGCAAGGAAAAGGCCCCCAAGAGGCTGAGTCCAAAGTTCAGAGAATGAAGAAATCATTACAGCTGCAGTATAGAGTGTGTGTGTGTGTGTGTGTGTGTGTGTGTGTCGGGAGAGGGGCAGCAGTTCCCCAAGTGGAATTCCTTAAAGTGCATTTCCTGGAATATTAAAGGATCACTTATCCTACTGTTAAAGGATCGGATCCAACTGCAGCCCAAAGAGCTCACGGGGCTGGGAGGTGAGGCTGCCTGCGGGGCTTGTCACTCTGATGAAAAGATGCCCCTACTCCTTTTCCGCCCCCAGCCTTCGGGGAGCAAGCCCAGGGAGAACGCTTCTCCTTTGGGACCCTGCTGCCTCCTCAGGGTCCTTGGCAATGAATGTGTGAATGTGAATGTGTGTCCTTGGCAGGGCCTCCTAGCGCAAGACACTCCCCAGTCCTGACACGCACACGCAGCACTGCCCCTGCATGGTCACTGACACCTGGGACCCCTTTATTCCACGTACCCTACCCCGCCTTCACTTCCAGCCAAAGCCCTGGAGCCGTTAGCCTGTGTTCCAGCAGGTACAGGACCCACATGACGAAGCCAAGAGAAGAGTTCCTGGTGTGGCTCCGTGGATTCAGAACCCAACTGGTATCCATGAGGATGCAGGTTTGATCCCTGGCCTCAGTCATGGGGTTAAGGATCCAGCACTGTCAAAAGCTGCAGCATAGGTCACAGAGGGAGCTCAGACCCGGTCTTGTTGTGGCTATGGCTGGCAGCTACAGCTCCAATTCAACCCCTAGCCTGGGAACTTTCATAGGCCACAGGTGCAGCCACACACACACACACACACACACACACACACACATGCCAGGAGCCAGCACAGGATGGGCCATGATCCTGGGCTTAAGGCAACTGGGCACCTGGGACTTTCTGAGGAGTCTATAAAATAACTCGTTCAACCCTCTCACCCATTAGGAAAATCCTTAGCACAAGTAAAAGCAAGTAAACAAATGACCAATCACTGAAAAGCTCTTCAGCTCATGGCCCCAGCCCAAAGCATAGCAGGAAGATCGATAAATCCCGGCCGGAGAGTTCCTATTGCGGCGTGGTGGAAATAAATCCAACTAGTATCCATGAGGATGCGGGTTCAATCCCTGGCTTCTCTCAGTGGGTTAAGGATCCGGTGTTGCCATGAGGTATTGTGTAGGTCACAGAGACGTCTGGGATCTCACATTGCTGTGGCTGTGCCGTAGGCTGGCAGGTGTAGCTGTGATTTGACCCCTAGCCTGGGAATTTCTATATGCTGCAGGTACGGCCCTAAAAAGACCAAAAAAAAAAAAAGTCCCAGCTGACTGATGGAAGGAACCAACGCAGAAAAGGCAGCCAGAGAGCCTCCTCCGGGCTGACAGAGGCCTCTGGGAACTGCCATCCCTCCAATAAGGACACATCACACATTCCACCCCCCAGTCCTAATCGTTCCTGAGCGTGAGGTCCTGATGAGGCATCGGGGTTCTGGACCTGACACTCAGTGTGGAGGGAGAACCAGGCTCGGGCCTGAGTCTTGGTCACCAGGCTCACCACGCTGTGGAAATGCCAGACCCACCTCTGAACACAGGTGGGGGCCCCAGCTGAGAGCTTCCGAAAGCTAGAGGCTTTCTTCCTGAGCCGTGCAAGTTTGCATTTCATGACAAGGGTGTGCTCAGCATATGAAACCCACCATTGGACGCACAGATTATCGGAATACATTCTGTGTCATCATCCCCATCATTGCAGGTACAGTGAGCCATTCAGCCGCCTTTGATGGAGCTAATGGTTATTCTGATTTTGCATTTCTGCCTTCAAGACGATTTCCTGTGATATCAATGACAAAAGTTTTCACTTAACTCTTCCCAGAGAGAACCTAATTGTATCTTTCACTCTAAATGAAATTTAAAACTATCAGGACACCAGAAATGCCAGCTGCTACAAGTCTAAATAAATTTTACACAAAAACACAGTTTCCTTTTGATGGCACAGAAGGAAAAAAAAAGTGATCTTATGAATAGCGCCCAAAACATAGATCTTGCCAGTAAGTTGCATGAAGGAATTTTATCCTCATACCATGAAAAAGAAGAGTTGGGAAATAAAATGACTTTCAAAATAACCATTTCAACCGGGTTTTTAAAAAATCAAATACTGTTGTCTAGCCAAGCGCAACTAAGTAGTCCCTTTTTTTAATCAAGCGGGTAAGGTTGCTGCCTTGGAAACCTTGCAGGGGCCCCCAGAGCTCCCAGCCGCTGAATGGGACACAGGTTCATGGCAAAGGCTGCAAACCCCGCTGTGGGTTCTACCCCAAATCATGTCACAGAGCGCAGTTGGGGCAGTCAGTGGACCTGCTCCCTGGGGGTGAAATAGGACCCTCGACCCCTTCCCCACCACCCACCGGGCTTGCTTACACTTAGGGTAAGCAGTAATTAAGACCAACTTCGCCAAGAATACAGTGGCTTCTTATTAAATACCATTTTTCCAATTGTGGTAGCTCTGACTGTTTAACCAAGGTTGTTATAAGCATAATACACTCCTGTGCTGAAATACAGAACACCAGACTACTGAACCTTTTCAGGGTCATTAAACAGCTGTAAACATTATTACAAAAATAAACCAGAGATTTCATGCTTACATTTTGGCCTAGAGCTTGCTATGCTGAGCAAGTACATTTTTTCATCTCTTACAATCAACGCTGGTGACATTTGGGCATCCAAACAAATTATATCACAAACGTTACTGAGGTGGGCAGGACACTGAGCGGTTTATTCGCCGGATGATTAATAGATAAACAGGAGGGGAGCACGGGTGACCTGTTCCGTTTTGACTGATGTGTAGACAATGCTATGAGACAGGGCCAGAAACAGTTAAATCCTTGCTGAATTTATTAATGAAAAGATGATATTCAAATCGGGTTGCAGATTGTGGCGACTGTGTAACCAGGAAAGTCAGGTTGGAAAGTACGGTCAAACTTCCCAACCCCTCTTTGCGGATGCAACGCTGGCCAAAAAGTCAGCGCTATCTCTGCCTTTGACGGGAAGTGGGGTTCAGCTCGGCCAGCTTCGCACAGGGCCCCACAGAAACCCAGGCAGCTTTTGGAGTGATGGGACAAGATTGGAGGACTTGGAAGAAGAAAGAGGGGGAGTTCCCTTTGTGGCTCTGCAGTTAACGAAGCCCACTAGTATCCATGAGGATGTGGGTCCCATCCCTGGCCTTGCTCAGTGGGTTAAGGATCCGGCGTGGCTGTGAGCTGTAGTGTAGGTCACAGATGCAGCTCAGATCCTGCATGGCTGTGGCTGTGGTGCAGGCCCGCGGCTGTGGCTCTGATTCCACCCCTAGCCTGGGAACTTCCATATGCCTCAAGAGAGGCCCTAAAAAGAAAAAAAAAAAAAACAACCAAAAAAAAGGAAAAGAAGGAAAGAGGAATCAAAAATATCTTGTCTTTGAAGACTTTGGATGATTTCAAAACTGTCAAAGGCAAAGAGGTCTCTCTAGCACGTTGTTCTTTTGGAGTCTAGGTTAAAACTGTAGCCCAGAACTGGAAGCAGATAATGAGCCCATCCGATGGGAAACACACAAAGAGTTCTCCTGGTCATCTTCGGAGAGCAGAGCAGACTTCCGGTCGGGTTTCCCGGCTCACCACCTACCCACCCATATCACACGAAGTCAAGCAAACAGATGCTGGGGATCGAATTAGAACCACCTCATATGGGGTAGCTGTTAAGGTTACGGACTTGTCAAGCAGCATGATCTCTCAAGAAAAACTAAAAACCGACAAAGAACAGTAACTGTCATCATCACCCTCTTTACTGCGGCCGTCACCTTCAGCATCACCACCTACGTCAGCAACAGAGCCCCCAGCCTCATCATCTTCCTCATACTCAGCATCTTCCTCTTTTTATTTATTTATTTATTGTCTTTTTGCCTTTTCTAGGGCCGCACCTGCGACATATGGAGGTTCCAGGCTAGGGGTCTAATGGGAGACGTTGCTCCCAGCCTACGCCACGGCCACAGCAACGCGGGATCCGAGCCGCCTCTGTGACCTACACCACAGCTCACGGCAACGCCGGATCCTTAACCCACTGAGCGAGGCCAGGGATCAAACCCACAACCTCATCGTTCCTAGTCGGATTCATTAACTACTAAGCCACAACGGGAACTCCAGCATCTTCCTCTTTGGTTTGTTTGTTTGTTTAGGGCTGCACCCGAGGCATATGGAGGTTCCCAGGCTAAGGGTCAAATCAGAGTTACATGTGCCAGCCTACACCACAACCACGGCAATGCAGAATCTGAGCCATGTCTGCAACCTACACTGCAGCTCACGGCAATACCAGATCCTTAACCCACTGAGTGAGGTCAGGGATCGAACCCGTGTCCTCATGGATACTAGTTGGGTTCCAATACAGCTGAGCCACAAGGGGAACTCCCATCTTCTTCTTTTTTATGGCCAAACTGTGCGCCCAGCACTGTGCTGGGTACTTCGCAACCATTTAGCTTCACACAGCCTTGGATGGCAGGTACGGTACTATCCTTACACCAAAAATAAGGAAGCTGAGCCTCCAAAAAACTTAAGCCCCCAAGGCGACACGGGTGGGAAGCCTGACCCCAGGGCCCAAGCAGGACACCCTGACAGGATGGGGGTCGGGGGTAAGCCACCTGCAGATGTCCACACCATGTTCAGGCTTGCTGGGCTGGATGCTGACAGGTGCCAGCTCCTTCATTTGAGACACGCGTGGAAAGAAAGGAAGCCTCAGCTCCTGGGAAAGCTCAAACGAAGCCAAGGAGCCAAAGCCTTCATGACCATGTGTGCCCACAAGTGGAAACAGGCAGTACATTCTAGAGCAAGCATGTCGGGGGGCCTGGCATGGGCGGGTCGGGGGGCCTGGATGGGCGGGGGGAGGCGGGTGCAGGAAACGCCACAAGTCTCTCAATCACCGGTTGGGGAGAGGGTCACCCAAATATTTATTTATATATTCTTGTTTTCCTAACATCCATCAGGGCAGACGTATTATCCCATATGCTCCTGTCCTGTATCGGGTGGGTTATTCTTCCAACTAGTAAGGGGAGTAAGGGGAAGAGAATGGCGCTGGAAGTACCACTAACGTGCATCCTTTCGCCGGCTCTTCCCCTGACATCTGTTTGACCTTGGGCACCTGCCTGAGCCTCAGTGTATTTGATTCTAAAGTGGACTGGTATTAACTGTCCCACAGACGTCATAGGGTTTTGAGACAGCTAACGGGGTTGTAGGAGAGAAAACCGTGGCATTTAAATTAAAGAAGACTATGTTCGTGCCAAAACCTTTCTCAAGCGCAGACCACCGCAGCTTTCTAGATCCAGAAAGGGGAGTTCCCGTCGTGGCACAGCGGTTAACGAACCCGACTAAGAACCATGAGGTTGCAGGTTCGATCCCTGGACTCGCTCAGTGGGTTAAGGATCTGGCGTTGCCGTGAGCTGTGGTGTAGGTTGCAGACGCGGCTCGAGTTGCTGTGGCTGTGGCGAAGGCCGGGGGTTACAGCTCCTGTTAGACCCCTATCCTGGGAACCTCCGTATGCTGCGGGTGCGGCCCTAAAAAAAAAAAAAGGGAATGTCCCAGGGAAGACACAGGAGAGGGCATGGGCCAGGGGTAGACTTGAATGTTAATCCATGGAGCATGGAGTTGATATGTGGACAAAACGGGGGCTCAAGAAGCTCCCACCAGAGTTGTCACATAACACATGCCCCACAGTACTGCTGTGACACATGAGCAGTTTTCTGCAGAATGTGAATCAGAGGAGATAGAGAAAAACAAAAGTCCAAAATAGGCTCCTGGGCCACAAACCAAACACACAAGGGCCAAAGTTCTCATCGTGGTGAGGGGTTCCCTGTGCATGAGACAGAAGGAGGCACTTGGAGTTTGCAAGAAGGCACTGATCCCTGGCCCCCTTCCTCTTTGTAACAGCAAAAAAAAAAAGCAAAAATGGAAGAGGGACCACATTACACATCTGGCAGCCCCTCGCCGCAGCCCCTCCGAAGGTGGAAGCCCAGAGTTACCCTCCATGCTCCATCCTCATGTCACCTGCTCCAGGAAGTCTTCCTGGATTTGCCCCAGGCTGGAGGCGTTCACTCAGTCCCCAGCGCTCCCATGCCATTTCTCTGGAATTGTTAAGACAGTGTTAAGCTGGTGTCTTATCGGGTGCCTATCAGAGGTCTCGTTTCCTCTCCTCTTCTGCTGGGGCTTTATGAGATCAGGCGTCTTAACAGCCCCACGTCTGCAGCTCGTGGAGGACCCTGTCCTATGAAAGGCCGTCCTCTAAGCTTCTGATGATCACAGCACAGGAAAGGAAGGTGGCCCAGACCATTACAAAAAATGGACCACATTTTGTGAGCCGGCTCCTCCCCCAGCATCCAGACCGTGAAGTGGGGCTCGCATTTCTCCCAAATGGGATGATGGGAAGAAAATCATCCCCTAATTTATTGTAATTGACTTATCTGAACTGTGGCCACCCCATCAGGGAAAGACAAAAAAATGTATATATATATATATATATATTTTAGCTTTTAATGAATACCCTACTTTTAAAATTATATTCCCAAACGGAGAAAGATACCAGCAGTTGTCATGAAGTATATTGATTATTTCTCTCGCGCTGGCTTTCTCTCTCCCTTTTTAAACAGACTTGGTCACGACAGGAAGTTAGATATTTAATCCCCCATTAACCCGCCTCGGCTCCCTGTTCGGCCTCCGCGCACAGCCGCTGCCCTAGAACAAAACAGGAGTCCTGGACCCACAGGGGTTCCCCGTAGCCCCTCCAGCTACACCTCATCAGCCTCTCACCCCTGATTAAAGTCGTTTTAAGTCTGAGCCCTTCCGGACTACGATATCGCGTCGAACAGTTTATTTTCATTTCCTAGAAGCCTCAGATTTGATTCGGTGCAAAACTAAATATAATGTAGAACGCACATATGCAAGAGTGATCAAAGAGGGCCTGATGGCGTAATGTTCATAGAAGCCGGCCCAGGGAGATTTGTTCACTGGGGCACCTGTCGGAGACTTAAGCTCAGCTCCACATCGTCTCATAAGCACACACAATCGTTACTGAGCAAAAACCCAGGCTCACCAGCGGGGCTCCTGCTGCTGGCGACAGATGGGGCCCGGCCCCGGAGGGCGGACCAGGGCCTCGCTCCTCTGTGGCCCTTGGAATCCTTGGTTCAGCCTCTCCAGCTTCTGTGCAGGTCACCAGGCTGACCTCGGCCACACCAGACTCCTGGGCATCTGCTGGTGGGGCGGGGCTGCCGTCCCAGCCATGGGTGTCACCGTCACCTGCAGAGGGACTCCAGGGACGGAGATGAATTTCCAGCAGTTCACATGTGCTGGAGGAGGGAGCGGCCTCTGCCAGCTCTTGCTCAAACGTGTCGGCATCGGGAGAGAGTCCGCTTTCTGGGGGAGCAGGTGAGGGGACCCGCTGCCCTTCTGTGCGTCTCAGTCCCCCTGGCACTCTCTCCCTGCAATCCTCACTTGTCCCCTGTGCCCTGTCCTCTGGTGGTAGATTAGATGCCACCTCACCCAGGAGGCCCTCCCGTCCGTCTCCCCAGGGCTCCTCCCGGCTGACTCCCTCCCCTTCGCCGTGGCTTTCACACTGAGTTGGCGCTGTCTGTATACTTGTCCAGAAGCTCCACGAGGACAGTGACCATCGGGTTTGCTGGGGTGCTCCCAGCACCGGCACAGAGCCAGGCACGGAGGAGGTACTCAGTCAATACTTGCCAAATGAATAAATGATTGAATCAGGAAATGAATGAATGAATGAACAGACCAAGCAACACATGCTGCAGGCCTGGTCCACAGCACCTCTCCTTGAGGACAGAAGGGGACCGGGGGGGGACAGAGAGACCCCAGGCCACTCCTGGGCCACCAGGGCAGGCCACACTTCCTGTTCCTCAGGGCACAAGCCAAGTATGAAGTTTGCTCCATGGAGCCTTATCTCAAATCCACCACCCTTTCTACCCCTGTGAAGAGCTAACCCCACTCGGTCTCACAGTGGATTACCTGAGTCCCTGTCTCATGCCCCGCCACCCTGTCTGGGACCTCCAGGGACACATATCTGACCCAAATCCAAGCCTTTGCACATAGCACGTACCTACAGATTGTGGCTGAATGGACAGTCCAGGACCTTCAATCTGCCCTTTGTAAATCTACATTCCTTTTTTTTTCTTTTTCCTCCTTCCATATGTGGCCACACCTGCAACATATGGAAGCTCCCGGGCTAGGGGTTGAATCAGAGCTGCAGCTGCCGGCCTATGCTATAACCACAGCAACGCAAGATCCAAGCCACAACTGTGACCTTTGCCTCAGCTTGCTGCAATGCCGGATCCTTAACCCACTGAGTGAGGCCAGGGATCGAACCCGTATCCTCACAGACACTATGTCTGGCTCTTAACCCACTGAGCCACAATGGGAACGCCAGCCCACATTCCCTTTAACAGCTCTGCCTCCTTCAGTATCCTCACACCTGCTCATGCAAACATTCATTCATTCATTTAGCATTTCCCAGCTACCCACCATACGCCAGGTACTGTGCAGGGCTCTGCAGAGAAAACACTCAGACTGCTCATCAT
>PVHT020000178.1:7155841-7189389 GCA_004024745.2 Catagonus wagneri
TTTTTTAGGGCTGCACCCACAGCATAGGGAAGTTCCCAGCCTAGGGGTCAAAATCAGAGCTGGAGCTGCCGGCCTACGCCACGACCATAGCAGCATAGGACTTGATCCACATCTGCAATCTACAGCTCACGGCAACACCAGATCCTTAACCCACTGAGCGAGGCCAGGGATCGAACCTGGGTCCTCATGGATACTAGCCGGGCTCGTTACCACTGAGCCGTGAGGGGAACACTGGCCTCATTGCTCCTTTTCTAAGTGCCCAGACCAGGGGAGGCCCTCGGGCCAGGCTTACCGCTGGGAGGACACTGCCACTCCCTTCCCCAGGATGGCTCCACTCTGAACCTCTGCTGACACCTCCTGCCCCAACCTCTAGATCCCATCGCCCCAAGATGTGGGTGCCTGCACACAGTCAGGAACGAGGGGGCGGTCAACTAGAGCAGAACGGAGTGCCCCCTCTGGGCGACATGCACCCCATGCCGCAGCCCTCCGGCGCCTGCAACAGAGCTTGCCCAGCACGTCCGGGAGGCCGTGTAGAATGCATGGGTCCCCAGGATGACTTCCCCGTGCGCTCTTCCAGTCTCTGGAACCACACCTTCACCCCAGCGTAGACAGCTCCTGGGCCTCGCGGGCCCTGGCCACTCTCTGCATCACCGCTTCCCACGTGTCAACCAAGGAGGCCGGCCAGGCTGGCCGCTCCCCTCTTCTTCCCTCCTGATTTGTGTCCCTGCAGCCCACCTGACAAGGAAGGGACCGCCCAGCCAAGCTCCCATCCTGAAGCATCGCCAATCACAGGCAAAGGCTGGAGTTGAACTTCACTGACGCTCAACACCGGGGGGTGACATTAAAAAGTAACATTTCTCTTCTCACAGGGAGGAAATGCCATCAGCGTGCGGGTCCGGGGGCCACTGGCCTGTGGTCGGTCCACAGCGCCCTGGACCGGCTGTACTTTATGGCCATGACTGTGACACCAGTGTCTCTCCCACCCTCATCTCAGGTGGATCGGAAGTGCTTCCTAAGGAAAGGAAGCCGCGGGGACATTCTTTAACTTCAGCGCCTGGTATGGAGGTGTGACCTAAACAAGCAGCAAATAGCATTTAGCAGCGACCATGGTCAATTGTCCACACGGCGGCTAGTGTTACTCCTTGGGTGGGGGGAATCTCAGAGGGATCTCTTTTCCGGGACCCCGTGTGACATGAAACATGTCCACTGCTGCCAAAGATGAACTGTGTCTTATTCCAAAAGAAAGAACCAATGGCCCGTGAGCTCCAAGGTGCTACCTCCTCCACCACGCATCTGTGATGCGGGTCGATAATAAGATTGTTGGGCGGACTGAACTTGGTCATTTATGCAAAGCACTTGAAGCAGTGCCTGGCACAGGGTGAGCACTGGGTCAAGGTTACCATGGCTACCTCCTCTGCTAGCACCACCTCAGCGACCATCCACACTTCCGGGGCTTCGTCACGCCTCTAACCACTCAGTCCTGGGCAGTCACCGTTCTCAAGTCCCCCGGGAGTCCATCGCTCCCAAGGCCTAGGTGTGGTTCTCAAGGGGTTAATAACCTTCCCTTCTTTTACGTTTACAAGTGCTTGTCGTTAATGCGGACAAGTTGAACACCCCCATTTGAGATCTGGACAAAAGGCACGTGAGGCGGGCAATTCACAGAAGACATGGAATTTGGCTAATGACCATAAAAATGTCACTCCTCACCCGAAAGCAAAAAGACGCAAAACAATAGCAAGGTTCCATTTTAAAGTGATTATATGAAAAGCTCTACCGGGGCCTCGGGAGGACCCCAAACTTCGTCTGCAGAATCGTGGCGCAGCCGAGGCGGGGCCTGGCGGAGGGCGAGGCGGCCTTGCTCCAACCACCGCTTCCTTTCCAAAGGCAGAAACCCAGAGCCACGAGGCGAGATCTCACACGCCATCGACAGTGGCCTCCAGGAAGCCAGCCGAGGAAGGCGAGCATCCTAGAAAGTGCTTCCCCAAGAAAAGGCCCTGGTGTGAGAAGGCGAACTTCGTGCTTTCTGCTTTTACTCAGAGGAACCTACTAGAAAACATTCAAATGCTGCCAGGCGGCCAGTCTGCCGGGCAGCCGCTGGTGTAGGGTGTGTACGGCTGAACCCAACCAACTAGCTCCCCTGACTGGGGGACGATGGCCCAAAGCTTCATGCCAGCCTATGTCTGCCTGCTCTCTCCTGCACTCCTGGGCCGGGCTCCATTTAAGTATGATGAGCCAAGATCAAAAGGCATTGCTTTCCCTGCAGCACAAATGAGAATTCATGCCAAGACTTCCACCAAATGGCCACTCCACCTCCCCGTCCAATTTCACTTCTCACCACTCTCCTTCACCTTCTGCTCGACTGCGTGGGGGGCCCAGGAATGAAATCTGTGCACCACCACCCCCCAACCACAGTCATGCCTCTGGAGGGGAGGGAGGCACAGACTATGGCAAGGTGACAAAGCTGGAGAAAGCACAGGGACTCTCTAGCTCCTTAGCCACCCAGCCCGATGTGCCCATTTTATAGATAGGTAAACTGAGGCAAGAAGCTAGGTGATGACACACCTAAGGCTACAGAGCAAATGAGCACATAAGTGTCTGCATCTTACCTCCCTTGGTTACCTCCTAAGCGTTCAAGAGGTTTAGCAGGTGCTAAGGAAATGCTGGCTGGGTGGATGAAAGAAGAAATAATGCACAAATAAACAGACAGACAGTGCAACCCACAAATTCTGGAATGTCCTTGCCTCCACCTCCTCAGCAGCCCAGTGGGAGCCAGCAGCTACAAAAGACCTTTCAACAATACGCCTTCTGGGAGTTCCTGTCGTGGCACAGAGGTTAACGAATCCAACTAGGAACCATGAGGTTGCGGGTTCGATCCCTGGCCTTGCTCAGTGGGTTAATGATCCGGCGTGGCCGTGAGCTGTGGTGTGGGTTGCAGACACGGCTCGGATCTGGTGTTGCTGTGGCTGTGGCGTAGGCCGGCAGCTGCAGTTCCGATTTGAAGCCTAGCCTGGGAACCTCCGTATGCCGTGGGTGCAGCCCTAAAAAACAAACAAACAAACAAAATACACCTTCCTTCACCAGAACCCCAAACTTACCAGTCTCTTTCTTTCTTTTTCCCTTTTTTTTTTTTCCCTTTTAGGGCATATGGAGGTTCCCAGGCTAGGGGTCCAATCCGAGCTACAGCTGCTGGGCTACACCACAGCCGCAGCAACCCGGGATCTGATCCAGCATTTGCTATCTGCACCACAGCTCACGGCAACGCCAGATCTCTGACCCCCTGAGCAAGGCCAGGGATCAAACCCGCAGCCTCATGGATGCTAGTCAGATTCATTTCTGCAGTGCCACAATGGGAACTCCTCCCTCTCTCTCTCCTTTTTTTTTTTTTTCCATAATTCCTTCTGCAATCAGATAATGTAAAATTAGAGTCTTGATTATATCATGTCCTGGGTGTACTAAGCAACCTTGGGGGCCTTACAATCAGGGAGCCAGTTAGCTGGAGCCTCCCAGCTTCTGCAGAGCCTGGAGCACCCGTGAAACTCACGAACCAGCTGCTGCTGTTGGAGTCTCTGCCACCCTTGGGGCTGTGAGATCTTCCCAGGAAGCCCCCTCGAGGTGGTCCGAGGCTGCAGCCAGCGCACCGGGGACTAAAGAAGTTAGGGATCCCCTCCTCGCATTCCCGAGAAAGCAGGCGGGAAGAGCAAGGATGGAGTGGGGGCCAAAGATAACCCCCAGTTAGAAACACACTTCAGGAGGCAGGAGAGAATGTTTCCAGTCGCTCGTTCATGTGTTTGATTTGCATCAAATTACATCAGGTTGATGTGATGTAACCTGACATCCCCCCATGAAACGCATAAATCAAGGCACCCCATAAATTTAAAGGAATAGGGCTCTTTTTCAGAAGTGGCTAATTACTCATAAACAGCAGATATTTTATTGCCGTTAAAGTCAGTAGCAGGTTTTTAATAGCCAGAGCGTTTTGTAACTCAAAGCTTTTCATAACATAGGCCCAGGGAAGCCAAGCATCACCTGTTTGTAGCTCCCTCGAGTGTGACAAAGATCTCGCCGAGGTAGCCCACCTCTGCAGGGGGAGCTCCCACCGCCACGCCCAAGCCCAGCCAGGCTGTGTGTTCCCAGCCCCGCATCAGCACAGCTCTGCTGGGAGGTGAGCCTGGCCCTGGGGCCAACCCTCTGCCTGGGCAGGGGCTTCCTGCAAACGCCACCCCCGTGCTGGGGACCTGGACTGGGATCTGGGATTTCCTGCGTGCTCGTGGGGATGGTTTCCTGCCCACACCACTGGGGAGCAGAGTTAACCAGACAGGCTCCTCACCAACTGGGCAGACATCCATCTCCTCCACCCATACTCTCCACTGAGCCCCTCTTGGGGGAAGCCCTCCCTTCCTCAGTCCTGGGGTTTGGGTGGGATGTAACCAACCCTCAGATCCTGCTTGTGGGATTCATTTGAGCCAATCAGAATATTCCAACCCTTGGCCTTGGTGATAGGTTCAAGGCTCAGCAAATGACCTAATTCAAGCCGGTGAGAGTGGGGGCTCGGGCTTGTTAGTGAGCCATAGATGTTTCAGACACTTTCCTGTCAGGTCTGGAACTTCAGCAGCCATTCTGCTACCAAGAGTCTGGAGCCCCTGGATATAGCATAGATGTAGTGTCAAGGAGACAAAGAGAGAAGTCAGCTGCTAGGTGACATCATTTGAGCTCCTGGATCAAAGGACACCTGAAGCTGAACCATTTACATACATCTTCTCGTGGTACCTGAATCTCATTTGTGTTGGCCTTCTTGTCGCTTGAAACCAAAGGAGTCTTGGCTGATCAAAGATCCTTTCTTCCCTTCCAGAACCCCCTGCATCTCTCATCTTCTGCTCGGCTCGTCCGGCCTCCTCCCGCCCAGAATCATGATAACTCATTTCCATCTTTGCGCTCTTCCACTGAGTTTCATTCAAATCTAGACCAGCCACGCCCAGAAGGCTCCACGCATAGCCCAGGGTCCTGAGCCACACAGTGGCCTGGGATTTTCTAGAAATGTCTGGTGGGAAGGGAAAAGGGAGATCCAGGCTTCTCTGGTGCGCCCTGGACACAGAACAAGCCTCCACGGCAGGCACTAAGACGGCACTTCTCATCCTGCCCTGTTTGCTTGCCATTTGCCAAAGGATCTGGAATTTTACCACTGGGTCTTTCCTGCAGGGCTTTTTTTGGTTACTTCGGGGGAAAAGTGATTTTATCCATTTAAGTCACGATAGTCCAGAAGTCTTCGGAAGGCTGGTGTGGATTTAACAGCCTCTCTCTCAACAGAGAGGCTTCATACATGCTATTCCTTCTAGATTGTTCGCTGGGTAACAGTCTGCAGACAAACATCACTTTCCAGGGATGCCCCCCAACTTCCACAGCCCCCACAGATGCCCTGTAATAGGGCAGAACCCCGAGATGCTCAGCTGACTGTATTACCTGCGCTCAATAAAGACATCTGCTGGCTGATGAAGGAAAGTGACACCTGGAGTGTTCAGTGCCCGCAGGGTCTACAAAGCACCACCTCACCGGCCATCCGCCTTGCGCCCTCTGCCCACCCTGCCCTCTAAGGATTCCTGGCTTCCGCTTCACTGCACAGAGATCCCAGAGGGACCAGGTTCTCACCCAGTACCCCTGCTCCGAGCGCAGTCTCCTCTGCAGCCCACTGCGCGGCATGTCAGAGATGCAAGAGCATCTTGATGTGTGGGCCCTGAAGCAGGAAAGGTATTACAGAGAGAATTAAAATGAGCTGCAGCTGGGCCTAGTCTCCAGCCATCCCTGCTGCCTGGGGACAGTGTCCCTGGGCTGGCATTAGCTAAGCCTCAGGGAAGCCGCTAGGAAAAATCCCCTCCTCCCCCCCGCCTCTCCCAAGTGTACACAGCCAAGCAAGGAGGCAGCCCAGGCCCCTGGCAGAGTACATGGGACTGGGTGGAGAATGTGCTGCCCAGGGCCTGGGAAACCTGCCCCGTGTCTGTCTTCCAGAGGCCACGCTCAGACGGCTGGCAGGGAGTCTGACACCGCAGTGCCTGGCCTCCCCTGGAATCTCGGTCATGTCACTGCTTGTTTGCCCACCCACCTGCCCCCACCTCCTCGCCGCCCTTTGCAGCGACCACTCCCCTGCCCTGTGCCCTGCCACAGCTGCTGGGGCTGCCAGCCTGGCTCCTGCTGGAGCCCCCGGGAGGGAACCCTGCCCTTGCGTGCCCTTCGCACAGGCTGGGCAGGCCCTCGGTGGCTGGGGACAGATTGAGCAGGCTCTGCAGCGCCTGTCATCTCACTCCAAGAAACCCAGCTGGCCAGGGACCTGCAATGTGCAACCTCTGATCTACAAAATTGCTTGTTCACCCCCAGCATCCCTGGGCACCACAAGCCCCAGTGCCCAGCAGTGAGAGAGAAAAGGGCTTTCCAGATCCACTTGTTCACTCATTCATTCATTTAACCTGGCACAGAACAGCCATTGGATGGATTTCTGCTTCCCCCATTAGCCATAAACTCTGCAAAGGTAGTAGCAATATCACCTGCTGTTACTGTTGTGTCCCTGATGCCCACCTGAGTGCTGGCAGCACCTAGTAGGCTTGTTGTTTTTAAATTTTTATTGTAAAATATACAGAATACTCTTAAGAAATATTTCTTGAGTGGATGGAGAGACAAAAGCATGGGTGGATGAATGGATGGATAGTTGGATGGATGGATGGACCGATGGATGGAAGGATAAAGGGATAGACTGATGGATGCATTGATGAATGGATGGATGTTTGGGTGGATGGATGGATTTATGAATAGAAGGATGGATGGATGAATGGATGGATGGATGGATAGACCAATGGATGGAAGGATAAAGGGATAGACTGATGGATGAATTGATGAATGGATGAATGTTTGGGTAGATGGATGGATTTACGAATAGAAGGATGGATGGATGGATGGACCAATGGATGGAAGGATAAAGGGATAGACTGATGGATGAATTGATGAATGGATGAATGTTTGGGTAGATGGATGGATGAATAGAAAGATGGATGAATGGATGGATGGAGTGGATAAGCATCTTTTCATGTGTTTGGTAATATGAGGAGTGTGGAATTGAGCCTGGACAAGTCTCCTCTACAAGAGAACAGAGTCTTGGTCTCACACCAAAGCTGAGAGCAGGAAGGAAGAGTAGAGTAAGTGCCCCCGGGGATCTCATCCTGGTGTCAGGAGAATTCAGAGGAAGGTGAGGACACAAAAGTCAGAACCCATCACATACTGCTTGACATCATGTAAACTTTTTCTCCAGCCATCAGAGCCCTGCGGTTTGCCAGGCACCGTGAGTCCTTGCTAGGAAAACAAACAGTCCCTAGTGAGGAGAGGGGCTGCTCTCTTTGGGATCTTTCTGGTGCACTTTCCTGAGGCTTCAGGCAAGGTTAAACCTCTGGGGTCAAGGCGCCCTGTCTTCAGGGTGTTTCTGTGGGGCTCTGCTTCCTAAAAACCCTCCACTCTCTGGTAGCTCAGGGTCCCCTCACCTGTTTCAGAAAATAAATCAAGTGAAAACAGCTTCACAGACGTCACACACCCCTTCCCGACGCGTTTTGCCGCAGCGCTGCACTGCAATAAACCGCCTTCTCGTTTTTGCCATGTTTTTGTACCCCCGCTAATATTTTTTTAATTAATTCACTATTTTTTACTTTAATGCATTTAAAAGGAAACTATATCATTACCCTAAATGGAAATTTGTATCACTTGCGCTAAATTAAAGGTAATTATAAAAATAAATAAAATGAGAACAATGTTATTAAATTCTGGCTGAACACTGCTGCCTGCAGCAGGCTCTGGCCCGAGGCCTGCTCTTCTTACAGAGGCAGCTGACAAAGGCGGAGGGTGTTAGAGACACAATGGAACCATTGGGCGTCGTTCCCCCCGCCCCCAGCTCCCAGAGGGCTGGGGGAGAGTGAGGGGTACTTGATTGGGGTGGTCCCCTGCATTTCCTGAAGTTGCCACAGACACCCCAATGGCTGGCTTCTCCCTGGTCAGCACAGCATCTCCCGTAGCCAGTGATGCCCAGCTCCGCTCGGAGCAGATGAGGATCTTCTTAAGAAGTTCACTTAAATGTGAAACAGGTACTTCTCCCTCTCTGCCTCCTGGACCTTTCCCATACCGGCCTTTGACCTTTATGTCTGCAAAGCCCATGGAATGCTGTTAGGGTCAGGGGTCTGTTCCATCTTCCTGTTGAGGGTGGGGTGCCCTCGCTCCCCTGAGGCCTCAGGCCAGCAGCCGGCTTCCACTGTCCCTCCCAGGGGACCTCATCGCGAGATCCTGGCTCCCCTTCAAGTTCACCGAAGAGAAGGGGCCCATCTGTTGCAAACACCAGGTTCAGCTCACAAGTGAAGGCGAGACAGTGAGACCAACCAAAAGACAAACACGTATGATCGACGTGTTTGCATTAAGCAGGGTCAGTCTCTCCTAGAACCCAGAACCTGGCCGAAACAGGTGATCCACAGACTTTCCTCTGAAAAAGCAGATAAGAACTGAAAAGAGCAAAGCGGCTCTGAGACTGGATCTTGAAAATCTACCTTGCTTTTTCTCTTTCAAGAGAAGAACATTTCAAATATCGGTGAAATCTTTATAAGAACAACTAAAGAGATGAGGTTGAGCTTTCCAACAAAGCACGCTTTTTTCTCGAAGGGTGCAAGAGAGAAATTAGGATGTTCTTTAAAAAGATTTTGTTTTTCCTGATATTGCCTGAGCTGATGCTTCTGACGCTGGAGATTATCTGCGCAGCAGCCGGGCTTGTTGTAATTAACACACAAGTAGCAGCTCCACTTCCTAGTAATATATTTTCCTAAGACTTTGATGATGCTGAGAGATTTTGAATCCCACATTGCAGACTTTGAAGAAACTGCACTGGATACAGACACCTTAGACGAAATTGAAAATAACTCGAGTTTAATATGCCGCCCCAGGAGCCTCGTGGAAAGAATGGGTTAAGGATAGCAGAGCGCACCGTCGAGCAGGGGGTAGGAAAGTCGGTCTTGCGGGGCCTGCCGAGGCACGGAGCTGTGTGCGATCGGGCCCTTCTTCTTTGGGAGAGGTTAGGCCCCAGAGTGGCTTCTTTGGTCTCAAGCATAAATGACTTCCTTAAAGGATTTAATTAATTCTTAAATGTGCACAGAGCCCGTGAGCACAAACATTAACTTGTTAAAAGTATTAAGCCAGATTCTGTTCCCAGCCACTCACAAGCAGTTCCCCGTGACTTCTCTGGGAGTGCCCAACGCAGGCGGGCACACAGCACCCTTGGTGCCCAGCTCCCGCAAGCATTAGGCTGTGACTCATCCAGGGGCCGGCACCCCAGTCCGGCCTCTGCTCCAGCCCCGGCAAGAAGCACCCGGGGAACACTCTGTCCCCTCTCTGCTCTGCTTTCTTTCCTCTTCACTGAGCTCCCCAGGCCACCGATGGCTTCTCCGCGCCTGGCAAGGGCACCGAGGAGCAGAGGGCACGTTGGGAGTCCCGCTCGGATGGGGCGAGCTGCGGTGAGCGGGCCTCACACAGAAGCCTCCCCAGATGTGAGCGCATTAAGAAAGCGAACGCATTGCCTCTTCTCGGACCCAGGCCAACCAGGCCTCCTCCAGGACGCCCCTAGGCTTCTTCTACCCAGACCTCACACTGTTGATGCATTTACACAGCCTGCTCTCATCTGCTCTTGTTCACCACCCCGAGTTTCCTTGATGTGGTCTGTCATGGGTACGATCTGATTTAGAATGGCAGGAGCAACATTTATCGGCTATAAAACAGGCCCCGTGCACACACGCATGCACACACATGCACACACACACACACGTGTATGTATAGGTGTGCATTTCTCCTTTTTTTTTTTTTTTTTTTTTGTCTTTTTAGGGCTGCACCCACGGCACAGGGAGGTTCCCAGGCTAGGGGTCGAATTGGAGCTGAAGCCACCGGCCTACACCACAGCCCAACAACGTGGGATCAGAGCCACACCTGCGACCTACACCACAGCTCACGGCAACAGCAGATCCTTAACCCACTAAGCAACGCCAGGGATCGAACCTCTGTCCTCATGGATGCTAGTCAGATTCATTTCCGCTGAGCCACGATGGGAACTCCCTACGCGTACGTGTCTAAATGACAATCTCTGCTGCTGGTAACAGATAAGGAACCTGCTTGCATACAGTGCTAGGAGGAGCAAAAGTCAGTAGTACTTTTTGCAAAGCAGTTTGTCATCAATCCAAAGCCTCAAAAATACTTCTAACCTATGACTCAGTTTTCCACTCCTAGAACAAACCTAGAATACTACCAGTGATGAAGATAAAACTGGGTTGAAGTGCTCCTTATAGCAACAAAAGTTAGAGTTGACCTAAATGTCCATGACGGGGAGAACGGTTAAATAAAAGCTGCTGCAAATGCAGTGCATTGAAACCACGCTTTCAAAAAATATTTTGGAGGATGGGAAAATGCTCATGACATCATTTTATGTGAAACAGAAAACTATGATTACAGTTTAATACCAGTTCTGAGAAAGAAAAATATGTACGTATGTTAAAAAAAACAAAAGGAAATATAAGAAAATGTTAACAAACTATTACCCTGAAGGGGAGTCGGGGCAGGGAGATTATATGCCTTCTGATCACCGCTGTGTATTTTGTGTATTTTCCAAATTATGTCCTGGGCATGCATCATTTCTCTAGTCACAAAACTATAAAAGTTATTTTTGAAGAGAAAGCTGAAATGAAAGAAAACCCTCCTCCATTTTGTAGAGCTCCATCTTCAACCTTTTTTTAAAAACTTGGGGGAGGGGTTACAGGCCCTATATCTATAGTTTGGATTGGAGTGAAGTTTAAAATAATAGTAAGCCTGGGAGTTTCCACTGCGGCTCAGTAGGTTAAGAATCTGACTAGTAGCCCTGAGGATGTGAGTTCGATCCCCGGCCCCGCTCAGTGGGTTCAGGATCCAGCCTTGCCAAGAGCCGTGGCACAGGCTTGGCGGCTGCAGCTCCGATTCAGCCCCTAGCCTGGGAACTTCCATATGCCGCAGGTTTGGCTCTAAAAAGCAGTAAGTAAGTAAAATAAGCATAAGCTTTATAACGATGGTGGGGTTTTAATTGCAGACTTTTGATTACTAGGTGATTCCCAGAAGTTGTGCTTTAGTGACGATTGTATGAGGGAAACGGGTACCCTCTGAGTCGGTCTGGGAAGCTTTAAAAAACCCTCCTGGTCCACCCTCCTCTCACGGGAGCACCCGCCCCTGCCGCCATCCCCTCTCCCATTCCTGCCAACCCCCAGCACGGCGCCTAGCACAAAGAGATGCTCCAAAATACACCCGAAGCGAACAACTAAAGATGCTTTCTCCAGAAGAAGTGGACACAAGCTTGAAGTCGTTTCTCTCCTGGGATAGCTAGATTTTGCTACAACAAACCCCAGAAGAACACATAAATAGTTCCCTGAAGTCCAACAATCACTTACTGAGAATCTGTCATTTAGAGTCAGTGGAGTAAAGGGCTTTAACTTGATTTCCTCTCATTCAAGCTCCAGCCACAGCACAATGGGAATCCGTGAAGGTGTGTCACTGGGGGAGCTGCCTCCCCCAAAGAGAAGGAATTGGAGAGTGAGTAGGGCGGGGAGGGCGCCTTCATTTAAGAAGTGTCGCCCCTCCCAACCCAGGACACTTCCTAGGCATCGGAAACGATGATACAATATTCAGAAATCTACTATAACAGGGCTGAAAACAAAATCCACGCCATCATTTTGATAGATGCCCAAAATGTCTCTGACCAAATTGTGTATTCACTTCTGATTTTTTTTTTAATTGTCTTTTTAGGGCTGCACCCACAGCATATGGAAGTTCCCAGGCTAGGGGTTGAATTGGAGCTACAGCTGTCTGTCTGCACCACAACCACAGCAACGCAGGATTCAAGCTGCATCTGTGACCTGCACTACAGCTCATGGCAATGCCTGATCCTTAACCCACGGAGCGGGGTCAGGGATCCAACCAGCATCCTCATGGATACCAGTCGGGCTCGTTACTGCTGAGCTACAAGGGGAACTGCTCATTTCTGATTTTTTTTTAACAAATGCTTGATAATGCAAAAATAAGTTCAGCAAAATGCCTGTCGCTAAACAACCCCGAAACTTGCCTTATGGTAAAACACTAGCAGCACTTTCATCAAAATTAAAAACAAATTAAAGATGTAAAGACGCATTGTCACCGCAATTCTTAAATATTGTCAATAAACATTCTAGCCAATGCAACTAGCAAAGACAGTCAAACACGAACTATAAGTATTGGAAATAAAAAAATTATCATTCCTTTCCAATAATACGTTTGACCATCTAGCACACTTTACTGAATATTAAAACCCAGAGAGTCAGTATTTAAATAAAATCAGCAGTGGCTGTATTGAGGTGACAGACGGCATCTCTGCTCTGCTCTGCCACTCCAAAACCCTGGAAATGGCATACTTTTTTTTTTTTTCATGTAGAACAATTCCCTAAAGGCACTGGAAGATAAGTAAAGGGGCATCAGCATGCAGAGATTTTGAGGTATTCCTGGAAAATGGAAAATAAATGAAATCAGCTTGATAGGAGAAGATCATATGCACTCAGGGGAAACAACTTGAAAGAACGGAATTGAGGAGTTCCCCTCATGGTTCAGTGGTTAACGAATGTGACTAGTATCCATGAGGATGCGGGTTCAATCCCTGGCCCTGCTCAGTGGATTAAGGATCCAGCGATGTCATGAGCTGTGGTGTAGGTCGCAGACGCGGCTCAGATCTTACATTGCTGTGGCTGTGGCGTAGGGTGGCAGCTGCAGCTCCGATTGGACCCCTAGCCTGGGAACTTCCAGAGGCTATAGGCATGGCCCTAAAAAGACAAAAAGAAAAAAGAAAGAAAGGAAGATGGGAACTGATGCAGAGAAACACAGGACCCGTGTGAACAGAAAGTGCTAAGAAGGAGCCTCACTCCCAAAGCTAGACACCAAATACCACCCTGTAAAGGCTCCTGACCTCTAGAGTGAGGAGCTTGAAAGAAGCAAAGAAGGGCTTAAAGTAGTTGCTGACATAGTGAAGAAGAAACTAGCAGGACAGCCCTGCCAGGAAGGCCAGGGCCCCCCCTCCCACTGCCAGAGGAAAAGCCCACTCCCTTGCTAGTGGGACACGGTGGGGAGGAGGGCAGGCAAGTCCCAGCCTGGCCCTTTCCCGTCACCCTACAGTGCACATCCGTAGGGGGAGCCAGCAGGCCTGGAGCCCTCCTCACCAAGGAGTCAGCAAGCATCCCTCCCACCCCGGGGTGAGGCCTGCGTGTGAACCACGCCGGCCGCCCACACGAAGCCCCTGGCCCTCTGCTCCGAAACACAAGTGATCAAAAGCTCACTAGACATATGAGAGACGCTCCAAACACACAAAAACGAGAACAAAGATGAGCTTAAGAAAAAAAAAAAATTTAGAGAAAAGGAAGAATTTAATTAAAAATCCCCATTAACAGCCTTCGAAAGAAAAAAGAGAATATTGCACCCACTAAAGAGCAACTGGAGAAGAAAAACAATGAAGGTGTTGGAAATTCAAATTTTATTTATTTATTTATTTATTTATTTATTTTGCTTTTTAGGGCTGCACCGACAGCATAGGGAAGTTCCCAGGCTAGGGGTCGAATCAGAGCTGCTGGCCTATACCACAAACACAGCAATGCCAGAACTGAGCTATGTCTGCGACCTATACCACAGCTCAAGGCAACGCTGGATCCTTAACCCACTGAGTGAGGCTTAGAGTCAAACTCGCATCCTTGTGGTTATTAGTTGGGTTCGTAACACACTGAGCCACAACAGGAACTCCCAGAAATTCAAATTTTAATTGCATGTGTTTTTCAAACCAATTGATAATCTGAAAAACAAAACAAATATGCTCGGTCCAGGCCATATTTCTCACATGGAAGATAATGTGGAAAGAGGCATGAAAGAAAGAAGAAAGGAAGAAAGGAAGAAAGGAAGAAAGGAAGAAAGGAAGAAAGAAAGAAAGAAAGAAAGAAAGAAAGAAAGAAAGAAAGAAAGAAAGAAAGAAAGGAAGGAAGGAAGGAAATAGAAGTGAAGGAGAAAAATTAGCAGACATGGAGGTATAACCCAGAAGGTCTAACATTCATCTAGTAGCATTTCCAGAAATAAAATAAACCAATAAAAGTTAAGAAATAATGGTGATGATGATGACAGCAGAAAAAGAAAGTGTCTACAGACTGAAAAAAATAAAAAGATTAAATTTGAAAGAACCTCTCAGGCACCGGGAAATTTTCTGGGGAAAAAAAAAATAGTTACATACCATGTTATCCAAAACTTACAACTCTCAGAAAAGCAATGGCCAAAAATGGAGGATAATGTGAGAAAAAGGAAATTATATATATATATATATATAGATATATATATATATATATATATATATATATAAACTGGGTCACTTTGCTGTACAGCAGAAATTGGCAGAACACTGTAAATCAACCATAATAAAAAAATAATAAAAAAGAAAAAAGAAAGGGAGAAAACGAAAAAAGAAATGAAAAAAGAAACAGCTGACTCAGAAAGAGCGAGGATTGCTTTGCCATCAGACTTGTCATCAACATGAGATGTCTCAAAACAATCAAGGACTATTATCAAGGGTCTGAGGAAGTTACTTGGAACCTAGGTTTCTATTACATAGCATCAAGGGCAAGATAAAATTAACACATTTTTATACATGAAAGGACTCAGACATCTCTGAAGGAATTAGTATAACAGAGGAAACAAAATTTTTAAATAGGGGTGAAGCAAATATCAGTCAAAATTTCTAAATCTAGAAATGCCTAGTGCCTAATGTTTTAAAAGTGGGAAATTAAAATCACCGATCACAGATGATTGTAATAGGAAAGGAAGGGGAAAGGTGGTGAAACTGGGCTTGGAAGACAGATCAGATACAAAGTGAAAGTGTGGTCAAGGTCTCATCTTGTTGAAGGGTCACTGTGGATAATGAATACACACACACACACACACACACACACACACACACACGTTTAAATATACATGTTAGAAATTAAGGGCTACCAGTATATAAATAGATCCCAGCTTTACAATTTCTAAACCAGAAAAATAAAAGAAAATATAACAAAGAAAATTTGATCCATACAATAAAAGGGAGAAAATAAATTAAAAAAAACTTGATATAATATGATAACAGACAGCATAAATTAAGGTAGCAGGAATAAAACCACACATGTCCATCAACTCACTAAGTGTTAGTGGGTTAAAATCATATATAAAAGAGACAGAATATCAGATTTTGGATTAGGTTATACATATGTCCACAGTCCCCCAATTTTATTCTCTTTCTGTGAGAACACGATTACACATGAATGTGGAAAATATAGGAATGACAAAAACACATATGAAACAATTTGCAAAATAAAAATACATATTGTAATATTAGTATCAAAATATATAATTTAAAGCAAAAATACTAAATAGGTAGAGGGGGATTTTCAGGTCAAAAAAGGGGTATGATCTATTAAACACCTGTAAGAGTCAGTTACAAGCTTCTGTGTACTTAACAACAAAGCCTTTTTAAGGAATAATTCAATTATTATTTCTGGAATAATACAATGCAACTAAATTTTCAAGGGAAATATTCATATGAGAAATAGATTTTTAAAATAAATTTAAAAATTATAGTGGCAGTACTCCATACCAATAGAAAGCATGAAATCTTTATAAAAACCCATGCAACATTTCAAAGATGTTACATGTATTAGACACACACACTTCAATAAGCCTCTATAACATAGGAACATACTAGCCATGTTAATTAAAAGTAAAAACAAAGTGATAGCAAAAGAAAAATTTCTAGGATGTGGATAAAGTAGTATTCAAAAGAAATTTTGTAACCTTAAGTGTAATGAATAGAAAGTGAGAAGAACTGAAAACAAGTGAAGTAAGGCTTCAATTCAAGAAGCAGAGGGCAAAAATAAACCCAAAGAAAATAGAAGGAAGGGATTCATAAAAATAATGGCAGAAACTAATTAAATAAAACACCCTCCTCCTGCCTTTGGGGGGGGAAAAAGACTCACTGAAAGCTGGTTCTTTGAAAAGATCAAGAAGACAAACCTGACAATATGGATAGGAATAAAGAGAATACACAAATAAACATTAGCGTTGAGGAAGGGGAAATAAACTCAGATACAAAGGAGACTTAAAAATTAGAATAGAATACAGAGCTTATATCTTTACTTTGAAGTTCTATATCAAAATGAATGATTGCCCACTAAAAATGATCAGATATGACTCGATCTTGAATACCTGAATAAAGAAATAACCATAGCAGAAATTTATAAGATAATAAACAGTTATATCAAAAATAAGAAAGAAAAAGCCCAGTTTTATGCTCATAGTTTACTGGACCTTCAAAGGAACAGATTATCTCTATATTTATAAACTGTCCCAGAGCACAGAAAAACAGAAAACTCCCCATTTTATTCTCTGAGACTAGGACAACACTACTAGGGAGAGCACAGGCGAAAAAGAGAAGTAGAAGGATAAGGAAGAAGAGGAGAAAGAGGAGGAAGAAGGAGAAAGAAGAAAGGGAGAAGGAGTAAGTCCTCAGATTTACTGGGCACTCAATGGAGCAGGAAGAGGAGAAGGAGAAAGTGGAGGGGACATGAGGAGGAGTAGGGCAGAGAGCAATGAGAACTGCTACTAATGCAAGTACTACCTATAGAAGCTAAATGAAAATTTCACTTACAAACATCAATGTAAATACCCTAAAGAAAATATGTATGAAACGAACCTGGTAATATTAAGATGATAATTCTTGAAAGAACAACCAGAATTTACTCCAGTAATTAATTCAAGAATCATTCAATAATAGGGAAACCTATCAATTCACCATATTAATATCTTATGGGAGAATAACCAGATCATATCAACAATGTCCCCCAAACACTTGGTCAAACAACGTTTCTTCCTCATTTATAAAAAGATAAATGGCCTACATCGTACATTTGATGGTAAAATACTGGAAGCCTTCCTGTTAAAGCTAGCAACAAGAAACTCGGTCCCAGAATGCTTAGCTAATGCAAGCAATGTAATTTTTAAGAGGAAAAAGAAAATATGAGATACAATTATTGACAAGGAACAGACAAAACTGTCACTATTAAGAACTGAAAATCACTATACACAAAAAAAAAATACAAAGAATTAACTATTAAAAGGTTGGTACTAATAAATGTGCAATCAGAGGTCAAAGATAAGATCAATACACTGAAAATTATTGTTTCTTATACACTAAAAGGCAATTAAGGAGTTACGATTGTGGCTCAGTGGTAACGAATCCAACTAGTATCCATGAGGATGTGGGTTTGATCCCTGCCTCTCTCAGTGGGTTAAGGATCCAGTGTTGCCATGAGCTGTAGTGTAGGTCACAGATGTTGCTCAGATCTGGCATTTCTGTGGCTGTGGTGCAGGCTGGCAGCTGCAGCTCTGATTCGACCCCTAGCCTAGGAACTTCCATGTGCTATGAGTGGGGCCCTAAAAAGCAAAAAAAAATATCAATTAATGGATAAAATAAAAATTATTAGAGGAAAAATTTAAACACCCAGAAATAAATATAAGAAGAAATGGGCCATGCCCATCTGAAGTAAAATAAAAAACTTTATGGAATGACATAAAATAAGACTTGAGTAAATGAAGAGATGTACTGATGCACTATGTTCATGGATGGAAAGATGATACTGTAAATATGTAAATTTTTGTGAAACTAATCTATAAATCCAAGCCAAATTGCTGGCAGAATCATTTAGCAAGTGAAATCTAAATTTCATCTGAAAAAAAAAAAAAAAAACATGATAACTGCCAAGTAAATTTTAAGAGAACAAGGAAAGAGCACGCAAACTCTAAAATCAAATTACAGTAAAACTGTAGTAACTTAAATAGTATGGTCATATACAGAAGTAGATAAATAAGTCAAGAGACCAGATAGAGAAAGCTCTGAAAAGAGACACGTGGTTTAGATAAAAGATTGATGAGGAAATGCACTGGGACAATGGGCTGTAATTTAGACAAATCCTTCACATGAAATACTCCACACAAAAATTTATTTGTATTTTTTAATTAATTAATTAATTAATTAACTTCACTTTTTAGGGCCGCATCCGCAGCATGTGGAAGTTCTCAGGCTAGGGATCAAATCAGAGCTACAGCTACAGCCGCCGGCCTACACCACAGCCACAGCAATGTGGGATCTGAACTGCGTATGTAACCTACACCATGGCTCAAGGCAACGCCGGATCGTTAACCTGCTGAGCAAGGCCAGGGATTGAACCCGCATCCTCATGGTTCCTAGCCAGGTTTGTTCACCACTGAGCCATGAAGGGAACTCCCCCAAAGTCTTTTTAAAACTAACAAGTCATCGATAAAAATGTAGGAGATTTTTTTTTCATAATCTTTGGTAAAGAGGGCTCATATGCCATTAATCAAAAGATAGTATAGGTTGTTTTTAATTTTAAAAAATGTTCACATGCATACAAACTATGAATACTGATATACAAAGAACTCCTCTCTATCCTGAAGGCAAAGAACAAATAATTCAATGAAATATACAAAAATATAATGAAGGCATTTATAAAAGAAGTCATATAAATGGAAAGTACATGTTTATAAAAAAGATAAGGAAAGTTCACATAAAATTAAAATACTTTTGGTGTATCATATTGCCGAAAACTAGAGCTTTATTTCTCCCCAGTCAGCAAGGGTGGGAGAAATGGAGCACTCTCTGCTGAAAGGTAAGTATGTGCCCACCCCCTTTTTAGAAAGCAGTTCAGCCATATCCACGAAAATGTAACATAATACCACCTGTAGGTATCTCTAAAATAGAAAAACACGCAGGTATATCCCAGAATGTTTATTGCAGCATTTCCCTAACTGGAGAAAGAACGGGAACAAGAAAGAACTCCCTTATATTTGGTGTGAATTGGTGTGTGTACAGACATAGATTCCTTTCCATTATCCGGGGAATGGAGCGGAACTGGGGTGGAGGTGAGAGATTTAAATAAGACTTTCACCTTTCATTTTACATTTCTATGATGTATTTCTTTAACCTTGTTTTATTTATATCAAAACAAAGTAGGGAGTTCCTGTGTGGCTCAGTGAGTTAAGGATCTGGCATTGTCACTGCAATGGCTTGGGTACTTCTGCATGCCGTGAATACAGCCAAAACCACCCCCCCAAAAAACCAAAATAAAATAAAAATAGTTTTCCTATATAGTCTATATATAGGAAATATATATCATTTGGTAAATATAATTTTAAAATCGGATTCATGCTAGCAAGTCATGAATACATATGTATGTTTGCAATGTATAGATATAAAATTTTGCCCTAATGATATACAAATCTGTTTAAAGATTTGTATTTAAAAATAAGGGCATAAACACATAACGAGGTAAATTTAGGAGTATATTAATATAATAATGGAGTAGTAAATTATTTTCAAAGCAGGACACCAAAGACAGCAAAGGAATAGATTAAAAGATTTGATCACTTAAAATCCCTTTATCTCATTAAAAAAAATCATGTACCAAATTAAAAGGCACATGAAAAACTTATAAGAAACAATTAGAAGATTTGTAAAAGATAGAGGGTTAATATCTTTGATGTATGAAGAGATCCTACAAATTAAAAGGAAAATTCAAATACCTCGAAGGAAACCACACAGAGGAACAAACAGGTAGTTCACCTACTATAGACATTTCATTAAACATTCACCTGCTTATTGATCTATCTAGCTATAGAAATAAAGATACATAGATTAATAACTGCATAAAACATAGATATATTGGATATATTAAGCTCAAGAAACAAAAAGTAAAATGAGACACTTTCCACATCAAATTGATGCTACTTTGCTAAATAACACTCAGTACTGGTAGAATACAGGGAGAGAGGCACTGTTATAATTGAATACGTTTGGGCTGGGGAGATAATAATTTGACATAACGTGACTGAAGGGCAGGGCAACTTGGCAGCAAGTATTAAAATCTTTAAATGTGCATTCCCCTTTAACCCAGCAATTCCATATCTCATAATTAAACCTAAGGAAATAATTAAGAAAGTGTCCAAAGATTTAGCCAAAATAATGTTCATTGAAGTGTCATTTATAAAAGCGCAATGAGATGGCCCTTCTTCCTTGCCTGCTGCCAAGAGAAGGAGAGAAAAGGGTGAGGAGACCAGAGGTTTGGAAGGAGAAGATTAGGCAGGATGCCTCTCAAGGAGGACTATAGTAGCAAAGAGAGCTCTGCCAGATTAGAGGTTCTGGATGCTTTTCAGCAGAACAAGGAACAAAAGTGATGCTTGCAGGGCTGTTCTGAACCTCATAGGTAGACCTGTTGCTGGCTGTTAAGAGGAAATCAACTCTCCAAGTTCAAAACCTCTGACTTTTATTGTATTCATTCATTCATCCATTCAAGAAGTATTTATTGAGCAATTATTCTTTGCCAGACGCCATTCTAGCTATCAGAGATGGATGTATAGTTAGAAAGACATTGGTGGATGGATGGATGGCTGGATAGTTAACAAATAACAAAGAAAAAAAAGCAGATTGCAACTCAGATGGGAGGCCACCTGGAGTCCATCCTCCTCTTCCTTCCTCTACCCCGACCAGGATCCCTCTCAGCTGCCGAAATTAGCAAAATGGCAGAAGCGAAAGCATCTCCCAGCTCTAATCAGAGGTCAGAAGATTTTGATGGCATTAGAAGAGGCTCATGGCTTTTTAAGTTCCTGGGAAAGGGCCGCCGCCTGGAAAAGGAAGAAAGATGGAGTATTGGAGGGAAGGAGTTAAAAGGACGGAGGAGGTGTGGCGAGAGGGGGATGGAAGGTGGTAGAAAGGGGGAGGACCGGCAGACTCTGAACTGGGTGCTATGCATTCATTAAAAATGGTACCAAAGAATGTTTAACACCCAGAAAGCTGGGGCAGAGAAGACCTTGAGAGGCCGTTTATACGAGGGTGCAGATCTTCCCAACTCTCCCTATGGCCTGTGTGGTTTGGATTCAATCACTGGAACTCTAGAGTGGAGAACAGATTGAACTTCCTCTAAAACCTCTGTGCCACATAGAGAAACACACACACACACACACACACACGAAAAAGGACACAGTCCGTCTCCCATTTCCCCACCTCTGGTCCAGACGGCATCTGAGACCCCACCAGGGTGGGCAATAAGTCTGCCATGCAATGCCACGTGGTGTGCATTCACGGGCACACCAGGCCAGGCAAAACGATGTCACCGCTTCCACGACTTCACTTTCCTTCTCCCAAAGAGAATTTCGGTCACTCCTCTGGGAGCCGAAGACAAAGAGCCCAGTCCTCACAGCAAAAGAGGAAAAACATGAAAACCATCGAAATGCCCACACACAGGACTCAAATAAATCCCGGTAAAGTTATGCGATTGTTTTGGCACTCATCAAAAAGGATGCAGAATAATATATTAAATGAAATGTCTGATTACAAATCAGCATAGGGGAGTTCCCACTGTGGCAGAGGGTTAAGGATTCGACTGCGGCGACTTGGGTTGCTGCAGAGGTGTGGGTTCAATCCAGGTAAAGTTTCCGGTATTGCTTTTTTTTTTTTGGTCTTTTTGCCTTTATCTAGAGCCACACCCGCGGCATATGGAGGTTCCCAGGCTAGGGGTCTAACAGGAGCTGTAGCCGCCGGCCTTCGCCACAGCCACAGCAATGCGGGATCCGAGCCGCTTCTGCAACATACACCACAGCTCACGGCAACGCTGGATCCTTAACCCACTGAGCAAGGCCAGGGATTGAACCCGCAACCTCATGCAGCTGCAGCTAAGGTCACAGCTGGGGTTCAGATTCAATCCCTGGCCCGGGACTTCCATACGCTGCAGCTATGGCCCTAATTTTTTTTAATGGCCTAGGAGGTGCATTTCCACCTTGAGCACCACAACAAGAGAAAACATGTACGCATGAAACAGTCTGGGAGGATGCACAGCCAAGAGCCGGCGTGGGCCAAGGAATTTCTCTTCCCTTCTGGCCGCTCATCTCTACCTTCTGATTTTTCAAAGTCAGCTTGCGTGTGATGATCAAAACTAGCAAAACACGTATAGAAGCGAAAAGAAAAAAAACTCTGTAGATTTTTCAGCATCCAAGCCTCCATAGAGGCCACCTGTCGGCCACACAGGGCTGTCATCTCAGTGGCTCTTTATCCAGCTGCCTACTGCGCTCTAGGTCATAAGTGAGTGAAGTGACAGGCACTAGAGAGGCCACGACTTCTGCAGTAGCCAAATCTCTTCTCACCCAGGCAGCTCTGACATGACGGTTCCCCAGCAGAGATCACGGGGGCTGGATAAGCCCTCCGTCTTCTCCGCTGAGCTCCTTTGGCCTCCATCTCTTTCTTGATCATTGAGGAGGCACGCGTTTTTTTCAAAAGTCACCACCGTGAGGAAGTCTCCCCTGGTACCAGTTTACGGGGAGACCCCAGCCCACTGCGCTGGTCCCTGGTTTGAATGAGCATGATCGCTACAGAACTTGGTTCACTGGACACAGTCATGCAGTCATTCAAGTGACGTTTACCAAGGGTCACTGTGTCAGATGCTGAACCGCGCAGGTCCTGGCGCGTGGCCCAGTCCTAAAAAGGAAAACTGGCAGCACAGTTCCTTGGTGTGGAAAGAGACCTAGGAAATGACCTCAGGCACCACTCGATAGTCCAAGTCTCCTCCATGCTCAGAGCTAAAAATACACATTTCCTATCGCAGGTATTTATAGCCTTACAAATTATCTTTCCCCAAGAGCAGAGCTCTCCTGCATCAGGCTGCTGTCTCCTGGCCCGGAGCGAAGGGATATGGATCTCACAGAAAACGCCTCTGAGAGGCCATCCTTCCTCCCAACAGCCCGATGCCAGTTATAACCTGTGCCCCTGGCACATGCTCCCTGATTCTTTCCTGGTCCCATAACCATCTAAGACTCTCCTGCCTCCATCTGTTCGGGCTGTTTCGCAACCAGCATCCATCCTGGTTGATCAGTGGTCCACTTTACCCCGTGCCTCCCTAAGATCACAGATTCATCTGTCAGAAAGGTTTGCTCCCCTCCCATGTGTCCTACTCATCACACACATATTTTTCATGCAGCAAATGCTCAGTAACTATTGACTCTCTGAACGAGGTTCTCCAGGTAACTGACTGAAGCCTGCCTCTTGGCAGGCACGCACACAGCCTCCCATAAGCGGTGCCAATTTCCAGGGGGCAGAAAGCGCAGGTGGGGCCCACTTTGGGCGCACCATCTGATGACGCTGGTTCTAAAACCCTGCCTCCTGGATGAGGATACCGCCCCCGTGAGCAGACAGCAAGAGGAAAGGGGGCAAGAGGCTGGCAAGAGGCCAGAGAGAGAAGCAGAGTCCTAAATGGTTCGGTGCCCTTCGAGGAACTTTCCAGAAGGCACTGGTCTGCAGGCTCATCCGCCTGCCCAGCCTGAGCAAGGACGAGGTTTCCTGAAACTCCTTTCAGCCCCGTGGCCTTAGGGGTTTCCACACTAGGAAGACTTGTGGCTCAGGAAGCAGCAACGAGGACGACAACCATCACGGTGACGAGGAACTAACAAGCCTTCCTTTGAGTGGACCTAACACTGTTCTCTATGCCGTCTCTTAATGTTCATAACTCAAAAAGAGAATTTTACCATCACCATATTCGTTTCATAAAGGAAGAAACCGAGGCGTGGTTAAATAAGTTGCCTAAAGTCATGGATCTGATAACTGGTGTCGTTGTTGCTGGGACTGTTTCTGTGCGCCACAAACCTACCCGCTAAGCCACCGCTACCTCAAGCAGCCCTGCAGGGGAGTCCGGGCTCCCCAACCAGACTAGCAGCCCCTGGAGCACAGGGTGGCCTCCTGAACCCAGATCCAGGTCTATGCCCGTGGCAAGCTGGCCAAGGCAGTGCTGGCCTGAAGGTCATTCCACAGGCCTTTCTTCTTTCTTTTTTTTCTTTTCGTAAGAGTAGCAGCAAGGAATGCGGGAAAGAACCAAGAGTATATCATGGTAAGGAGATTTTAGATGAACAGCAGAAAAAAAAAAAAAAGGAAGCCCGTGCCATTGGAGGGAAAGGCCCAAAGGATTAAGTTGCCTGAGTCCCACCCTTAAATTCCCATGAGTTCTCCAGCCACGTGGAGATTCCTTTTACGTGAAACGGCAGATGTGCACTGAGAGCCCTACTATGGGACCGGCCTGTCCCCACAGGCACCAGCAGGCGCCCATCAAAGGCCCAGTGCAGCCCCGTGCCGCCCGGAGAGCACAGGGAGCAGGGACGGTCGGAGAGCAGCTGGACCCAGAACCGGAAGCCTCGGGCCATGAGAACTGCAGCCAGGTTCAGAGGCAGAAGAGGCTGCAAGGAGGCAGCAGGTGGACTTCTTCCTGGGGCTGCAACTTGGCATTAGGCACTCACTCACTCCATGAACTTGAAGGAAGCGGACAACAACTCCCTTGAATCGACGCATTCTGCCCCAGGCCAGCCTAAGAGTTTGGTTTTTAAGCCACAAGAAGGAGGAAATCCCTCTGCCCTGCAAGTTCTCCCTCCTGGACCTGACCGAAGACGGTTCGCTGCCCCCAAATGTGGAACTCGGCAGACTTGCCTCTCTGCTTGAGAAACAGGAAAAACCCAAGAAACACATTCTTGCTCAGCCTTTGACCTTTGGCTCTCACTTTCCTCCTTTCGGCCTTTGTGAGGGAAAGGGTTTGCATTTTCAAAGAGCTGCCTTGTCCTCTCTGCACATTTTCATGCAATGACGTAAAGAGGCCACTTCTGAAATATATTGTAATGCCGGAAAGCGCAGAACCTTGGAATGAGCCTGGCTGTTTGTCCATCATCACTTCGATGTCCGAAATGCCCAGACCGCCTATGCTTCAGAGGCTGGGACTAACAGTAGGTTCTTGATGCCGTTTTAAGCGACTGACTGCCGGCGAGCACCTCCCCGGGGCCGCTGTCAACGGAGGTGCCCGCCCGCCCTGCCTTCCCCTCCACCCTTTCTGTACTGAGCGCCCACGGAACTGCCGGCAGCCCCGCTGGAGGCCAGGGGAGGCAACACCAAATGTAAACATTTATTCCTAGACTGCACGGAGTCCAGCGTGTCAGGCTCTGGGTTTGGGCTTCAACAATAAAGCCTTTGTCTCCGCAAATGGCAAAGGGGAGAGGGTTCCCTCCAACCCAGGCATCAGGAAGCCAGGTCAGCTTCGATCAAATTTTTAAGCATTTCAAAAAATTTTTTTCATGTTCAAAAATTAACCATAACACACACACATACACACACACACACACACACACACACACATCTGTGCAGTAAGTGATCAAGCCAGTGAAGTGATGAGAGTTGGTAGGCTTTCAGAAAAGGCAGCGCAGGGAACGCATCTTTAAACTCACATCTGCAGTGGTTTGCAGGCGTCTGTAACCCAGTGAGCCTGTGGAGGGTTCCTCGTGAGAAGGGGAAAAGAGAAGGGGGCTGAGAGTGAGAACAGGTTGTTTCAAATGATCAGAGTCCCCACACGCTTTAAGGATGAGCACTGCTTCCTCCTAAACGAATACAACGAAATACCCTTCTAGCTGTTCTGAGACTGCCTTAGAAGTATTATGCTGTTACAGATTTCAAAAGGTTAGCTTCAATGAACCTGACATCAGTATAACCCAAAATAACCCATTCAAGAGAAAAGTAAGAAATAATTGCTGTTTTCTCTTTTTTTCCCCCCTCTGCTATATTGCTATAATGATTTTGCATAACAGATTGAACAAAGTGCTGTTGTGACAGGTGGTAGAATTCAGCTAGTAAGCACCGAGACAGGGTTCAATTTAGTTTGTGAATCCTTTAATTGTTGTGCAGCTAATTAAAGAAGGTTCTTTACACTCGCAAGTGTTTACCGTTGCTAGTATGCATACATGAAAAATTAAATTGTGCCTTCAAGGGCTGAGAACTATAGAAAAATCATAGCTGAGGCTGCAACATGCTTACCAGCTCAAAATAGCTGCTTTTCACAATTGGAATTTGTAAAACTTTTTGCTAAGCAAATATAGAGCTAATTAGAAGTGTTCGTTGGACCAATTAACATTTAAATAAATAAGCCATATTGCACATTTCACAGTCTTTATTTAATGATGCTTCTAACTCTTTGGAAAGATTCTCTTAAGTACAAATAAGTTGTCATAAAAATGAAAGATAAAAATAACCCCATAACAGTATATGCTATTTTTTTCCTTTTGCCTTGAAGTCCTTTACTAAAACTCTGTACCTATTATTGAAGAAGAAAAGGGGGAAAAACACACAGACACCCACCACCCACAAATCTAGATCCTTCCTTTCATCTTTGCTAGTTACCTTTCCTCTTTGAATAGAAACAAAAACATATTTTATTACTATTTAAATTGTTATGATAATTCTGTTTACTTACGGTTTTTACCCCATGGTAGAAAAATCTGTTGCAGAAAATCCCACTTTAATCTGAGAACATGCGTAAGCAAGGAAAGGAAGGAAAAGGAGCCCCAAAACAGCCGTGTCTGGGGAGTGCAGCAGAGAATGCAGCCTCTGGAGTCCTCATACATGCTCAGGTGCAGAGCAAACCCCCCCCGGGGGGGGGCACTGTACTAGTTCTGGGGCCCACATCTACTTCTGGTAGAAGCCAGGGGCCCTGGGAAGTGGGGCTCCTAACCTGGACCCTTGTTTCTTACTCTCAAAGACCAAGACCCACATCAACGGAACAGAATAGACAACCTGGAAATAAGCCCAACATTTTCCATTTTTTTTACAAAGATGTGAAAGCAATTCATAGCAATTTAATGAAAACTTGATAGTGTTTTCAACCAAGGGAGCAGGATAGCTATAAGAGAAAGAAGAAAGAAGGAAGGAAGGAAGGAAGGAAGGAAGGAAGGAAGGAAGGAAGGAAGGAAGGAAAGAAAGAAAGAAAGAAAGAAAGAAAGAAAGAAAGAAAGAAAGAAAGAAAGAAAGAGAAAGGAAGGTAGAAGGAAGGAAAGAAAGAGGGAGGTAGGAAGGGAGAAAGAAAGAAAACTGACTTAAATCTCACATCTGATTCAAACATTAACTTGAAATGCATCCAGATTTCAATGAAAAAACATGAAACTGTACAAGTTTTAAAAGACAATATAGGAAAGACATCATCAGGGCCTAGACCTTGGCCAACAGCTCTCAGACATGTCACCAAGAGAAGCACTAGTCGTAAAAGGTAAAGTTGATAAATTGGGTCTCATCAAGACTAAACATTTTGTTCTGCAGCAGACCCTGCTTGCTAGGAAGACAGATAGACAAGCTACAGGTTGGAAGAAAATATCTGTGAACCATGTATCTGCCAAAGGACTCAAATGTGACATAAATATATATGTATAAGAGTAAAAAAAACAAACAACAGAATTAGCAAATAGGCAAAAGATTGGAGTACCCGTTGTGGCACAGACGAAACGAATCTGACCAGTATCCGTGAAGATGTGGGTTTGATCCCTGGCCTTGCTCAGTGAGTCGGGGGTCCCGGGTTGCTGTGTGGTGTAGGTTGAAGACTCGGCTCGGATCCCGCGTTGCTGTGGCTGAGGTGCAGGCCGCAGGCTACAGCTCCAATTAGACCCCTAACCCGGGAACTTCCACAGGCCACATGTGTGGCCCTAAAAACAAGCAAAAAAAGGGGAGGCGGGCAAAAGACATAACAGGCATGTCACAAAAAAGGATATAAATTTGGCAGATAAGCGCATGAAAAGATGTTCAAAATCACTAGCCATTAGGGAAATATGAAATAAAACCACGGTGATACATCATAACACACTTATCAGAACACAAAATTAAAAATAGGGGCAATTCCAAAAACAAGCAGGGTGCAAAGAAACTGCATCTCTCATATCCTGCTGGCCTAAGTGTAAAATGGTACAGCCACTCTGGAAAATAGTTTGGTAGTTTCTTACAAAATGAAACAGAGACTTACCGTGTGACCTAGCAGTTGCACTTTTGAGCATTTACCTTACAGAAACGAAAGCCTATTTCCACATAAAATCCTGTACTCAATTGCTCATAGCAGCTTTACCTGCAATAGCTAAAAGTTGGAAATAATCAAAATGTCCCACCAGCAGGGAACATTAAACAAATGCTGGGACATCAGTGGCATGGAGCACAACTCAGCCATAAAAAGGAACAGACACAGGTGGCAACGGGGATGATCTCACAGGCCGTGGGCTGGGTCAAACAAGCCAAGGCCAAAGGTCACAGATGGCACGATTCCATTTCTAGAGCACCCTCAACTTGACAGAATCCTAGAGATGGAGTACAGACCGGTAGGTGCCCGGGGGCCTGAGTGGATGTGAATATAAGGGGTGAAGGAGCTCTTCACGGTGATGGACCCGTTCTCTTTTTTTTTTTTTTTTTGGTCTTTTTTAGGGCCGAACCTGCGGCATATGGAGGTTCCCAACCTAGGGGTTGAATCAGAGCTGTAGCCACCGGCCTATGCCACAGCCACAGCAATGCCGGATCCTAGCCACGTCTGCAACCTACACCACAGCAACGCCAGATCCTTAACCCATTGAGCAAGGCCTGGAATTGAATCTGTGTCCTCAGGGACACTAGTCAGGTTCGTTTCCGCTGAGCCACAATGGGAACTCCCAGTTCTGTATCTTAATCGAGGTGGCAGTTTCATAGTTTTCAGAGGGAATCAAACAACACAGAACCATGCTTCACTGTAACAATGTCATTTTCCAGGTGTGGCTGTTCTACTGCAGTTACCCGGGAAATCAGCAACGGCAGAAGCTGAGCAAGGCAAACCTCATAGGACCTCTCTATACTATCTTGGCAACTTCCTGTGAGTCTGTATTTCCAAAATTTTTATTTTTTATTTCAAAATTTAAAAAGTTTAAAAGAGAACCGGCTCAGCAGTTAAAGAACCGGCTCAGCATAAAGGAACCTGACTAGAATCCATGAGGATGCAGGTTCGATCCCTGGCCTCAGTGGGTTAAGGATCGGACATTGTTGTGAGCTGTGGTGTAGGTCGCAGACACGGCTTGGATCCTGCGTTGCTGTGGCTATGGTGTAGGCTGGCAGCTGTAGCACCAATTGGACCCCTAGCCTGGGAACCTCCATGTGTTGTGGGTGTGGCCGTAAAAAAGATAAGGAAGGAAGAAAGAAAGAAGGAAGGAGGGAGGGAGGGAAGGAAGGAAGAAGGAAGGAAGGAAAGAAGGAAGGAAGGAAAGAAAGAGAGGAAGGAAGGAAGGAAGGTAGGAAGGAAGGAAGGAAGGAAGGAAGGAAGGAAGGAAGGAAGGAAGGAAGGAAAAGAAAGAAAGTTTAAATCATGTCCTATTGTCTGTCTGTACTTTCTAACACACTGGACCCCATCTATTCTGTAAACTCTTAAATTCACGTCGAGAGCTTCTCATCTACTCTCTCCACTGGGGGGGGTTCTCCTCTCACGTTCTCCTATTTCTAAACACAGGGCACCTGTTGAAAGGATGAGGGGCTTCAGATCCCCTTCTCCAAGCCCTTATACCTGGTAATCACTGAAAGGGATTCCTGTTGAGAATGACTTCTAGTGACACCCAATAAACGAGGGTCATTACCATTTAAATAAATGAGGCAGGTTAGTGAAAAACACGCAGAACACCAAAATCTAAAGGGTAGGACACAAATGATTACATAAAACAAGAACTGAAAGCTGTTTTTTATTTTTTTAAACCTTGTTTTGGGGGAGTTCCTGTTGTGGCTCAGCAAAGTGAAGAACCCGATGTCATCCGTGAGGACGAGGGTTCGATCCCTGGCCTCACTCAGGGGGTTCAGGATCCGGCATGCCTGCAAGCTGCAGTGGAGGTGGCAGCCGCGGCTTGGATCTGGTATGGCCATGGCCGTGGCCGTGGCTTGGCAGGTGCAGCTCCAAACCGACCCCTGGCCCGAGAACTTCCATTAAGCTGCAAGAGCGGCCGTGAAAAGAAAAATAATAAATAAATGAATAAATGAATGAATGAATGAATAAACAAACAAACGAGGAAGCTTTTTGTTTGGGGATAATGGTAGATCACAGCAGGATCCGGCATACCTTCCCCTCGTTTCCCCCATGGTGAAGTCTGAAATAACAATGTATATTTGCTCAGATTTCACCAGTTCTTCATACACACGCTTGGGAGTGTGTGTCTGTGTGCGTATTTAGTTCTAGGCAATTTTATCACCTGTGGTTTTATTTGAAGGAATGAGGCTAGCCGAGAGCCCCAAACCAACGAGAGTTCTTTCCAGAAAAACCTTCCCACGAACAGTGCAAAGGATGTGTTTAGACACTGTGATCATGATGTGCTCATAAACCATGAGATTCGGGAGGCACACCTGGGCACAGGTACAGTCCCTCTTAGGACCCAAGTCTCAAATCACAGCTGTCAGCCGGCTCTCTGTTCGCGAAGTCCTGAAGTCACAAGTTCTAGCAAATGCTAAATGCTCAGGTTTTCAACACCCAGGACCTCTGGGTTCTGGCAACAAGCTGAGGAGTAAGAAGCAGGCTTGCAGGAAGACCAAGGCCCTATCTGGCCACAGGGTCTTGAAGATCTTTAAAGACTGTCCCCAAAGAGCAAATGCGCGGCCGGACACGTCCTGTGAAAAGCTCCGCTTTTCCCTTAGAAACACTTTCTAGATTGTCTTCCTGGAAACTGCTGCCTGGGATGGTTGGCCGTCTACACTGAGCTTCTAAACCAAAGATGGATGGAGGAGGAGAATCTGAAAAAATTGCCAAAACAAAGTAAACCACAAATTCCTAGAACTTCAAATCGATCCCCCCAAAGGATAAGACAAATTGAACATTTCCTTTCAAAACGGTTCTTGGTGGACCCAAAAACACTGGTCACGGGGATCCCTTGCTTGGAAGAAATCGGACTTTCCAAATTCCCTCCTCTAGACAAAATCATCCTCCTGGGTCAAGGTGGGGACAGTTACCCAGCATCCTTCTGCCTGAATAGGAGGCTGGCACTTTTTGTTGGAGAGGTTGTTTTTTGAAAACATCAGGAAGCAGGCAGAGCAGAGAAGATTTTTTAGGGCAGTGCAACTAGTGTCCGATAATTGATAGTGTACCCTAGACTATAAAATACTCCAGTGGTGGATATATGTCATTATATATTTGTCCAAGCCCATAGTATGGACAACACCAAGAATGAACCCTGAAGCAGCGTGTCAACGTACGTGCATCAATTATAACAAATGTACCACTCAGGTAGGGGTGGTCCTGAGTCAGGGAGGCTGGGGGTGGGGGGAGGAGGATATATGGGAATTCTCTGTACTTTCTTCTCAGTCTTTTTTCCCATAAACCTAAAACTGCTCTAAAAATAAAATTTAAAAAAAAACATAATGGAAACAGAAATGTTAAGCAATCTAGTTACCATAAATCTTACATTCCAAACAAAACTTATTAGCATTAAAATAGTTAAAAAGTCCCCAGTAAACAGCAGTGGAGTAGATCCTTTAGCGCACCTGAGACTCAGAAAAACGCAGAAGCACAGCTGTTCAGGATGCCTCTCCTCCTGGCAGAGGCAAAGCCTGGTGTCAAAAAGAACGTAGTCCTAAACTGTGACCGCCACTGTCACTCAAGGGAACTAAAGAGCCCTCCCAGCAAAGGGTCCTGGGCAGGAGAGGGCCTCCTCAGGCAGATAAACCAAAGGTCTGGGTGACTCTGGGCCAGCTTTCAGCAGGATGAAAGCTTTTTTATGTTTGTTTGTTTTGTTTTGTTTTTTGTCCTTTTAGGGCCACATCCACGGCATACGGAGGTTCCCAGCTAGGGACCAATCAGAGCTGTAGACACTGGTCTACGCCACAGCCACAGCCACAGGAACGTCAGATCCGAGCCTCATCTGTGACCTACACCACAGCTCACAGCAATGCTGGATCCTTAACCCACTGAGCAGGGCCAGGGAGCGAACCTGTGTCCTCATGGATGCTAGTCGGATTCACTAGCCACAGTGGGAATTCCAGGATGAATTCTTGACCAGTCAGTGGCACGTACAGGGTCAGCATCTCAGCATCCTACATCCACCAGGGCTGGTTTCAGCACTAAACTACAGCCTGCCCAGCCCAAACTGAATGTGCGTCTTGGGTGTTTTACTGCAGATGCTGCAAACTGAAGGGGAAAAAAAAAAGAAGCCCTGCCACTTTAATGTTTTAGTTACTTGATATTCCCTTTATGGTTCCTCGAGATGACCATTTGTTGGTTTTTAAGACTATATGATTGTAGGGTCATAAAGTACCTGTCCCACGTTAGCTCCTTTGGAAAAAAGAAAAAATCATTTTTATTAATATCGTACCACAGATGACATGCAAATTGGCAGCAATTAAGGTTCGCCTAAGGTGTGTCCCTTCCACACACAACAAAAGGCCTGGGACTAGAACCTCCCTTCCGTTCCGTGACATTAATACCAGTAACAGTATCACTGTCGGCCAGCTTTGCACCAGGCGCTAACCCTTTACGTGCTTTGCCTTTATCTTCAGGGGCAGCCAAGTTCATGAGCAGCTGAGCTGCGCTGAGCTGAGGACCTGATGCGTGTGAGGCCAAAGTTACAGTGTCTCCCCAGAACTGGCGTGTGCCTGCCCAGCGCCTTCCTGAACAGTGACTCTTTTGAAGGAAAGCAAGGCTTCTATGGAGGAGAGAAGTGACTATTCACATGTATTCTCCAGGCTGTACTATTTACAGGCAGAGCTCACAATTACCAAAGGAAATGTGTTTTCCTTTCTGGGGATGGGTGGGGGTGGGTGGAGTGGTACCTAAGGGCCCGGGGAGCGGGGAGGGAGGGGGACGCCGCAGAGGGCACTTCCTCTGAAGCAGCGGAGCGCACCTAAGAGATACACCTGGGCAGGTCATACACCTTGGGGATGTGTGTGATGTGGGCCAGGGAGGTAGCAGAGAAGAGGCTTGTTTAAGGAAATGAGCATTTACAAATGCAAATCTTGTAATTACATACCCACACGCACCTAACCACCCATTTGCACACACGATTACCCAATTTGTACAGGTTCCTAATAGATAAGGAGGCAATGTGTGGGCACACCTGTTGGACTGGCTTCAGAAAATGTTAAGTAATCCTCTAATTTACAAAGGAGATTAAAGTCCTTTCAGGAAAGGTCCGGGACGGCCAATTAGATAGATGTCCAAGAGCATTTGGTGTGTTGAAGGCCCTTGTTAAGTGCGGTGACCTCCAGCGAGCCACCGAGCCTGAGTGCTGTTTACCGATCCGATGGCTGGGCCCTGCTCACTCATCTGCACCTGCCCTTCCCTGGCCTGTGCCCCCCCGCCCCGCCACCCCCCGACACACCCATCCCTGCCCAGTTCCCCTGGCAAACCCCTTGTCAGCCTCCACCTTGGAACAACAGGCGTTTCTCCCTATGCGAGGTTCACCTCTGTCTGTCTCCATCTCCTCCGCCACCGCCCCATCCAAGGCACCACCACACACCCAGGCTTCCTCTGGTTTCCCTGCTTCCATCCTGCCCACGCGAGCCCTTAACCAGTTCTTCACGTGGCGGAAAAGCCACCCACAGAGACCAAAAT
>PVHT020000178.1:7202882-7291437 GCA_004024745.2 Catagonus wagneri
TAGCAAAGCAAACAAACAAACAAACAAATACACTGATTTCATCCAGAAAAATGGGCTCACTATGGGGGCATGGTTGGCGTCGCTGATGGAAAAACAGGGTCTGAGCCTCTGGTGGACACAGGGCAGGTCCCTGCTGAGAAGCAGTCGGATGTGAGCCTTCTGGAAAACAGGCCACCCCTGCCCTCAGGAAGCTGCACTTCCAAGGGGAGCCCAAGGGCTGTGATGCTCACTCCCAGTGCCTTAAGACGAAACATTTAAGGGCACAAGAGTCCTTCTGGCCTGGGAGTGCCCACGTCTGAGCCGGGTTTTCACTTTGAGACAAATCCGATGAGTCACTTTTCAATTATGGAGTGCTAAAAAAATGAATATTTATGACTCTTCTCTGTCTCACCTCTTTTTGGCCACTCCTAACTCAGACTCATTTGGCCTCGAAGCTTCTTAGGGCCTAGTGACCAGCTCTTGTTGGGGGTAGGGGGGCAGTAGATGGCCCTGGCTGGGCGGTAACTGCATCCAGGCTACACTTCACGACATGGGCCCGTCTCCAACGCTTACACCAGGCCTCCGATGTCATGCACAGAGTTTCCTGCCAATGTTCAAGCTCACGTGCAAATTTCTATGCAGGCAACAGGGGGTGGTGGTGGGGGCTTAGGCTGGCTAATTAGGGGAGCGATTGCCTAATTGGGCCATGTAAAGATAGGACAAAAGGCTGACTGCTGGCAAAGAAAAAATTCCATTTTTGGAAAAAGGCCCTCCCCAAAGAATGCCCCCATACCTGGGGCAACGTTTTGTGTTTACTGCTACTTTTTGGGGTCCTTGGCACAGGCCCCTGCTGGAGCTGCCCAACGTGGGGGTCCGAAGGACTGGAATGTCTTCTGTGGCACTGGGCTACGCTCTGAAGGCCCCACTCCACCACTGAGCAGCTCTGTGACCTTCACCTCTAGTCTGAGCTCCCTCATCCATAGAACACCATCCTGAAGTCCTTCCTCCGGGTGGCTGTGGAGCAGAAGCCAGGCAAGGCAAAAAGGTACCTAGGACACTATGCTCGGTTACTAACAGCCACTATTAGTCCAGCCTGGCCCCACGACTTGGCAAAGTCAAATTCAATGTCATTTGTCTATCCTTACCCTTCACACTGTCTGCTGTGCCCACTGCAATGACAGCCCCCATCCCAAACCTCTTTGCCCTGCACTCACCCCGCCCAGCCTCCGGGCAGCCAGCCTGGCTTCCCCTGACCTGCTGGACCCAGTCCCCAGCCTCTTCCCTCATCTCCTCCCAAATCCCGCTTTCCTGGTCTTCACCCACAAACCTCTCCACCCTCCACCCTTTCCAGATCTTCCACCTCCTGGCAATGACTGCATGTCCCTGCCATCCTCTATCCATCTCATTCAGACAAGAATCAACCACACCGAAAGTGCTGAAAAATTTATTTCTTTACATTCAAGGATGCCCATGACCTGCTCAGGCTGGAGAGGGCTCTGTGGAGAAGACAGTGGCCCGGAATCCATTTTTCCAGATGTGGGGCCATCACTGCCTGGAGGAGAATCACGACCCACCTCACTGTCACAGTGCCACCTAGGACACAGCTCAGATCAGTGGTTCCCCTAAGTCCTGGTCTGGGGCTTCCCGCACAGGGGACATTTAATAGGTAGACCCATGACCAGCTAAGCCAAAGAGGAGTGGGGGTATTTTGTTCATGGTTTTCCGCAATTTTTGTGTAAGCTCCAGCCAAGAGCATACATAAACTTAAAAATAGCTCATAAAAAAAAAAAATAGCTCATGTTTGAGAAAGAAAAATAAAGGCAACAGTCTTAATATCTCCAATCGTGTTTTTAGGAGGTTTGCAAAGTAACTACACATACATTATTTCCAACTGGTCCTCCCTACAAGCCAGGCTTTTTTTTTTTTTTTTTTTTTGGTCTTTTTAGGGCCGCACCTGCGGCATATGGAGGTTCCCAGGCTAGGGGTCGAATCAGAGCTGTAGCCATCAGCGTACACCACAGCTACAGCAACGCCAGATCCTTAACCCACTGATGAGGCTGGGATCGAACCTGCACCCTCTTGGATGCTAGTCAGATTCTTTTCCGCTGAGCCATGGTGGGAACTCCAAGCCAGGCTTTTGATGGGGCTGGAATCATTAGCCCCTCCCCACACTCTTCACCCCCAGGACTCAGAAACCCAGAGACCCGCCAAGGTCACTTGGACCCAAACCTGTGTCCCCAGCACCTGGCACAGCGTTTCACACGGAGCAGCCCCTTGGAAGTGAGGGAAGTTGGAGTGTGCAACCTCAGAAGAGAAACTCTGTCCCCTGGGAGGTCCAGACAGGCTATTCTGACCCTTTTAACAGGCACTGGAAATGTCCTTCTTTTTTTTCCATAAGAATCTGGTCCATGCAGGCTCCTCCCAGCTGTCCCTACCCCCTCCCCATTTTATTTGCTGCTCATTGAGAGCAGAAGGGACCAAGGCTGAGTGATGTAGAAGAAAGAAGGACAAGAGGGAACAGTACTGAATCTAAAGGGGAACCTCTAAGCCTGGCCAGGAGTTGCCCACCATTGCAGAAGTCAGACTACTCTGCTTCAGTGCCTAGAGTGTCATGTCAGGAGAGTGAGAAGACCAAAAACATCAGAAGGGGGCATCTAGGAGTTCCCTTCGTGGCTCAGTGGTTAACGAATCCAACTAAGAACCATGAGGTTGCGGGTTCGATCCCTGGCCTCGCTCAGTGGGTTAAGGATCCAGCGTTGCCGTGAGCTGTGGTGTAGGTTGCAGACGCGGCTCGGATCCCACGTTGCTGTGGCTGTGGCGAAGGCCACAGCTCCTGTTAGACCCCTAGCCTGGGAACCTCCATATGCCGCAGGTGAGGCTCTAGATAAAGGCAAAAAGACAAAAAAAAAAAAAAAAGAAGAAGGGGGCGTCTAGGTGGGGACAGCGCTCTGTTCTTCTTTAGAAGTGTCCACTGAGAGCCGACTCCATCTCTGCACGAGCAAGCCTGATGGCGCACTCTCAGACCATCTCAAAGGCGAGATCAAGTCACAGAAAGGCTGAACCTCTTGTTCAAGGGCACATCAAGGTCAGGGACAGAGCCGAAGTTAGACTCCAGGGGTCATCTGGCCCTCTGAGGATGCAGCTGAAGGAGCGGGGTGGCGAAGGAGCCTGTTGGGCACCTAAGAATCCATACGACCAGTTCTTTAACGAAGCCCAAATGAGGACCTACCAGGACTCTGGCCGCTTCCTGAGAATGCAAGGGCTGCGGCTCCACCCAGGGACTGGGATTGCCCCCTGTGGGCACCACCTCATCTCCCTCAAGTCTCTGCCCCTGTGTTGGGCCACGTCAGGTCTCCCGGTGACGGTCTCTCAGAGAACCTTCTAAAACCCCATCTCAGGGCGGCTGTGGACTTCACAGCCGCAACTTCACGTTGCCCAAGGTAGGCTCCTCCTGGGCCCCAGGACTAGCCAGCTAGCCTGTTCCCGCAACACCCTCTGTGTACCAGGCACTGCGCCAGGTGCCAAGTGCAGCAGCAAACCTGTGGGCAAGGCCCCAGGGAGCATGGGCTTTGATGGGGGAGGTGGCAGTTACCAAGGGAGCAGGTCAAGAGGGCCATCTCAGCAGGATGCACAATGAGGACACAAAAGAAGATGAGAGAGCGACGAAGGGGACACGAGATGGGCAGAGTGCTCAGGGGGATTCTTCTGAGGAGGGGACAGTTGAGCTGAAAGCCACATGAAGCTCCAAAGAAGAGCAGACAGGAAAACAGGTACGAGAGCTCTGAGGAAGCTGTCACAAGCACGACACCTCTCTCCCGCCCTTCTCTGGCCCTCACCCTCATCGGACCTTACAGCTGCCAGCTTACACCGCAGCCCCAGCAATGCCAGATCCGAGCCGCATCTGCGATCTACACCACAGCTCACGGCGACGCCGGACCCTTAAACCACTGAGTGAGGTCAAGGATCGCACCCGCAGCCTTATGGTTCCTAGTCGGATTTGTTTTCGCTGCGCCACAACAGGAACTCCCATTCTGTTTTCTAAAGTGAGACTTTGCCCGCCAGCCTCCTTTAAGAACCACATTTAAGAGCATCCATTAGGTGCTCAATTTGGGCTAAACTGAAATGGGGCTGTGGCGCCCGGGCAGGCTCGGCCTCATTATCTGGTCTATAGGAATGGGGGACCCAGATAGGAAGCACACATGTCCTGAACCCCCCCCCCCACTGCCTCTGGAGCCAGGCCCTTCACCCTGGTCAGCCTACAGAGACAAATCCACGGCAGGGAAGATGGAGATCCACGGTATAGACAGAGATAGGATCCACCCATGACACCAACAAATTCATACATGTGGTGTGGGAAGCCCAGGTGTGGACCAGACACAGGCCATGTGGCACTTTCTGAGGAAACTTGGACATCTAAGGAGCCACAGGAGGGCAAGGGACTGAAGGAAGGGACCACAGTGCCCACACTCACATGGAGTCAGGCACCCGCTTATGCTCATGTACACACACCCACATGCACTCATTACGCACGCCCGTGCAGACGCACTCGGCACTCGGGTTACTTGCTCGCACCATCCTCAAATGCACATGCACGCACAGGCACTTGTGCACACACAGAATCACACTCATGTGTGAAAACACCTGAGTTCGCACATGGACAGGGACACACATACACTCAAGCAGATGCAGAGAGCTTTCACATACGGGCATGCACACACACACACTGGAACACACCCATCCGTGCACGTGGAATGCACACATGCATGCACACTCACACATGCTCATCTACTCATCCCACATACTCATGCACATACTGGCACACTTGCTGCATGCCCCGCGGGGACACCCACCTACAGGACAGTGCACACGTGCACACATGCCAGCACAGGACCAGGACCCTCCCAGGCCTGGGCTGGCAGCACAGGGCAGTCTAGGGGTGAGCTCCCCGGGGCGGAGGATGCGAGCAGGACGCTGGCCCAGGCTAGGCTGGGGCCCCGACGGTGAGCCTGGGTGGGACGGCGAGCGCGGGTGCCCGGCGCAGGTAGCGGTGCGGGGCGACCCCCGCGCACCGGGCCCGCCGGTGATTACTATGCGCCAGCAGCTGTCTCGGCGCAGTGACGGCGCCTCTAATTGATCTCATTATCTCCCCTCCGTAAGGTGAAGTGCGGCGCTCGGCGGGGCCGGGCCGGCTGGCAGGCGGCGGACCGGCGGGGGCAGCGCTCGGCCCGGGGCGGCCGCACCGCCGGGCGCGCGGCCAACGAACACGGGCGGCGGGCTGCCCCGTGGGCGGCGGGCTGCCCCGTGGCCGGCTCCCGTCCACAGACTTGTGATTTCGCCAGGAGAGGGCCGGGGCCCAGGCGGCCGCGGCGTCCTGCGTCCCTTTGTCACTCCCCACCGTCTTTGCAAATTGTTATGAACGCTGTTCGGTCCGATTTCCCTTCTCCTTCCTCCCGCCTAGAGCCGCACCGGCTCGGCCAGATCTCTGGGGCGCTTCGCTCCTTCTGGAACCTACAACAATGCTCCCGCTCTCCGCGGGGGGCTGCCTGCGCCCGAACCGGCGCCCTTCGGGGTCGCGGGCGCCGCGCCCCAGTCCGACGGGGGGGCCAGCCCAGCTCCGCCGCCGCATCGCCGGGTGGCCTGGCCGCTCCCCCTCATTCCCTCCCGAGCCTAACTCCCCCTCACTGGAGGAGCACAGAAGCAGCCCAAGGAGTTGCAAGAGGAGGGGGGGGGGAAGGAAACACTCAGTTTGTTGTGTTTTCCCTGAATTTGTTTTCTTGCCAAAAAAATTACCCCCTTTGTCTTTGCGCAAAAGAGGCAACGCGGGCACCTTCTGCTGGGCGCCGAGACGGTGCCAATGCGCCTTTCTTCAGGGCGGCTTCTGTTCCCTTTCTAGCCTCACCAGATATATTTTTAACATAAAAACCACTATATTTAATTGGTTATGGATCTCTGTTCTCTTAGCACTACTGGATATCACAGAAAAACACATTAGTACAGAGCAATTAGTGCGACGGCAGTAAACAACTAAGGCACTATTAAGCTGTGGGTGATTAAATAGTATTACTTTTTATTTTTTATGGTGCTAGACTAAAAGATGGAGGAGATCTAAAAAATATATATCCATTAATATTAATACAAAATATAAATAACAGGTGTCTTCTTGTTCTTAAGGTACAATATACACCCAGCACTTCAATCTCTAGAGAGAGCATCTCTGTCTTTTTTTTTTTTAATGCAAAGATCTCTCTCTTTGTACACTCGAGGGCAATATTTCTTATCTTCATTCACCCGGATATTTAAGCAGAAATATTATTTAATTGGAGTTGCGGAGTTAGGCGAAATTATGCCCATACCTATATCACCATTAAAAAAAATAATAATAAAGCTTCCTTCCGATTGAAATACACTGCATCATTTCTATCTGTTCAAAGAGTGAATCAAGCATTCTCTGATAAATTGAAGGCAGGCTGGGGCAAACCGGTGGGCGGTGGGTGGGCTGGTCCGGGCCGGCTGCACCTTGCTCCAGGCCCGTCCTCGCCCAGCGCCCATGGCGGCCCAGGCCGCTCTCCCTTCGTGTATAGATCATCCTCGTGTGGTTCTGGCACATCTTTTCCTCAGCATCTGATTAAGTTAACAATGTGCTGCTATTTGCATGCAGATTTGCCGGGGCTTTCTCTCCAGCTGCTCCCGGAGACTTGGTCTTTCTCTGCGTTGTGATAGCAGAGCAGTCCCTAAATGCAATCTTTGTCAGACCCAGGTGTGCTCTCATTGAGGACGCCTTCGTTCCAAGCAATTTTTCTTTCTGTAGCATTTATAAGGCTCTATTATAGTATAGCCACATCTGGAGGAAAATTCTCCTATTAATTATATACTTTTACCGCTAGGAAGACAAATTCTAAAAGATACCAACATTTTTGTTGTTGTTATCTCTTTGACAGCCTGCATTTTATTTTATTTTGTTTTGTTTTTCCAGGCATTTCAATATTTCAAGAGCCATTAACCAAAGGGGGGGGGGACGGGGGATGGGGTGAATTTCTAGGAAAAGAGAAACAACAGACCTAAAATCTTAGTGTCAGCCCTGCCTTACCTCAGCCAGGCAAGTCTGAGCAAAGACACGGAGGCCTCTCTGAAGGCTGTGGGGTTGGATATGGGGCTTCAGGATGGGGGCCAGGCAAGTGGGAAATAGTTCTGTTCTGCTGGAATTGAAGGGAAAAAAAAAAAAAGCAAGTGCTATTAACCTTTAACCTCATATGCTCCCAGGTGGACACTCACTCACGTCACCTAAACGCCAGACAATTTGATTCCTCCACAATCCAAAAGCAGGACCAAATTGGATCAACATGGTGACCCAGATGCTATGTTTTCTTTCTGGGGTGGGGGGTGGTAATTTTTCAATCAGGTTTAAGGCAGATTAAAAGAAAAGTCTGGAGCTAAGTATTCATTCTCATTTTTTTTTTTTTTCAGAAAGAGACAACAAGAAGATTTGCCCACAGAGTCTGAAAGTTACTTTAGAGCCAGATGGGGTTTTTGTTGGTTTGTTTGGTTCGGTTTGGTTTTGGGTGGTTTGGGTTTGAGGTTTTTTTTGTTTTATTTTCTTTATGCTTTTTAAACATCTTTTGGTATAGTTAGATCATATGGTGATGAGGGAATGGATAACATTAAACCGAAATGTAGGAAAAGTTTGAACAACTGGATGGTCCCTATCTGAATTTATAACACATTTAAAGTGCTAGGCAAATGTAATTTTTGATTCAAAAATTCTCTTGCAAAGGGATATTACTGCATGAACAAGTGTATCTGTGTGAGTGTGTGTGTGTGTGTGTAAGTGTCCTATGCCGGGGAGGCTGCACGCACACACACACACACACACACACACACACACACACACAGAAAGCTGAATTACTTTGAAACCAGGGAAAATCAAAATGGAACCATTTTTGCTTTTCAAGCCAAACTCTATCAGGTAAAAATCCAAGCAGGTTTTGGCCACTTAGTTCGGCTCCTATGACAACAGCCCTGAAACCATCTTCTCCTCCTGCCTCCAAACCTGGCATCAGAAAGAACTCAGGGCCGCATCCCGGCAGCACCAGGGGCGGCTCCCAGACAGCCCCACGTGAACAGACGGATCACGCAGGAGGGGTCTTTCCGAGACCTGCCTCTGAAGACCCCAGTGGGTCCCAGCCACTCACTACCTCGGCTCACTGGTGCTATCCTCTTTGCCTCAAAATAGCCAATCATTTTCCGACAGAGGTCGGAAAGGCCCTGCAATTAGAGTCCATCTTTGAGCCATGCTTCAGCCTCAGTCTCTTCACCTCTGAAATGGGAAGAACAAACCCCACCCCAAGTGGGTATTACACGCACGAAGGACTTGGGAATCAGATTCAGAATACAGGTGATAAATAAGGCTGGAGTTTATGAAGACACTTTCTCTCTGTGAATTAGCTGCTTCTCCCTCCCCACAGAGAAACAAGTAAATGGATTCTGGGTCTCTGATACTCACAAATCTATGCATTTTAAAAAAATCATATTTTTAGGCAAATAATGCAAAAAGAAAGCATTGATTTTTTTTTAATTTGCCCCTTCTGGGGCCACTTGCTTTTCAAATCCTCTTGCTTGCTGGCATCCCAGCCCCCCAGATACCCTCCTGCAAAAATAGAGCTGGGAGGCAGATGCAGTGATACTGGATTACATCACTGGATAGCATGTGGCATTGAGGGGAGAAAAAAAATAAGAAAAGACAAATGACATTTTGCTGCTATAGTGTGCTATTTTAGTGGTGATGGCTTGACTTTTGGCCCAAACGCATATGCCAATGGCAAGGCTAACTCCAGGGACTCACAAAAAAGAATGTGTGTTCACAGCTGTACTGTACACCAATACAGATTACATGTTTTCAGTGTTGCGGCCACAACAGAATGCTAATTAACATACTGGAGTGATGAGAACGGCTGCAAGGGCCTTATTGTTCCATTATTTCATGAAGCCCAGCTGCCTTTGTTTATGTCACTTATCCTCTCGTGCCACAGGTTTTTACTCCAAAAATACTATCCCAATACAACGTTAATATTTAAAAAACAAAGAGGTGGCAGATTGTCATTTTTGTGTCAGTCTCAAACTGCAGAACTGTTAAGCTGTTCTGGTTCGGTATTTAGAAATAATTTAACAGCCATATTCAGACACTGCCTGCATTCTAACATAATGGCTGAATACTTGAACCAAGCAAATGCGTAACTATCCTGACATCACTTATGAGATTTAGATTGGTCAGTTAATGGAAGTCTTTACCAGAATCAATACCATAACAGCTTCTTGAAATGAACGTGATTTTTTACACGGAGTGCTGCAAACAATAACTACAGAAATATACTACCTTTGTACCCGGCACAAAGAAGCTAAGATGCAAAATTAAGAAGCAATTACATTTTTTTGCAAACTAATATTACAGTCGATTATTAAAAAAACAAACACTTTCAAAAATATGTACTTATCATTAAATAATTGGAGAGCATTAATACCCCCTGCACCTGATTAATCATTTTTTTACACTTTTTAATAGCTGTTTCACCTACTGGCTACATTATCAGGTTGCTATTAAGTATTGATATTGATGATTGATGTAATCATGATTAAATAAAAAGCCATATTTAGAGCTTGTTTTTTGGTTAAAGAGTTTTTTCATAATCCTCATTCCAAAGAATACTGTCTGCTGGCAAAATTAGGTTGTTGTTTTTTTTTTTACGCTTTTGCCTGGATTGTGCATAACAGTGACATTCTGGAAAATACAGGTTTCCTCAAATAGTGTTCCACCAGCAATCTATACATACTACAGTAATTTGCAATCACGGTCAGGGAAAGCTGTTGGCTCGAGCCCAAAATGTTTATGGTGTATTGCTTCCCCAAAGAACAAAAACACCCTGGAGTTTTATTTCAGATTTCCCTAAATGCGCCTTTATTGACACCAGGTACAATAGTTGGGGAAATACGTAATGCCCCAGCACAGACGCCATCAACCAGGGTCATAAATTAAGTTAGAAAAGGTCTCCCCTAGAAAGTATAGCACTCCACTAATCAAAGCCACACTGTCGCTCAAGAACACGACATCTTCCCCACAGCCAATTGAGTGAACAAGCCAGAGTTGCTTTTTAACGAGTTTAACTGGTAATCTCAGATAAATGGAGAACTGCTTGAAGTGTCTGTCTTCTCTAAGGCGGTAATGAGAGGATTTAGAGCATTCTGCATCCCAAACCGTGGAGAAGCAAGAGAATGCCACAGGTGTGTCACCATCTACGACAGAGCGCTTTCTCAGCCACAGCCATCCCCCCACTGTGGACACAACATAGATTTGTTTTAATTGGATCCAGGAGCTAGCTAAATTACCCAACTGCTCTGTGCTTAAGCCCCCAGCTAGCTTATATACCAATAATAATAAACTTTCCATAACAGCAGCTCAGCCTATTACTGTTTTTTTTTCTCTTAACCTAAAAGTGGAACCACTTTATTCTGATTGCAGCCACTGAAGAAACTCCTGAATTGGTTTCTCCTAAAAAAAAGCAATCACTCAAGAATTACAGAAGGGATCCAGGTAAATAATATTCAATTATACATGCACATATATTCCTAAGGAAAACTGCTTATCTTATGGTACCAGTAGAAAATATCATAGCTCATGCTTTTGTCATTGTGGGAGATTTCCTCTCTGCCTCTATTACTTTTATTTACCAGGTCAAAGCAACAGCCAAGTCCTAGCCGTACCCTGGATCAGGGACAGCAACAGGCTGCAAGGTCATGGATGGGTCCAGCTCAGTTTGATACAGCTTCAGTTTGACCCTCTGCTTTTAAGGCATTTCTGTGTCATGGGCAGAAACAGAATGCGAGCCCTGTGCTGCCATCCCGAACATCAGAAAAGTGTTACACTTATAAATAAGAGATCAGAATCCCTTAATGAGCCGAAATAATATCTGCAGACGAAATCCACGGTCCCACCACTCGGACACAACGTTTCACAATCTTAATCCCACTTAAACTTGGCGAAAACTCTATTGAAAATTTAACCTTGTGCCCTGGAAGCAGAAACTGGTAAAACTTAATAGCAACATGGCCGCGAAACACTAATAAACTCATTATAGGTCATGTAAGCGGGCCGTCTGCCGGGCTGCCAGACAGCACACACAAGCAGCTTCCGTTGCCGGCAAGCAAGGTGCTGCGCGTGTCTGTGCGGACATTTGCAGGGAGAGGGTTGGGTAACGCTTCACAATAAGTTTGCTAAATTTACTTGATTAGGCAGTTCATTTAGAAAATTTCTGATGCTAATTATAAGTGGATGCAGACAAGCTGATAAGGACGAAGGAGTTTTCCCCAGGCCTGACAGCCACATCAGGGCCCAGTCTTGCCCACTGCATTTGGAGGCCTCAGAGCCCTTTCCACACCAGTCCCCTTCCCCCAGGCAATTCGGGCTGCAGGGGACCCAGCTGCGACCAGAACCCCTCCTTCAGACCCCTTGGTTTCTCCCAGCAGGACCCGCGGAAGCATTCCCAGAGTTGGGAACCAAGATGCTGCTCCTTGAGGAAGAGCCACATTCCAGGGACACGCGTTCAGTTTTGCTTACGTGGCCATTTAAGAAAATCATGTAAGAGGGAGTTCCCTTCATGGCTCAGTGGTTAACGAATCCGACTGAGAACCATGAGGTTGCGGGTTCGATCCCTGGCCTCGCTCAGTGGGTTAAGGATCCGGCGTTGCCGTGAGCTGTGGTGTAGGTTGCAGACGCAGCTCAGATCCCGCGTTGCTGTGGCTGTGGTGAAGGCCGGCGGCTACAGCTCCTGTTAGACCCCTAGCCTGGGAACCTCCATATGCCGTGGGTGCGGCTCTACATAAAAGGCAAAAAGACAAACAAACAAAAAAGGAAAGAAAAGAAAATCATGTAAGAGTTCTCAACTTGCAAAAACTGGCTGAGTTCCATGGGCAAATCCAGATTTCTGACTCCCTGGAAAAATCCAAAGGTCTAGCAATACAGGACCCACTGCCATGGGCAGCCACCGGGTGGGCCTCTCCAAATGGCCACACTGCCTTCACCGCCCGCAGGTCTCTCACGCCAGCAGCAACAAAGCTGTATGTCCCCGATCTATGCCATTCGGAGGCTGCTGACCAGAGGAAAGGGGAGACAAGAGTCAAGAGAAGCCCCACTTCACTAGGAAGTTCCCGTGCAGCAAAGTGGGTTAAGGACCCCGGGTTGCTGCAGCTGTGGTGCAGCGCCTTGGTTTCGATCCTGGGCCCGGGAACTTCCACATGCAGCAAGCGCAGCCAAGAAAGGGGAAGGTGGACAGGAAGGACGTGACCTCGTGTTCCAGACCCTGCCCACCGAGCTCAACCATCACTCGGCTGCTCAAGCCGGTTCTGCCCACACGGGTCCCCATCTGCCAAGGGTCAGGAAGTCCTGATCTGCCCTCTCCAGAAACTGCCAACCCTGGAGGCACAGAAATAGCCAGGACAGAGGCTCCGCCCTTGACTTTGTTTCCAAGTCTGGGACAGGCCATCAAGGCGCAAAGAGAGGACAACCAGAGACGAGGCTGACCGGCGGAAGATCGGGTGAAGACTTTAGCGACAAGGAGGAATTACCCCGTTCTTGGCCCCGGGGAGAGCGGCGACCACGCTGGGAAGGGAGGCAGGAGTAGACGGGACTGGGACAGAGGATGAAGGAGAGTGGAGAGGGTGGGTGAGACCAGGACAGTGGGGGACTCTCCCCGCAGGGCTGTCACTCCCCGTGAGCAGTGGGGCCAGGAGCCAGGTCAGAGCCAGCTTACCCTGGTCTGATCCACCTGTTCCTCACTGCACAGCTGGGCCAGCATCTGGGGCACGTCCCGAACCGGACCGACATGAAAGGCGCTAACCTCTGCACCCGGCAGAGAAAGCTGAAGGGGCGGCTCCGGGGTCCCACCCTCAGGTGCTGACCCTTCACGTGTGGGGCACGTGAGCCTGAAACGCACGGGTCCCAGGACTCGAAGCTGCGTTTCTAGTGGAGTCACTTCCCCAGTCCACCCACCTTGGCGCTGTTCTTTTAGATCATCAATAAATACGGCTTCGGCAGGCAGAGGATATTTAATTAGCATTAAACTCTTTTATTTCATGTAAGTTAGAGCCCTTGCCTGAGATACTTCATTTGGAAAGTAACCTGGCACTCGAGATTAAAGTGACATATTAGCATGTCAGCCGTCACCTCATCGTGGCGTGACTACCCCCAGCCCTCCAACCCTGCAAGGCGGCAACACGGCCCTGCTTCCAAATCTCCCCCCACCCCCCAGGAGGGATTTGACACAGGGGCTTTCAGAGCAGAGGGGCTGGGCTTGCTTACAGAGAAAAGGGGCCATTGCCCCTAGGAAGCCAGAAATGGAAAAACTTATCCTTATCAAAGTTGAAACATGATGGAGGATAATGTGAGAAAAAGAATGTATGTATACATATGTGTGTGTGTGTGTGTGTGTGTGTGTGTGTGTGTATGGCTGGGTCACTTTGCTGTACAGGAGAAGTTGAGAGAACACTGTAAATCAATGATAATAGAAAAAATAAAAATCTTTAAAAAAAGTTGGGATCAAGTACGACGTCATCCTTGTACCTCGATTTCCTCTCGGCACCTCAGTCATCAGGCTCCTCCCCGCCTCACGGTCCTAAAACGAGCTCTGCCCTCGAAGGCCTCTGCCTTGCCCTGGTGAGCTTGGACCCAGCGTCAGCTCCCCAAGAGGACCCCTCCCTCAACCGCTCAGCCGCAGCGAGCCCTGGCCTCTCTGCTTCATAGCCCCCGAACTCAATACTCTGTATGGTTTGTGTCCCTACAGATGGTTTTCTGGATTCTTCATCTATTTGTTTCTTTGTTTCTTGCCTAGAATGTCAGCTACATGAGGGCAGGGACTTTGGTTCTTTGCTGCATTCCCAGGGCCTAAAGCAGTGCCTGGCTCATCAAAGAGGATGAAAAAAAGAAAGGAGAGAAAGGAGGCGGGTAGGACCTTAGACAGATGGATCAATAGATGATTGAAAGATAGACAGACAGACAAATGATAAATGCATAGATACAAAAAGGGGGTGGGTAGGATGGATGGATGGACGGATAGATACATAGACAGAACTGACAGACAGACAGGCAGACAGCTAGCTCAACTGATCAGGCACTTTGGCTGGGCATCAAGAAGGGAAGGGTCAGAGTCAGAAGCATGGCCCAGCAATTGCTCACAGGATCGTCAAACGTGACCAGAGCAGCACATGATTAAAAGACAATTAGGGATTCTGAAGACAGGGCCATGAGATCAAGGAGTCACGCAGAACTTGCCGGAGGGCTTGGTGAGGGGCCTCCCCAGGGTCTGGGGAGACAGTAGCTTCGTGAAGTAACTTGAACTAGATCCCAGGCACCCAGCTGGGTGCAAACATTCCAACGGGGCAATGCAGCGATGCCCAAAGGCTTGCATGCTGGCCACTAGGACACACAAGACGATTTTAGGTGACACACGAAAAACTCCTTGAGAGAAACAATGAATCCTGACATAATTATTTCATCGTCTGATATGAAAAAAACATATAATGGGCACATCAAACTAGAGATCTCTTAGAGACTATTATTTAGGACAAAGCTAAATGTAAATTTTTTTTGGCTTTAATGATTTTTATTTTTTTCCATTATAGCCGGTTTACGGTGTTCCGTCAATTTTCTACTGTACAGCAAGGTGACCCAGTCACACGCACATATATACATTCCTTTTTCTCACATTATCACGTTCCATCATAAGTGACTAGATAGAGTTCCCAGTGCTATACAGCAGGATCTCATTGCTTATCCATTCCAAAGGCAACATAGTTTGCATCTATTAACCCCAAATCAAAATATAATATTTAACTAAAAGAACCGCGTCTCAAAAAATATTAAGGCTAGGAGTCCGTGCTGTACCCCCACCCCCATGTCGGGGAGCAGCTGGGAAGGTCTGATCCACAGGCAGCCTTGCTGTTTGGACCTGGTCCCCAGCTGGGCTGTCAGAGGCAGGTGTATGGGCTTCGCGGCCCTTCCCCGGATTCGTGGAAGTGGCAAGGATGCGGGCAAGCTCAAGGGCCCTCCCAGGGCACTCACCCCTGCGCTGCCAAAGTGTGAGGGAAGCAGAAAGAGCACCAAGAAAGAAAGCCACAGGCTGGTGCCGCCTCTTCCAGAGGCAGCCGCAGAACTCCAAGAGGTCCCTCCTTTTCTGAAGGAGAGAAAGAGGAAGAGGGTCGGGAGGGGGAGAGGGAGGGAAAGAGAAGAGAGAGAGAAGGCACGCCAGGGAGAGAGGCTATCTGAAGACCAAATGCTGGCTAAAGTCCTTATCAGGAAGAAAAATTTTTAAATGCATGAACTCTATTTATACCCTGGATAAACAAGATAATTATGTGTTCGTTTTATAAGTTGTGCCTTGATTTCCAGATCACCAGTGGCCATGAATGTTTGGATTTCATATAAGCATGTTTAAAAGCCACGGGTCCCGACCCTCTGACCAGGAGGCTAAGCTTAGTCAACACTTTCACACTGTGATCAAGGCATAAAGCAGAGAGTTGAGCAAACTCACATTTCACTCTTGGAATTGAAGTATAAGCAGAAGAACTGATGAATCTGCTAATTGTTCCATTGTTCTTGTCCGCTCTTGACATTGGCATCTATCCCCTTGTATAACCCAAAGTGCATCTTTTGTATATGTATGAAAAGAAAAATGAGTATGACCCTGATGAATACAAAATGTGCAAGCTGGGGGGAAGGGGGGGGGTTTTAAAGGGCGATCTCCTTTTTTCTATTATTTTTTAAAGGCCAGTGTACTGCGCACAGTTCATGGCCCTGGTCTGAAATGTGCGCAAACTGCCTACAACAGAGCACCAGGGCGGGCCGGACACCCCAACCGCAACGTCGTCACTGTGGTGCCTCTCTCTGAGGTTCCTGCGAGCCCCAAATGAGAGGACAGCATCCAGTTCTGCTCTTTCTCCCTATTCCCAACACCCACAGCCCCAGGTCAGTATCAGATAGCGCAAACCATCTTCCCGACGCCCGTTTATTTTTTTTTAAAGGTTTATTGAAGTACGGCCGATGTACAGCGTGGTGATCACGTCTGCTGTACAACAGGTGTCTCCGTTAGACATGTACACACATCCCTTCTTTTTCAGATTCTTTTTTCACATCAGTGATCATAGCATACTGGGCACGGTTGCCTGGGCTATCTGGCAGGTCCCTGCTGACCATCCATTCTCTGTACCCCAGTGTGTATATGCTGATCCCAAACCCCCAGTCCACCCGCTCACGTCCGTTTTTGGGGGGTATGTCTCAACTCACCCCAAATCCCTTACCTGATCTCTTTCACCATTGGGCTCCGAGCTACCCCTCTACTCACGCTTACTTACGGCATAGGTCCCGACAAAACAGAGGGGCTTGTCACCCCCAACTGCACGCCCATCCCCAGCTTTTCCACCCCCCTCTCCCGCTTCACCTGGAACGGCCCCCAGTGCCTCCAAACACACCCCATCCCTGCAGCTGCAAGTGCACCTGCCAAGTCTCCACCCCCCTGCAAGCCACCTCCCGCTGGCCTCCCCCTTGTCGCAATGTATGAACATCTCCCGGGCCCCCAAGGCCCAGCTCTGAACTCCAGCTTGTCCATGAAACTCTTCCTGAGCCACAAGCCAAGTCTGGTCTTTGCTTTCTTAAAACAATGTGCGGTGCCAAGCACAGAGAAAGCACACGACGGTCACTGGACCCCTTATGGCCGGTCAACATCTCCTTCGTCTTGCCGATGGGTCTCTCCCCTGAATCTGGATCCGTGGCCCTCTGTTTAATCTCCGAGGTAGCCCAGGTCACATTCCCTTTGTGATCGGCACAACCTCTCCGCTCTGTGTTCATACCTACTCCCTGCTTAGGATGGCGGCAGGGCTCTCGCAACTCTGTTGACTTAAATGAGGAATGACATGAATCCTCAGGCCCAGGCCTTGGGGCCCTGCCGACCTGCAGCCCTGGGGAGAGCTTCCTCCTGGGAAAGCAGTGCCTTTGAGGGCCTCCCACATCCGGAGCCCCACACCAGCTCCCCAGAAAAGCCAGACTCTAAGGGGGTCTCCTTTGCCACTGCCCCAACTCACTTAGGTAAGAGACGCACCCCAGTGGCACAAAATCCAAATCAAAGTCTTGGTTAATGTCCACCCCCAATTTCTCTCTGACTCTAAAACAAGAACCAGTAATAGCCAAGCAGTGCATCTTAGGGGGAAATAAAAGCATAATGTGGCCTTGTTGGAGGTTAAACCTCTAACACAGAACCTGCTTTAAAATGCTATTTCGATTGCCCTCCTGAAAGCAGAAAGGGCACGGCACGGCAACCCTGGCCCTCCGTCTGTATTTTTCTTCACGACCCTGGATCTTTTCAGTCCAGCCTCACTGAGCTGGGGCCAGTATGAGGATTATCCAGCCTGAGAGCCAGCACCACTGCCTGACAATCGATGTCACACACACACACACGCTGCTCTGCCCAGTGGGTTACAAATATTGAGAGACAGGCAAGGAAAAGTAAGAATTTCTTTACCACCTGGCCCATTACTTTGTACTTAAAGACCATTTGGGCCATCGAAAAAGAGAAGTCATTTCATCCTCATCTCACAGAGAACACACAGTGGTGAACACAGATCCGCATTCCCTGCATACAGTTAAAAGCTCTGTGCCCGCTCTACTTGGGCATCATCCTCCATTTGTATTTTAATCAGATGCCTAAAAACATACACACTAATTTAAAAAAAAAAAAATTACAGAGTTCCCGTCGTGGCGCGGCGGTTAACGAATCCAACTAGGAACCATGAGGTTGCGGGTTCGATTCCTGGCATCGCTCAGTGGGTTAAGGATCCGGCTTTGCCGTGAGCTGTGGTGTAGGTCGCAGACGCGGCTCAGATCCTGCGTTGCTGTGGCTGTGGCGAAGGCCAGCAGCTACAGCTCCTGTTAGACCCCTAACCTGGGAACCTCCATATGCCGTGGGTGCGGCCCTAAAAGGGAAAAAAAATACAAGCAACACTGTAAAATCATCGTTATAAACAGCCATTCGTTACTTTTTCACCCCTTTCAGAGGAAGAAAGGGAACTTTCAGAGGGACTGAAAGAAGGGAAAGAAAGTCTCCCTTATTCGGTAGCTATTTCCTCAGTTCATCTGCAGTGGCCCCAAGAGAGAAGGAGAACTCCGGTGCCGGAAAAGGGGAAGCTTGGTGACAAAAACTCCCCAGTGAAAGAGTCCTCGCGGGAGAGTAGCTGGAACAAGACAGAGGTGGCCGGCCCACTGAGGACCTGGGTCTGCAGGCCTGGACCCAGGGACAGCAGAAGAGCAGGGAGCAGCTGCAACATCTGCAGGGGGGCAGGGGCCCGGGGCCCCCCCGGAGTACCTGAGCTGCTCCGCGCTGAGCCCGGTACTCCCTGCAGAGCAGCCCGGTCCCTGGCTCCCTATGGTTGGTCAACATCCCCTTCGTCTTGCCAACGGGTCTCTCCCCCGAATCTGGATCCGTGGCTCTCTGTTGAATTTCCGAGGTAGCCCAGGTCGCATTCCCTTTGTGATCGGCACAACCTCTCCGCTCTGTGTTCGTACCCACTCCCTGCTTAGGATGGCGGCAGGGCTCCCGCATCTCTGTTGACTTAAACTGAGGAATGACATGTGATCCTCAGGCCCAGGCCGTGGGGCCCTGCCGACCTGCAGCCCTGGGGAGAGCCAGCCTGTGTGGCCTCGCCTCCAGCATCCTCCGTTTACAAGATCATCCTGGAAACCTGCCTGCCTGGCCCCGAGGACAGGCACACCTCTGCTTCGGGGCTGCAGATGCAGGAGTCAAAGGCAGGCTTAGCCTGAGGCCCTGGAGAACAGGTCCTCCCCTGAGTGTGGCAGTTTTTGCCTTTGGGCAGTACTGTGGTCCTGGGGCGTCCAGGCACAGGCAATGGTGAAACTCAATTTTTTTTTTTTTTTTTTTGTCTTTTGTTTTTAGGGCCGCACCCGCGGCATATGGAGGTTCCCAGGCTAGGGGTCTAACAGGAGCTGTAGCTGCCGGCCTTCGCCACAGCCACAGCCACGCGGGATCCGAGGTGTGTCTGCGACCTACACCACAGCTCACGGCCATGTCGGATCCTTAACCCACTGAGCCAGGCCAGGGATTGAACCCGCAACCTCATGGTTCCTAGTCGGATTTGTTTCCGCTGCGCCATGATGGGAACTCCGAAACTGAATTTTTCTGCGATCCAATCCCCAGATTCCTCCAACTGCACTTCTTCGCTGTTCCTGCCACACTGCGTGGGACAGACCGACATCCGCCGAAGGCCAGCAGCACCAAGGAGGCACCATGGGTTAACGCGCCTCTCTTTCTTTTCTTTTCTTTCTTTCTTTTTTCTTTTTTTTTAAATTTTGTGGTGTCTATTTGCAAAGCTGACCTAATGCTCGGCCTCACAGCTCTCAACCTCTGAAGGGCCAAGAGGGACACAGGAGCCTTTGTCTGGTGGCAAACAAAGGCCAAGTCATGGCAGAGTGGACCCTGGGGTGACGTGGGCCGCCCGCCCCTGGCGAGGATGCCTGCCCTGCCAGGCCGCTCCCCAGGCAGATTTGGAGGGAAGAGGCAGAAGCAGATGCGTGTCCAGCCTCAGCCTGGTCCCCGATCGCGCCAAGGGCCCCTCCCAAGCCCAGAAAGAGCTGGCATTTCTCTGCCCCGCAAAGCCTCACCAGGAGAACCGTCTCGCCAAAGGAAGATCAAGTTCACGTTCTGAACCTTAATCGAAGCTGCTCGTTTCAGCTTCCCTGACTCCCCCACCCCAGAGTCGAACCCTCCCCCCGCCACAAAAGGTCTTTCATTTACAACCCGGTTGCAAAGCAGAAAGCACCGTTATTAGCTCCATAAACTAATCAAGCGCCATCCGAGGGAAAGACTATGACAGGAAGCTTGTGTTTTCAGAAATGAAAGAAAGAAGAAAACAGAGAGGGAGAGAAAAAGAAAAAAGAAAGAAGAAATGAACACCCAGCCCCAGCCGCAGCAGCAGCAGCAGCAGCAGGGCCAGGAAGGAGAAAGCGTCACCCAGACACCGGAGAGGGGGGCACAGGCTGGCAAGAAGGCCCGATGGCAAGAAGGGTTAAATTTATGTTCCATTACAAGTCCCCTTTTTTTTTTTTTGGTTTCATCTTCTCAGTAAAACACATAACTTAAAATGAAATCAAATATTAAAAATGACAGACTATATAAGTGCTGTGAGTAACTTCAGGTCACGGAGGGAGGGAAAAGCCGGCAAGTTGTCAGGCACTATCTGTCAGAGTGAATTAGAAACAATCAACAGAGACTGAAAGGGAAGGTGATTGTTATTAAGCATCGGGGCTGTGAGCAGGCTACCCAGATGTGGTCATGCATATAAAGGACAGGAAACAGCAGTTTAATTCAGGAAGCCCTGGCGAACAGGGCAGCGGAGAGGAGAAAAGTCCTTTGTCGCTAATAAGCTGGAAGTTACTTTGATAACAGCAGGGTTAGACTCGAGAATAAAACACATTTCTTTCACTACCACACACCATTAATATCGCAGAAATGTGGTCGGAAGAAATGCCCGGCGTGAGTGGATTAGCCGCTGGCCTCCCCCCCATCACCACCCCGCAGCCTCCCGGAAAAGCCAGACACGGGTCCCCATCTCCTTCCAGGGCCGGGCTCTCTCTGACCGCGCCGGACTGCCTGTCACCCTCCAGCCATGTCATCGGACCCCAAAGAATAACGAGAGTGTTTCTTTATTTCCCCGTGTCGGGCCCTCGCCTTGCCATGGCCTGTGGGGTAGGTGCAGGCCCGGTAAACAGCCTATAATATAACAGGATATAATGAAGTCCATGTATGCAGCAACGACAAACAATTTTATATGCAGACAAGGCCCGATTTCATAAGAAATTACTTATGCAGGCGTTCTGCAATTATCCTGTGATACTTTCAGGCAACAGTCTGACAGCAGTTGTGCAAACAATAAAGGGATTACAGAAATAAAAACAAATAATATTACACACACAGAAACTCCATGTTGCATGTGGACGGTGAAGGAAGTGTGCCGGGATGCGTGGAGCCAGGCCGGGGCCAACGGGAAGTGAGGCCCGGAGACCAGCAACCCCCTTCCCAGCCCTCAAGCCTGACGGAACCACCCGTAGGCCGCTGGACGGGCTCGGCGCCCCCATCTCAGGGGACGCTGGGCCACCTGCCTGCCTCTCAGGGGAGCTGAGGACCTGGGTCACCTTTGCAGGATGGAGCTGCCACTGGACTGGGAAGGGACCAGAAGCGGGCAGGCTGAACAACTCTGCCTTTCCCTCCCACACCAGGTGACCTCCCAGGACAGAAAGCACCTTTTTCTTTCATCTCATCCCAGGGTCAAGGCTCAAGTCCAGTGGCAGCCAGAGGTTCCGGTCAGCTTGGGGCAGGGGCAGGACCGCCACGGGTCCCAAACACGGGTGAGCAAAGTCAGTGGATCGGCCAGTTACAAGGACTGTATCAAAACTCTAAGGGGGCCTGGGCATCTGCCCGGACAGCCCCAGGACTGGCATGAGGGGGGGGTCATTCAGTCACCCACCGCTTGGGGGCAGAGTCACGCACCACCCATCACCATGTCTCCCTGTGAGACACAACAGGTGCCCTGTAACCCAGGCACTGAGGAGACCCCAGAGTGAGGTGGGGACATGGAGGCTCGCAGGTGGGCAGCCTGACCACCTTACCCAGAAGGTAGGTGTTTTTCTTTCTTTATTTATTTTTATTTTTTTGGCTTTTTAGGGCTGCTCCCACAGCATATGGAGGTTCCCAGGCTAGGGATCGATTCGGAGTTACAGCTGCTGGCCTACACCACAGCCACAGCAACGCCAGATCTGAGCCATGTTTGCAACCTCCACCACAGCTCACAGCAACACTGGATCCTTAACCCACTGAGCGAGGCCAGGGATCGAACCTGCGCCCTCGTGGATGCTAGTCAGATTCATTGCCACCGAGCCACCACGGGAACTCCGGTAGCAGTGTTTTTCTACTGCTGCACCTCTTCCAGGCCTCAGAGACCTTCCCCAACTCCCCACTGTAAGAGAACGCGAGGACAGAAAAATGAAGCCTGGGGCCTGCAAATGTCACCTTGACCCCCTCCGCTTCAGGTGCTTCCAGAGCCTGGGCTGTGCTGCAGGCAGCTCAGGTCAGCACTGGCCAGTCCTAACCCACAGCTCACAGGAGCCTGAGCTCAGCTTCAGTGCAGGAGTCATGTAGTACCAGCCACGGCCCCATCCCATCCACGGATATACTCGGTTTGCAGGAAGTTCCTTTTTTTTTTTTTTTTCTAACTTAGCTGCCAACATTGGGGGAAAAGAAAAGAACCAGATTTTTTTCTTTGACTTCTTTTTTCCTTAAAAACTGTAACGACATGGAAAAAGTCTGCCCCCATCCCCAAGTGCAATCAATGAGAGCTGAGTGGTCCCTTCCAAGACCTCAGCTCTCCCAACCGGTCCGCACACACCCGGCTTCCTGCATTCTGCCCCCCGCCCCGGACCCTGATTCGGGGTTCAGGACATCTCCCCAATGAGATGGACCAAGATCTGCCTAGGTGCCTCCCCACAACACACTCTGGGGCAGAGGCCAGGCCTTCCCCTGGCCAAAGCCTTCAGCGCTGACCAGCTTTGTCCAAAACCTTCAGTGCTTTGTATCTCTAAAACGGGCCTGCTGGGACACTGAAGGGCACCGTCAAATTCCCTGTGCAGGTATCAGGAACTCACAACCAGTGTCCCGGCCTCCCTGTGTCCAGGGTGTTGGCATAAATCAGATCTAGGCAGGCCTTGGGCTTTACCGTCCCTTCTTTCCAGAACATTTGGAAAGACATGTAGATCTGACAGATACTGAGTTTGCTGTAACCAAGGGGCAACCAATTCTAATGATTACCAAATGAGGAGGTGAGGGGCGAGTCAATCAATACATAAGTGAACGATTCCTGACCACTCACAGGGTGCCAGGGATGGTGCCGGGACCTGTGAGGGCTGCTGAGGAGACTAAGACACCAGCCCCTCCCCCTGCAGGTTCTTCTTTTCAACTTTGGGCCCCCGATCCATCTGGAACTGCCTGAGGGAGGGCCTGCTGTACTCAGCGAGAATGGCTCAGCCGATGGCTCGCTGTGTGACCTTGGGCAAATCCCTTGCCCTCTCTGGGCGTCTCAGTCTCTTCACCTATAAAATCATAGCGACTCTGATCACAAAAGTTTCAGCTGGCCCTAGGGTTCTGTGGGTCTAGGAATTACCTGGAATTCCTGAACAGAATTCTGCTTGACAACAGCGCCATACCGCCCAAGGGCAAAGAGGCCTAAACCATAACCACCAAAACTCTCTTACTCTTAAACTCACTCTGCACATTATTAGATGACCCGCAAATCAGCATCACAAAGATGTGATTGTGTTGAGTTTGGCGTTAACACTTCCTGGGAGCAAATGGGATGCTCCTTGGGCTCCCTGAAGCCTACACAGATTTAAGGAAGACCCAGAAGGCTTCCACCTGCAATCTGCCAGAGCGAGCCTGCAGCCGGGGGGCTCAGCCATGGGGCACTGTCATGAATCACCATGGCCCCCATGCAACTGGCCACCTTTCCTGTATCCAGGGGCCCTGAAATCCCTGACTCCCAGTTTTAGCCAAGTTGCAAGGACATCCCGCTGGCAGAAAATTAAAGCCACAGCAAACAACCCACTGAGAGCTGGTCCAAGCCATTTGCAGGATCCTGGCCCCTGGGAGCATTCCCACACCTGCAAAGGTGGGTTTCTCAAGACACACCCTCTGGTTAAAAGCAACACCAACATAAAAGGCAACGGAGCTCAGCATGGACTACAAAGCCGTGTCTACCCAGGTCCTCCAACCCACCCCCGCTCTCAGGGGAGCCACCCCCCCACAAACCAAGTATAGATACCCTCCTCCCCCCTCCCCACCCCGGGCCTTTTCTCATAGCATTTGTCCCTATCTGACATCGTCTTACCCGTGGCTGTCTCGTGGGCCTCTTCCTGGCCCCACAGTATAAGCTCCCTGAGGGCCGGGAGCTTGTCTGTCTTAGCCAAGGCCGTCCCCAGGGCTGTCCTATGGCCAAGGAATAAGGTAGGCCCCAAAGTCGGAAAGAAGTCTGCTCAAACCTCGGCCTCACCGTCCGCCAGCTGTGTGACCTGGGGGAAGCCACTTGACCTCTCGGACCTCAGTTTCCACAGCTGGAAAATGGAACTCATAAGAGCAACCGGTGAGGATTAAGATAATCCCCAGAGACTCTTTGACCGGAACCTGGGTCACTCCACCTTTCCTCTAGAGTTAAAATTATCTCTGATTTTAGTTTTCTCTCTCTCGGGCAAAGGGAGAGGAAGGCAAACTTACTTTCCTAACTCATTCTGTGGCCGCCAAGGAGTTGCAGGTAGCCTTACCTCCAGGAGGCTGGGGGTGTCCCGGTGGAGATCAAATCCGCTGCGAAGCCCCCACACATGTACACAGGGCTTATTATCATTATCACACCAAAATTACGATTATTCACTCCCTCCTCTGTGCTCCCAAAGTACGGCTCATGCAGCATATAACCAAGGTCATTACTTCCTCGAGGAAGGCTATTGACTCACAGGTCTGCACCAGGACAGCAGGGCTGCCTTGGGACACGCCCTGAGTCCAGGGTCCTGCACGTGTCCCCAGGGAAAGTGGCAGCCAGGGCGGGGCGGGGTGGGGGATGTTCTCTGTGTCTGTCAGATGGAGGGAAGGTCCTAAGGTTTCTGACAGCCGATTCCTTCTAGAAAGTCATCGGGCCTCTCAACCAAGCATGGGGTCTTTCCTAAGCCTAAAGCTGTGGGGGGCTAGATAGCCACAACTCCAGGTTCCGCTGCAATCCTTGTTGGGGTTGCTCTCTGGAAATTCCCTTCGAGGCAGGACACATCAGTTTCTGATGTGTGTGAGGGGTTCAGCTACCGACAGGGTGCTTGGTTGTCCCGAAGCTGCAAGGCTAGAGCATCAGACTCTTAAAAGGTCAGGTATCCAAGGATGGGGAGGGGGCACTGGTGAAGAAGAACAGAAGCAAGGGCCCCCCCCCGGGCCCCCCCCTCCCCCACCACCCCCAGAGAGCTTCAGAAGTCCAGGAGTGTCTCATCATCATCATAATTCCAGGCTGCCTGGGAAACGGGGTCCATCTCCAAGGCTGGAGAATCTTGTGTTCTGGGGCTGGAAAACCAGCGAGAGGCTGGGAAGGAGACGGCCACATGCTCCCTGCCTGTTTCCAAGGACTATCCCCTCTCTTGGTCTCCGGGACACAGAATTCGCTCTTGGACATAAAGTTCCAACCCCACTTCCAGATCCCATGAGCGCAAATTATTCCAACGTGTACATTTTCCACGTAGGAAGAGCTCCCACCTGCTCACGGCCGATCTCAAGAACAGGTGCGCCGTTTTTCTTTAGCTTCTCTGAGGTCTCGGGCCTGCCAAGTGATTCATTTCTTTAAAAGGCACGCTTTGTGGAGGGAAACCTGGTGAGGCCAGTGCCCAGTCGATCCCGCAGCGTCTTGCGAGTCACGGGCAGAGAGGGGCAGATCTCATTCATTCCCAGAAGAAGCCCAAGTCACCCCGGGCTCCTGGCCTCGGTCACCCCATCGGGTCAGGCAGGGCAGTTCATCCTTCTTGTCCCTTCTCATCTCGATGGGGGTCAAGGGGAAAGGGCAGCACCCTGACAGCGCCTCCTCTCCCCCCTCAAGAGGCACAGAGCCTGGAACGTTCCAGAACAAGCCGGCACGCTCGCTCGCTCCTCCCGGGGAAAGCCAGCCTCACCGGCCTCCCCTACCTGAGCCCCGCCCCCGCAGCGGCGATGCGCAAACACTAAGCTGGCCCTTCAGAAACCGTGAGCATCCACGCGGCAGAATCCCTGCCATCAATATAGCAGCTAAATATTGTTAAGACTCCTAACTGCCCCATCTGTGTTATGCCTCCCAAGAGGGAAAACAGTCTTCACAGACTTTCCCTGAGCTGGCAGGCAGATTCTAAACCTTACTGGCAACCGCAGGCTTGTTTTCCCAACCAAACAGCTATGGAACCCAAAATCGTTCTGCCTGCGTTCTGCTGGGGAGGGAACCAGCCAAACGGCTCAGTCTGGAGGCCCCGGGAAGCCCGGGGCTGCCTCCGTCGTCCCGATGCTCAGAAGTCCCCGAGTCCCTGCGGGCCCGCCCGCCCTCCGCCGCAACTGCTGGTGCGCACTGCTCCTTTTCTTAACACAGAATACACCCACCAAGAAGCTGATGGAAAACACCCACCACAGTGTGAAATCAACACTTTCTAACTCAAAGAAAGGGGGTTAAAAAAAAAAAAAGGAAAAACTCCTCAGGTTTTGGCTGCAGAGATTTCCTCCTGTGAGAATACAGCCAGCACTGGCACCCTGATCGCCCCGGGCCCCCGCCACTGAGCGGACCTTGGCGCCCCCGATGCCCCGCTTTCCATTGGATGGAATTTCCCTGCATTTTCCCCAGCCCCTCCCAACCTTCCTACCGGATCCCTGCACCTGTGCAATTGCTAATAAACCAAATTTGATGATAACTTAGGAAGCCTAATTGATAGGGGCCTTTATCGACTGGCCTTGATGTCTATCTGAGGTTCTCAACAGCCAAGATTTAAATGTTTCATTTTATTTTTAACTTTCACTTTTCCACATTTCAGCAATGTCAGGCAAAGAGGTATGGTTTTACTATCAGAAAGAATCATGGTGCAGAATAATTTATGACTTCAGCTTGGGCTTTCAGAAAAGCTATTTCAAATCTTCACTTTGATTTGGTTGTATCAAAACTACTCAAAATAACAGCGGCACTTTCTTGGAACCAGAATACGTTAGCATCACCTCAGGATTCCGAACTGAAGCCTCCTATTTACCCCAGAAGAAAACTCGAGAAAGGAATTAAGCCACAGAGAGGAAAATAATGTTGCTTTTTTGTTTTGTTTTGTTTTTTCATGACGCCTTTGTTTCCCAGCCCCCAAACACATCGGAACCACAAAGGAATGACTTCAGCCACAGCAAAAGGTCGCGTCCCTGCCGTCTACCGCTTCACCCAGAGCTACGAGCAGGGAGCGGAACCCTACCTGGGTGGAAGGGAGGCTGCGAGGAAGCCCCTGGCCATGGGGGCGTGGGGGGAAGAGCGGGGCCTTTTTGGTCGCGATTTGTGTTAGGTCAACACGACAGGACAGGAGGAAATGATGTGCGTCCAGGGCTAAGAGTTCTAATATCGTTAAGACTTACCTTAGCAGCTTAACTGCATACTTGTCTTAAGGACTGTCAGTCTGGTGAGAAAATACCCCAGAAAGGATGCAGCTGATCCAGGCACTGACAGATTGCCAGAGGGGCGCCCCAGTTCCCTATCACAAAAGGAAATAGAGAAAGAAATGATGTAAAGGGAAATGTAACAAATTCACCAAATCACAGCAATATGCAGAGGTCAAGGAAACTCAACTGAAAAGGTTAAAGATGAAATCAAATCCAGTGTATGAGAATGAAAATCTATCCCAATGCAAGGCCACCGGTGACGTGCTGTAGACAAGAAGCTAAATACTGCCTAGCACTGGGATCTTTCATTTTCATCAGATCAATAAAAGCTTATATTTATCAGGATTCCAAGCAGCTGCCACTTCTGACAACCTCCACTTTATTTTCTCACTCCTTGCGCTGTATCAGGGCAAAGAGGAGAGGAGAAGCAGCTTTTAATGCTATTTACACCTGAAGACACAATTCCATTAAGAGGTCCTGTTTTGTTAAAGAAACAGGGAATGATATGATTACATTGGCAGGAGCGGGAAGCCTCTTTGTTCTTCCCCCCATGTTTTCCCCTTTGCAATCCAGACCCAGCACGAAGATTTCCTGACACGAAGTCCATGTGCGAGCACTTTTTTGTTCAAACTTACCATTTACACAGAGAGAAAGGCTCTCTGCTAAAACAGTTACCACTCTAATCATCTGTACAACAATATTTGCTATCAGGCATTCTAAATAGATTATCACCAGTCCATCTGTGTCATTATTGATTTATAAGGCTTTAAGCAGCTTTAGAATGGAAGCTTTCCCACTGAAGGGTTTCTCGTATAAATCAGAGCCGTGCTCAAATATAGCAGCCATCACTCAAGATATTGTTCTTAAAATCATAACAAGAAGGAGAAAATGATAAATTGCTTGTAATATACTGATCCAAACTGATATGCAAATCTTGTTTTTTAAATATATTACTTGAGTAAAAAGAGGCATCATTAACATATGAATGCTATATGCAAATGATAGTGACAGAGCAGATGTTGGCGCATGTAATTGACCTATATGTGAATTGCATCAGAACCCTTAACTCTATTAATTCACTACCCAGTAACTAGATATTGTCCAAAAAGTACATTCTTTGAAACCATATACTGGAAGCAAAGCTGACAGGGTTCCAAGGATTCTGAAACAAGGTCACTGTCACTAGTATTCTGCTGTCATCTGCATTCCCCTTCTTATAGATGACATCATCACGGGGCCGTGTAAATCGATCACTTAATAGCATTTAGAAAATACTGCAGTGGGGAACAGGTTATAAAAAAAAAAAATGCCCCAGTTTTATTCTTTTTCTTGGCAGAAATGTCATACCTCTTAAACTGAGGGTTTGTGCATGAGTGCACTGTGAAACACACAGATGCCATTTTATTCCCCGTCTTTATTTTTCCACTTCTTCTCAGAATGACATTAAATTGTATTAAATAGCCTTTTGTCCACAGGGCACAGACCACCCCGCATATGATAATGTATTAATGCCCCACATTCCAGCCACTGAGCTGAAACATTCTGAGACTTGGAGGATAAGTATGAAGCACCATTGTGTGTATAGCCTGCTAACAACTGTGACACATACTAATAGAAACATACCTAATAAATTACTGCTTTCAGGTCTAGCAAGCTGACATTTCTCTGCAAGGGACAATTTTATATTTGTGGCACAGAACAAAATTGCTTCATATGAAGCCACTGTGGATTAGCATAAAAATTAACACTTAAATTTCAGCTTATTTTCCACCCTCTCCTCCTGCCACAACAATCAATTCCTCTTATAAATCTGATTAGATTTTATGATGCTTATTATTCAGAGCATGTCTCAACACAGCATTCACAGGCTTGAAGACTATTTGTTTAAATAGAAAAAAGAAGCAGATAAATCTATAGGTATTTTTTATTACCCCATTCCCCACCAGTTTCTTTCTCATATTGTAACATCAGTAATTGATTGCACACATTAATTAACATGTAAGGTAGAAATTCTGCATTATGCATGATTTATTTTCCTATCTGGTGAGTAGGTTTGTCTGCTGCCCTTGTGTTTCTAGGACATTGGGCTCGATTCTGGTCCAGACATAAATGCCAATGCTCATTCCCCCTGAAAGTTATTAATGTCAGATATGAAATGAGATTTTTGATTTCACCTGCTTACTAATCCACAAAAGCTGTTTTGAGTGATGCAGGCTTAAACGCCAAAATTTGAAATGATATATTGCTATATCTGATAACATGCAAATATGTTCATTAGACATAATTTAGCAGGAGAGAACAGCAACACTTTTATAACTAGTCTAGGTCAAAAATGATTGTTAATTAAACAAGTCATGAAAAATGGCATTACAAGGAGACTGTCCAGCAGACGCCAGACTTTCTCTGTCCGCATAGCCGCTGATAGGTACCCAATGCTTTCTGCTGAAACAGAGGTGGGGGGAGAAAACTTTCTGAGCATTTCACACAATCTAAAGCAACGTTAACAAAACTATACCCACATTAAGAACCTCCGACTGATTACGTACTCTTCTTAAGATTTTAATGGCAACACACTACACTTCTCCATCTGAAGATGCGATTTCGCTTTTGCTGTCTTAGTGGCTTAAGGTGATTTATACGGTTGACTCCTTCACAAATAAACCAGAAAAGAAATTAATATTATATCCGGCCATGCTGCTGGCTGCCCTGGGTGTTTACGGCCGCGGATTCTAAATCAAGTTGAACAACATGCAAAAGGATGGTTGGATGGAGAGGGCAGAGTTGGGGCTGAGGTGGATGGAGAATAAAGGCTAAAGAGGAACGTCTGGGCCCGAGTGTCTTCCTTGTCCTGTGGTCCTTCTCGCGTGTAGGGTTTGGTTACCAAGGGAACCAGAGTATAGGAAGGAAGAACTCTTGATTGGCCACGAGTTGAGATTCAGTGTGAATGGCGTTCTGATATATAGCTAAAACCGGCCACCTGAGCCTGTCTTCTTGGAGGTTTCATGAATACCTGAGGGGGGGAGAGTACCCCAGGAGTTAAGTACTGTCTAAAGCGGGGCAGGATGGGCTTCCAGATGGCCACCCACGCCGCCTTCCCTGCAGAGAGGGAAGTATTCATAGAGCAGTAAAGACTGAACACATCTTCTAGAGCCAACTGGTACCCCATACCGCCTGCATGTGTGAAAGCCCTTTGTCAGTGTTCTACTTATCGAAAGCATCCTTGCAGCCAGGCACTTAAGACACAGTCTGGGAAGCAGAAAGGGCATGTATATGCATTTAGAGCCACGTAGAAGAAGGAAGGTTCTGTGAGAGAGTAAATAACCATCTCAATAAACCAAGAAAGTCCACCTTAAGAGGATGGAAACAACCAATCTATATTCACAGCACCAACTCAGAGCTTGACAGAAAGGTAATTTATTTTTTTCTTTCTTTCTTCTTCTTCCTTTTTTTTTTTTTTAGGGCTACACCTGTGGCATATGGAAGTTTCCGGGCTAGGGATTGAATCGGAGCTGTATCTGACGACCTACACCACAACCACAGCCATCCCAGATCCCAGCCTCATCTGCGACCTACACCTACGACTCAAGGCAACGACGGATCCTTAACCCACTGAGCGGGGCCAGGGATTGAACCCACGTCCTCACGGATGCTTGTCGCGTTCGTTACCACTGAGCCATGACAGGAACTCCAGGAAAGGTAATTGCTAATCTCACTCATTTCGGGGAGGCATACTTCACACCCAAGGCTGAAACATTCTCATTCTTAGCCTGGCTTGCAGTCGATATTACCACTATTGCTAGAAATCCCACCTCATCCTTGATTATATTTTAAAGTTTACGGAAACTTTAAACATGCTTTCAAATCCAGAATCTCAGAACCAGCACCACAGATTCCTCCCTCTCTGTCTTTCAAGGATATTCTGAAGTTCAAAAAGAAGAACAGATGGAAACGCTTCGGTGGAGGAAGCGAAGAACCCTAGCTCCTTAGGACCCTTTTCATTCCTACTAAGCCCTTCACTGCATCCTGCCATTGCACGTGTACCCCTCAGGAGTTCACCTGGACAGACGGCCCCTGCTTTCCAAATTGTCGCTCCACAGCCCCGGTCCTGGGACTCAACTCTCTATTGCTTCCCCACCAAGCACCCTGCCAGTTCTCACAGCCCAAGCATGGCTCAGGGTCATGAGACTTGTTGAGGAGGTCTGGGGGACCCCATGAATCCTCAGGTCACAGGAAGACTTCCGGAGGGAAGACTCCAAGGTCCCAGCACACAAGTGACATTTAGATCCCGTGGTCACGGTAGGTGGGTGTAGCCTGTGCCTCTCATGGACCAACAACACTCTCTCAAGTTCCCTGCCCTGTCCATCCGACTTCACGAGCCTCTGCTCTCAACGATGACAAAGATGCCCAGAGTCTATGCTGGGTCATGGTTAAACTATCCCACATTTCTCCGGGAAATTTAATTAACTTCACTGGGTTATATTTGTTGAAAGAATGAAATGAATGAATGAACTAACAAATGCATTCATGAAGAAACAGGGAACAAGTGAATGAATGCATAAAGTCATGCATGAATAGATGGATGGAAAGGCAGAATGATGGAGTTTTTAAAAAGTAATGTATGTATAAATATGTAAATGAAAAAATACATATGTAAATGAAAAAATACATATGTAAATGAAAAAATACCTTGTGAATGAATGAAGGAATACCACCGATAACTTTTTAGCGAACAAATACATATAATGAGCTCTTAATAGCGTGCCCACCTAGCAGACTGACGTAAGACAGAAGAAATAATAAAGTAAGATCTTGTTTATTGTGAAAGTGTCTGGTCACCCGTCCTTGGCTTCATTCCTGCATCTCAAAGAACACAAACTCCTAGAAAACCCTACGGGGCAGCCAATGAGATTCTGCACAAAATCTGACAAACTCAGAAGAAGAGAGACAAACAATTCCTGCCTTCTGTCTGAACCTTCAGGACGAGAGGGCTCAGTCAGGTGTTCCTGACCAGGAGATACCTGGCTTCGGTGCAATCCTGCACCTGCCTGACATTGATGGATTGGCTCCCAGGAGGCGGGAGACACAACCGTCAGGAGCACAGATCCTGGACGAGAGCCCAGAAAGCCCTAGCACCCATATTGAAAATTCGCATCCTCACCCGGGCCTCCATTTCTTCGTCTTTAGAATGGAGATAACACATCTGAACATCTGAATGTGCTTAGCTCAGGGTCTGAAACCCAGTCACCACTCAGCTATCAGCTATCGTTGTCTGGTGTTGCCGGGCAGCTCTGTCCTATGGCTTCTGGGTCCCCTGCCTGTAGAGGGCTTGTTCCCAGATGGTCATCCATCTCTACCAAATGTGCCGGCGGCCAGGCTACTGGAAGCAGGGTACTGAACCATAGGAACCTCATGGCTCCTTTCAAGTGTATCGCTTACTTCTTCTAAATGCCACCAATTTGCCTAAATAAAGACATTTCCTATTTAAAATGATTGCAGAGAGTCAATCATTGTGATTCTTGGCTCTTCTGTGGAATTTGGTTTCCCATCTACGGAACCGAGAACTTGGTCTAAATTGTGGGTTTTCGTATTTTCTAGCAGAGTCTTTTTCCAAGGAAATCATACGGCATTATGAGCTGAAAAAAGCAGTCTCTCAAGCTAAAGCTGCAGGGAAGGGCCCTGGTCCTCACCTTCTCTTGGCTCCCAAGGCGTCTTCTTGGGACCCCTGAGGTCCCATGGAAGCCAGTTTGGGAACCACAGGATTGGCGACATCCTGACGGCCAGGAAAGTGTTAACACCATGTTAGCAGGCATAGAGGCACAGAAGTGCCTGTCCTAGATGCCTGGTGGCCGGCAGGGCCCTCTGCCAACCCCAGTACCGTCATCAACGCCCGGCCAACCTGGTGTTTACACACAGGGCTAGAGAGAGGCCTTCCTGCCCTGGTGGTCTTTCAGCCCCAATTAGCTGCCCACTTATTTCTTCTGCCTCCAGTCCTGTCACTGACTCCAAGCTAGAGGCTGGTCCCCGTTGAGGCAGGTGGACTCAGACCCCCGGCATGAGTCCTGAGGAAGATCATAGGCTTCCTGGAAACTGTTGGTGGATAAAGTGCTGTTGCCTTAGAACCATGCCAGGAGAACCACCTAAGACTCTCCTTTCAACCAACCGGCCATCAGACACCGTCAGAGGCCACCTCCCAGGATAAAGACAATTTCTAAATGGGGAGTGATGGCATTTTCCTTCTTCCTCCCGCCCTAACTAGATCAGGGACAAGCGTGGCCCCAATTTCAATCATCTGAGCGCTACCTTCACTTATCACCATATCTGCTTCCCATTAACTGGTTGGGAGTTTTCTTGAACTTGACTCACAGATTTCCTTAAATCCATTCATTTCAAATGGGAATTTTATACAACATTGCCATAACACAAAACTAATATTCCTTCCTCAAGTATGGAAAATAGATACCTAACAATATCAAAGAGAAAACGCTCAGCCACGTTGACTCTGAAGTGCGCCCTTAGCATTGGGGGACAGTGTGGGGGCAGGAGAGAGGACTTAGGGGTGAGCGGCTTGGGCTTGAATCCTCCTCCACTACATTTCTGTCTCTGGACTTGAGCACCCAACGACTTGTCTGAGCCCCAGTGTCCTCATCCGTAAAAGGGGGATGAAAGTGGTACCTACCTCACAAGGTTGTTGCAAGAATTAATGAAATTAAATGAGACGATTAGTCCTAATTAATTGAATGACATAATGTGGCTGGCATGCAGTTAACTGCTGCTGTGATGCTAAAAGAGAAGCCAGCAGGAGGGGAAATCGTATAGAGCTGGCCACATCTTCTGTGTCCCCCACACCCTGAACAGAGGAGGAAGGTGACAGGGACAAGGTCACAGAGCTAGGTGTCCGCAGCCTGTCCCCACCCAGCACTGCCACTAGCTCACTGTGCGACCTCAGAGTCTCTTCCCTTTAATCCTTGACTTTCCCAACTCTCCAGCAAGGGATTGAATCCAGGGGTCTCCAGGAGACATCCTGGCCATGAGGAACTTGAACCCTGAGGCCCCCACAGGCCCAGCCTGGGTAAATAAATGGTCCGGAAGAAGGACCCACTTAGCTAGTAGCTCCTAGGGTGCCGAAGGCGGAGGTAATTCACAAGAGCAATCAACTCCTGAGACGTAAGGCCCAGTGCTGGCACAAGAGAGGGAACCAGCATAGTGTCTGAGACGGGCCGTGGCTGTGTCCAAGTCCCATCACCGGGGACAGGCCGTGAGGATGGGAGACCAGAGAGAAGAGACAGCCCAGGGCAGAGGGGGGCAGGGGTGCATTCTGGCACTGACTCGCAGGCCCTGGAATGCACGCCCAGGCTGGGCCTCGCCCTTGCCCTGTCCCCTCCCCAGTGCAGGCTCTGACTCACTTCCCCAACGCTTTTTGCTTGTGGCCCCTACCCGGGCCGTCGCATCAACACATTACCTTAAAAAGCATTGAAACAGTGGCACTTTGTATGATGCACTTGGGGGTGGCGACCTCGCCTCCCCCCAACGCCCACCCCAGTGGCCTGTGGGTAAGACTTTCCCAGAAGCAGTCGTCTGATCTGTCCTGAAGCAGCACCCAGTTTCTCCAAGACAAGGAAACCATCTCCTCGTTTCCACACCTTAGGATCTGTCTCCAGAAAAGTTCATCCATTTCTCATCCTCATGGAAGCTATAGGGCTTCTCCAGGGCAGAATCACTTGTGCATATTGGATTTTTTTTTTTTTTTTTTTTGTCTTTTTAGGGCCGCACCCACGGTATATGGAGGTTCCCAGGCTAAGGGTCGAATTAGGGCTACAGCTGCAGATCTACGCCACAGTCACAGCAACTCAGGATCCGAGCTGCATCTGCGACCTACACCACAGCTCACGGCAACGCCAAATCCTTAACCCACTGATCGAAGCCAGGGATCAAACCCAAGTCCTCGTGGATCCTAGCCAGGTTCGTCACTGCTGAGCCACGACAGGAACACCGCATGTTGGATTCTTAATCCCATCGCCCAGAGACCCTGGTGTTCCTCCGGGACCCCCAGTCAGAAGCCCTCTGTGCACATCACCCCCTCCCACCGTCTCCAGGTGGGCACTGGGCCTTCTGGGCGAAAGCCTTTTTTTTTTTTTTGTCTTTTTGCCTTTATCTAGAGCCACACCCACGGCATGTGGAGGTTCCCAGGCTAGGGGTCTAACAGGAGCTGTAGCCGCCGGCCTTCGCCGCAGCCACAGGAACGCGGGATCCGAGCCGCGTCTGCGACCTACACCACAGCTCACGGCAACCCCAGATCCTTAACCCACTGAGCAAGGCCAGGGGTCGAACCCGCAACCTCATGGTTCCTAGTCGGATTCGTTAACCACTGAGCCACAAAGGGAACTCCCGAAAGCCTTTTTTTTATAGATACTCCCTCCCGTGGGGGAGCCCCCCCCACCCCCAGGCCCAGCCCCCTGCCCTGAGGGAGGGGAAGCTTGTTAACCTCAGTACACAGAGCTTGTGATGGGTTTCATAGAGAAATGCTCGCCCACCCCAGAAATCACTAGGTGTGGCTTCGGGACAAACATCACACACGCGGAGGTTCATTTTGCAGGCGTAAACACACGCTCTCTAAAATAGGCAATGTTGAGTCTCTGGTACAAAATGAGGGTCTGAAGCCGGCACTGTTTATAATCAGCTGGATCCCTTGGACTCACAAGCCCTTTTTTCCAGAAACATTCATGTGAAAGGCACTTCCTTAGGAGTGGGTACTTGTCTTAACGCCCGTGCCAGCCAGAACGACGAGGCGACCGTAGAAGGGCTTCCCCGGGGGGGGCCACATCTGTCCCCTGGGGGAAGGGATGGGAGCAGAGACACCTAGGGACAGCTGCCCTGGAACCCTCTGCAAAGGATGGTCCAGGACCTGCCCTTTTGTGACCTGGCTACAGCGCTCCGGCCAAGCCCAAACCAAATCACCGATCCAGGTGTTTACTGCTCTACAACCATCTTTATTAAAACAAAGAATGTAAGGGAACAACAACAAAAAACATTTTTTTCTCATTTCTTCCGATTGTGCTGCTTGGCAACTTTATTGCACATTAGTTCAAAATAAGCTGCCAATAAAGTTGGATAAAATTAAACTCATGCTGGAGTTTTTTCCTCAATAATTTTTGTTGGGTTGTTTTTATTTTCATAAGGCTTTGAAATGTGGCATTATCTTAGGTTCAGAATTTCACTGTCTGCGTAGTTACAGCTTAACTTCTTCTGAGTTTATGAATTTCAATCTCGGTTCTTTTAAAATGAGTTTGGTTTTACTGTTAGTTTCATACTGAAGCGGCCTTCGTAGCAGTCTGTCTTTTCCTGTACAATAAGCACAACATAAAACCAGAATTTTCTATACTGTAATTAGGCATAGAAAGTTATGTGATTTCTAATTTAACAGAACCTCAGAACACTGTGCAATCCACAACCCAAAGTCAACATTTGTGCGAATGTGTGATTCCAAGAAAATATTGTTTTTAAAGACAGTATTTGTGACTAGGCCGAAACGATTACATTTCAGATAGCAAAAATATCAACCTCTCGGAGTAAAAATAATGCACTGTAGTAATTTGGTTATAGTGAAAATCAAACGTTGTGTGTTGTAAGCAAACAATAGGCATTTTTATGCAATTAAATGTTTTTCTGGCCATCTAACTATGACTTGTTCATCTACAATGATAAATTTAATCCCATCACCAGCAGATCAATTGCAGGTATAACAGATAAAACCCGAATAAATCATCGGATCACTGTATTGGAAACAGAAATAGCAAACAGAAGGGGAGTTTGGACTTTAAAACTGGAGTCCGTTTTCCAGGCGTCCCAAGAACCATTTGCCATGGAGGAGTTCAATGTATACATGAAGTCATCTGATCCAAATATGCTAATGACTTTTATTGGTCAAATCTTAAAAGTGAGGTTTATTTTTATGAGTATGCATTAATTAACCCAGCATGTACTATCTTTCAGACTATCTTGCCAGGGACTTTCATTTAAACATGTTTATTGTGAGATGTTTGCATTCTCCACATTTGTGGCCCACACACAGATTATTTCATACTTTCCTTTAGAGCACTTAGGAAAGTTAAAAGGAGTTATTGTTTTTGATTAATGCCATTTTGGGGTAGTTTAAAAAAAAAAAAGGAAAAACAAGGAGTTCCAAATCCTAGCTCTGCATAAATTCTTTGACATTAAAAAAAAAAACAAAACCTCTGCAAGTTCTATTGCACAAAGATATGAGGGGGGGGGGCTGCTGGGGCTTTCTTTTAAGGTGGCCTGCTAAAACAGAACTTTACTAACTTTGGTGTTTGCATGAACTCATGTGGAATAGCCATGGCCCGATGTGGCGTAGCTATCAAGCACAAAAGGAGACAGGCAGCTTGCTCAGGGCCGTGGCGTGGTGCCCCGCAGATGGAAGTTCTAAGGCCCCGCCTGTCATCTTTTGATTAAGAAAAGGAAATGATTTCACTCAAAAGATATTCCCTCTTGTGTTGTTTTGTTTTAACTGAGTTTGTACTTTCCACCAAACTGGACATATTTATTGAGACTCATAAGTTACTTCACGATTACCAACATCACTGCAATCTCAACAAACTATTTTTTTCCCTGCCAATTATCTAAATATCATAACTATAAAATATCTTAAAACATTCTCCACACTGTAAACATCTTAGCTACAAAGCCTTGAGTGTAAACAGTATGATGCATCAGAATGGTTTTAAGCGATGTTATAAAAACTGCTCTTAAAAACTAAACAAAAATGTAAAGCTTCCATCTGTTTTATGATTTTTCCACTGCCGAACGGCTGCTGTGTGCCAGTTCACTGAACCATAGCTTGCTAAAGAGATGGCTGGGGTCACAGATTGAAAAAACAAAGAGCACGTCTTTAATGGTGGGATTTTTTTTTTTTCTCTCTCTCAAGTCTTCCTGACACGGCTGGAACGGAATTAAGTGCACGGCGGCAGAGAGGAAGGGACTGAAAACGCACAGGACGCCTGTTGCGAGAGGTACCCGTTCTCTGAGAGCCTCACACCTTATAAAGGAGGTGGTTGCAGCAGTTATCTTAGGTTCTTCAGCGACTGTGTATCGGCAACCACGACACGCTCTTACTTCCTCACAGAATTTTGGGCCCTGTAGAGACAAGTTAAACATACACAGCAAATGGCACACGAAGAGAAAGCATCCAGGCTCACTTTTGCACACCTTTGCAGGTATAAGACAATGATTACTAAGAGAAGGCCTGGCCCTTTGTGCCCCGCTCTGAGCCCTGGCCCGAGGCGATGCGAAGAGGCCTGAAAAGCTGAAAAGGCTCCCCAAAGAGGCAAGGAAACGGTCCTTCACTCAGGCTTGTCTCTGAGACATTCGGAGGTGACAAGGGGAGGAGCCTAAAAGGGACACTGCACTAATCCAGTGCTCAGAGGACACTCCCCAGGGAGTCAAGGCTGCACCCAGTGCAGTCTCCCATCCGGGAGGGCATCGCTGCCCAAGATGTGTCCTGGCGACCTTCCGAACCCGTGGCATCCTGTCCCCTGAGGTCGCTTCTGGGGAATAATAGTGACGACTGGGTTTGGACTTTCTGGGCTTGGCTCTCTGGTCCCAGCTCCCCCAGCAACGTGGCAGTTGGAGGCTGGGGGCTTTTCGGGTTCCCCCAGGAAAGACTCACAGTGAGGGAGACAATCCCTGAGGCCAGGCTTGAGCGGGTCTCCCTGTCCCCACAGCTCCCCTTTAGAGAAGCAGGCCTTTCCGGGGCTGGGGCGGGGCTGGGGGCGGGCCGCCAGGGGCCGGGGCAGGTACAGCTGGGAGTCCACCTGCTTTCCCCAGGGTGACAAATGCATACGGGACCTCCTCAAATAGGCTCGTCCGGCTCTCATCCGGGGGACACCCCGGGGTGGGGGTCAGCTTAAATATCTGGGGAGAAGGGAACACTTGGGGCTGGAGGAGTCCATCCTGCCTCCAGAAGCAGACAGCCTCCAAGTTCACGGTCCCCACCCACAGGGCCCTGCGGGGAACACGGCTGCTGCCCTCGCCACCGCCAACCTCTCCTCCACACTCCAGGGCTCCAGGGTTTGTCCCTCCTGTCACTCGACAGTGCAGAGGCCTTGCAATGCCACTTGCTTGGAGGCCAACCGTCACCCCAAGATGGCGATGTCCGTCTCTAGGAGCGTCCTTGGGACCCTAACAGGACGCCCGTCATGGGGCAAGGAACCCTCCAGAATCTGCAGGCAGCCAGTCTATCAGAGTGCGGGTCTCTGCCCAGAGGTGGGCGAAGGCATGTGCCCGCTGCACAGGGCGACCAGACAGCACGGGTGTGGGGACCCAAGGGAAGCAGGCGCGGGTCCCGGCTCCTGCCCACTGATCACCACCTGCTCCCCGCCCAGCAGGCCAGAGACGGAAAGACTCCACAGTCGGGAGATCAGCAGCCCTACCCAGCCCCACATGCTGTTCTAGGAATCCCATTGCTCTCGGGTTCGAGAGCCCAACCCAGACCCCAGACCCCGCCACGTGGGTTCTCGGGTCCCCGTGACCAGAACCCCAGAGGCCCAAAGAGCACCCGGGCCCTGGGCCCTGTCGGCTCTGAGGCAGGCTGGCACGACTCCGTGCACGTTCCAAAATTAACTCTGGGACGTTGGCCTCTTTTTTCACTGCTCCAGAACGTGGGGGAGGCATCTGCCTGGAAACAGCTGTCACCCAAAGGAGGAGGCGACACATCTCGGCTCTCCCGCAAGCACCTCTGTCAGAAGCCCCACATCAGCCAGGGTTGTTTCTTAGCTATGAAGCAGCACAGCCTGAGGGAAGGTGGGCCAGCCAGGGAGAGGGCCCCTCGGGGAGACCCTGCACTCAGAGCAGCCTGCAGTGGGCACCCGGTCCTTGCGTCATCGTGGGGAAACTGAGGCTCGAAGAGGCTAACCCGAGAGCCCAAGATGGCACAACTACTAAAATAACCACACAGTCGTCACAGCGGTAAACAGGAAGACTTAATACCGACAAGCACGTGAATCATGCTTACAGGGGGCCGGGCGCCCCTCACTGCAGTCCAAGTTCAAGTCCTTACAGCAGCCCTGGGGAATGCTAATCAGCACGGCCCGTGAACGAATGCAAGGAAACAGAGGCAAAGGAAGGTCAAGTCACTGACTCAAAGCTACGTAACCAGGAAAGAGCCACGGTTCAATTCATTGGACTCTCTGGTTCTGTCCTGGGAGCCACCAGGCCTGCCACCACTGTCACTGCCGCTGTGGGGGGAGCAGAGGAACTCACATTTCTGGAGCTCTTTGCCAAGAGCCCAGCGCGGTGCCAGGTTCTTTCTGTTTCGTGCATTATAGTATTTAATTTCTATTATACAGTTTACCCCCAAAATAGGGATACCAGGAAACTGAGGCTCAGAGACGTCCGGCAGTTTTCTGAAGGTCAAGCAGGGAATAGCCACAGAGCAGAGAGCAAACCCGAGCCCCCTGCCCCGGGGGGAGGTCCGCCAGATCAGCGCCTTTCCGTGGAGAAGCCCCGCCCGGGGCTGCAGCCGTGTGTCCAGGGAGTGTTAGGAATGCGCTTTTCAGCAGAGGAAACGGGACCAGCACTGGTATGTCACGCTCATCCCGCTGCTGGAGATGCTGTTTGGGATTTGCTGTGGTTGCCAGCCCATGTGTACTTCTCACTGAGGCTGATCTCGATTATAATGAGGGTTTATACTAAGTCCAGTGAAGAGCAGGGGGCCAAGCCGAAAGCTACGGTCCACGCAGATGGCGGTGGGAGCTTCTACAAACACTGACCATATTTAGGAGAAGTCGGGAGACGGGGACGCCAGCCATTCGGCTTAGCAACCCAACTCCACGGGCCAAGCAGCCTTGCCGGGAGCATCCGGCGCCAGCCCTGGCTCCCCTGGCCACGCGGAGCCGCCCAGGCAGGGGTTGCAGTCAGTGTCCCCTCAGGGTGCTGCAAGTTCAAACGGCAGGAAAGAGGACTAACTTGAAGGCCAAAGGAGAATTACGAAAGGCAACATTCTGCCCGCCATCGAGAGACGCTGGGGTCCCCAGGGATGGGCCTCCAAGAACAAGGCCTGTGAAGAGGGGGGCCCCGAAGCCCTTGCTGAAAACACAGATCATCTGAAAAATGCTGGCAGGTGAGGCTGCACTTTCCTCGAACTAATCACTAATGAAGTTTGGGGTGAGCTATTTTGAAAGCAGCCCACACAGCATAACCACACGCCGTCATCAGCTGCCGTCCTCAAATGCAATTTCATTCATAATTAAATATCAAAAAGCCACCACCTTAAAATAACATCACAGGTCACAGCTGAACTCTCCAGCCTGGGCCTGTGAATTCTGGCCTCTGCTGACCCTTCCAAGATGGTCTCTAGCGCTTTCCAGGCACCCACCCTCCCTCCAGCCCCGGGGGTGCACCTGCTGTTCCCAGGCACACCTGTGGTCCCACCTCCAAGCCTCTGCCCATCATTCACCCTTCTCCCTCCTCTTTGCCTCCAAATGCCAGCCAGGATTAGAGGATCAGCTTGAGGAATCTTGAGCAATCTCTCCTAAGAGGCGGAAGCCTGAAGGGCCCCTGGCCAGGCTCTGAATTTCAATGGCAATTGCTTATACAATCCCTCTGGCAAACCCTGAACTCTCTTTTCTTGCCCTTCCAAACATCACTAGCATTCCACGAGCAGGTGTGGTGTCCCATTCATTCATCCATTCATTCATTTATTCGGCAAATGCTTACCGAGTACCTACTGGGTGCCAGATGCCAAATAGACAACAGGACTGGTCCCCACCCTCCTGGAGGATGCCCTCTAGAGGGACCAGATGAGGAATAAGCAATAAAAATGCACTAGATCTTTCCAGCTGGACTCAGTCCCCCAAGGTCAAGCCCTGCCCTTCACTCCTATCAGAGCCTAAACCAGCATCAGGCACCTGCTGATCAGCCCACACTTCTGGGTGGAGTCACCTCTTCCTTGGGCCACCCATGGCTCTGCCGCCAGAATCTGCATTTGGGAGAAATTCACTTGGTAAGGACAGACAGAGCTGGGCGGGTGTCACCCTTTGAACCCCCTGGTTCTCAGTGCCTGTGGGGTGGCCCAGTGTTGAGCCAAGGTGGCAGTAGCTGGAGGGGGGGCCCCTGTAGGACCGAGGCACAGAGTAAGCCCACATCCTGCAGCCCAGGTGGTTAGTGAACGAGCAGAAACATTGGAAAGGCCACCATCCGTGGGCAGCGCCAGTGAGAAAGACGCTGTCCGTGCATGAAGCAGACTAGGAGCCGCGCAGGAAGCGATACTCACAGCCTCTCTGCACGAGCCGGCTGAGGACAGAACGGACGCCAGAGAAAGCAGGAGGCAAGGGGCCAGGGAGCAGGAGCCTCAGGCGCTGGGGGGAAGGGGGCCGGGAGCCGGGGCAGCTCAGGTGGCCCAACACCCCCAGCTCTAACCTGGCGCTTGCTGACACGACTCTGGTGCATGCCATAAAGACGGGCTGGGTGGGCCCCGGCTTCCAGAAGCTCCAGAACTTGAGGAGAAAGAAGATGCTACACTTGCCAGGCCAGGCCAGGAGGAGGTGGCACTGTCACAGCAGCTTCCACTATTGGGATTTAAGATGTAACTGAGCCTCTGACACATGTTATTATTTTTTTTTTCTTTCTTTTTTTTTTTTTTTTTTTTTACAGCTGCACCTGCAAATGGAAGTTCCCAGGCTAGGGGTCAAATCGGAGCTGCAGTTGAGGCTTACACCACAGCCACAGCAACACAGGATCCGAGCCACATCTGTGATCTACACCACAGCTTGCAGCAACGAAACATCCTTAACCCACTGAGCAAGCCCAGGGATCGAACCCACATCCTCACAGACACTGTGTCGAGTTCCTAACCGGCTGAGCCACAATGGGAAGTCTGACATGTGTTTATTACTATTATTATTATTATTATTATTATTATTATTATTTTGAGCATGAGATCTAACTTATTATGATGTAAGTCTGCATTTGTGAATTAGCCAAGCACATACGGTTATTTACAATTGCATAATACACAGAATAAGAAGGATTAGGAAGCCCAATATGGACCATCTTTATTTTTCTATATATCCTGATTCCACATACCTGTTTTTTGATTCCCACACCCCTAGGACAAGGGCGAAGAAAGGCTCCTAGAGGACAAGTGACATGTCCAAGATCACACAACTAATACTGGGACCAGTAACCAGATCCTGGGTTCCTTCCCACCTGTGCTGAATCCTCCGTGCTCTGGCCACACCTGTTCCCCTATCCCCCTCATCTCTCCCCCCGAGCCCCCTCTGCTCTGTGAAGACCAGTAAAGACGGGTCACTGGACGGAAGCCCCCGGAATTCCCATTGTGAGTAACAGCATCCCACGATCAAGCCGCCGGACGAGGCTTCCTGTAGCACCGTCACAAGGCAGTCGGCTCAGCCCTCAGGTGACAAGACAAGAGGATCAGAGGGAACCGCGTCTTCCCACGATGGAAGCGGAGATGCTCCCTAACCGGAAGTCACAGCAGCGCACCCTGAGCCCAGTCTCAGCCAAAGCACTGCTGTTCTCAGCGTCTTCCCCCTCATCTAAGCAGGTGAGCCTTTGCTTAGAATCCCACGGGCAAAAGATCAGTCTCAGGTGTCGGAAAGTCCATGCACCTCGCTGGGTATGCAGCTAATAAGCTTGTATAAACCTCTGTCTGTCCATCCCCAAGAATCACACAGCTCTGGGTCCCATCTGGACGCCAGCATTAATTCTCATCCCATCAGAATTATGACTCTTTCTAACATAAGAGGAAGAGAATGTTCTGGAACCCCAAGCACCCGCTTCCCATTGGCTAAGCTGCTTCTTTTCCTGGTCGTTGCCACGCTCGGCAGCCTAGTGCTCTCATTTTACTCAAGCTGTGGGTCTGTCACCAATCAGGTCCATCAATAATCAGCAGATCAGCAGCCTGCTTGTGCAGACACTTCTATTTTCAACCTGAAGGGTGGTTTGGGGGTTTCTTTTAAATTTAACTATCTTCATTAAGGATTCATAACACACCAAAAGAGTGATTTTTTAAAAAATCATCTTTGCAGAAAAGGAATATCAGCAAAAATAATCACTATTCCAGGCTCAACAATGAGTCCCTAATGAGGACAGCAGTCATCAGTTAAATAAACATATCATTAGGGTGAAAATGGATGTGTCAACACAGACACAGTCCACTAATTTGTGTGTGCGTGTGTGTTGAGGGGGGTTGTCTGTGGTAGGGCTCTGTAGGGTCTGGCTTGGGGTGGGGGGGTGCATGTGACCTTTCACAAGTAGGGCTCAAGTGTGGGCAAGGTCAGGTCAGGCAAGGTAGAAGCTACTGATGGAGCAAATGCAAAAGTTGGACAAAGGGACACCCCCTGGGGTGGGGGGAGGTCAGGTAGGCCTGCAGCCGTGAGCAGGCGTCACCCAGGAATGATCCGGGAAGCTCCAGACAGAAATAGAACCAGACAAGGAGGACGAAGGAGGGGACCCTTTTATCCAGAGGCATCCGAGCCATTTTGGTCTCAGAGGCTAAACTCCACCTGGACACCCCGTAGGGGCACAGGCTCCCCATCCAGCTCTTTCTCTGGAGACCCACAGAGCGAGGAGGAGCACAGAATCAAGCAGGGGTCCCCCGACACTCCCAGATTTCTGCTTGGGGTCCACAGTCCTCTAGAGATGAAACTGGGGCTCTGGCCAGGAAGAGGAGACGCATGGATCACAGACGCACGCGTTCTTTCAACCGACACTCCTTGAGTACTTCCTGTGGCTCAGGTACTGTTCTAGATCCCAGGGTTCAGTTCAGAGCAAGACCTACTCAGCCCGGAGTTCCCGTCATGGCTCAGTGGTTAACGAATCCGACTAGGAACCATGAGGTTGCGGGTTCGATCCCTGGCCTCGCTCAGTGGGTTAAGGATCTGGCGTTGCCGTGAGCTGTGGTGTAGGTTGCAGACGTGGCTTGGATCCCGCGTTGCTGTGGCTGTGGCGTAGGCCGGCGGCTACAGCTCCTGTTAGACCCCTAGCCTGGGAATCTCCATATGCTGCAGGTGCGGCCCTAGAGAAGGCAAAAAGACAAAAAAAAAATCTACTCAGCGCCTTCCATCAGGGGACTTAAATTTATAAGAAAGAGAGAGACAATATTAGGCTAATCGGCTGTGATAAAGTGTCACAAAGTAAATAAACAGTTGAGGCTCACTGTTATGCATGCTCAAACCATTAGAATCATGACTACCTAAAGGGCAGAGAACGTTCTGGAACCTCAAGCACTCACATGTTCCATGGTCCCATTGGCTAAGCTGCTTATTTTCCTGGTTGTTACCATGCTCAGCTGTGTGGCGCTCTCATTTTACCGAAAGCTGTGGGTCTGTCTTTCTTTGGCATCCTTTGCTCCAGTGAGAGTCAGCACGCCAGGAGCGAAGTGGAGCCATGTCCTGGAAGATGAGAATGCGCTGGAAGGTAAAGTCTGGACAAGGGACATCTGGGCAAAGGACCAGGCTGCTGCTCCATAGACAAGGTCACTGCAGGGGGGTCCTGGATCTACTTCGTGGAAACGGGAGCCTGAGGCCCAGGGTGGCGATGTCACTTCTCTACATCCTTTTCGTGGGAAATCAAGGCCTTGAAACCAGGCCCCTCAATCCACAGCTGCAAAGTCAAGGGTCTTCGGAGTCCCTCGGATTCGCAGCAAGCCCGGAAGCCTGCAAGGTCTGTTCTCACGGAGTGAAAGCCGACGCAAAACTAAAGCCCCGGGAGCTCCCACCGAGGTGAAGTGGGATACGCAGCGGCTCTGCCGTGCCGGGACGCAGGTTCGATCCCTGGCCTGGCCTTGCCGCAGTGGCTCGGATCTGATCCCTGGCCCAGGAACTCCATATGCCTGGGGGCGGCCAAAGGAAAAAAAAAAAAAAAAATGCAAAACTAAAGCCCCAACAGCCTGTACCCACGCGACCCAAGGAACAGGCAACCAACCACTCAAGAGTGGACTTCTGCCCCAGTTCTGCCACTTCGGTTTTACACCACCAAATTTATTTTAACATAATAGTACTGGCCGCAGACTTCTATAGGATCAGACTCAGCACAATAAATATTTAACCTGTGGGCATCCAGAGCCTCCCGGCATCATGATAAATAAAGCATGCACACATTACCCAACACTCACCCAACTCCGAAAATTCCGCGGTGGTGCCGCTCATAGTGATGGGAGCGGTCACGGTAAGAGTCCAAGCAGTTTTTATTGAGTGCCAACTGTATACCTGGCATGATGTTAAGCACTTTCAAATGCACCATCTCATTTAAGTCGTGATACGATAGAATATCAGCAAAAACTGCTTTTCAACCAAAAAAATTATCGTGCGGTCCTTTAGTCTGTTCTGCTCAATCAATATTTTTTTGAAGATCAAGCAGCACCGTTCAGTAACACCCAAATCAATTCTGATTTTTCTTCAGAAACCTGGTAGAGAAAGTATCTCTCCCGAGTATAGACCTGGTAAGTTATGTCCCAAAGCAAAATATCCTGCCATAGTAATAAATCTCCATTTTTTAAATGTGTTTAAAAAAAAAAAAGTGTGTGTTTTAATGGAAATATTGACAGGACCCTAAGAACTTAGAGAGGCTCCAAACGATGCCTCTGACTGCAGCGAGGGAGAGGGGCCTGATAAACTTTCGTCTGCACCACCCCTGGGCCTTCCAGGGGCTGGTCAAAAGACAGCTCAAAAGGGGACTCTTGGACTTCCCGTCGTGGCTCAGCGGCTAACAAACCCAGCTAGTACCCACGAGGACGTGGGTTCGATCCCTGGCCTCGATCAGTGGGTTAAGCATCCGGCACTGCCGTGAGACGTGGTGTAGGTCACGGACGGGGCTCAGATCCGGCGTGGCTGTGGCTGTGATCCAACCCCTAGCCTTGGAACCTCCATATGCCATGGGTGCGGCCCTAAAAAAAGGTGGGGGGGGGGACTCTTTAGGGCTCTAAAGGAGGGGCTCCCTTAAATATAATCTAATCACCGTGTTCACGAATGTTCGATTGTGTCAGTGGGTCCCACTTTACAAAACACAGCGCCGTTATTATCGCTCCCTTTGAGGTTCCATCTAAAAACACATAGTCTGTTGAACAGGCTTGAAATAGACGCCTCCTCATCTCTACTCCCCACCCCCCCAAATTCCAACTAAGCATAGTTTTATTCAAAGGGCAAAGTTGGCCCAGGATTACGCGTGCATTCTGCGCAAAGGATAGGTTTTCAGCAAGCAGGACCGCATTCCTCCGAAGCAAAAGTATTCCCTGTAAGCTGATTGCTCCAGTCCTTTCGGACTTTGCTCAATGAGGCTCTGTTCTGCTCACTGGTGGGTATGCGGCCCAAGCTCTCAGATGTGCCTCAGGACAGGTGTTTGTCTATTGAGAGGCCCGAGAGGGACCCTGCCCCAGGCCTTCCAGCGGCTAAGGGGCCTCCACCAGAAAGCCCCCCTTGGCCTTCTTGATGCACCGACTTTTTTAAAGCAAACATGCAAAAGAGATCCGTTTTAATAACGCCCAGAAGAACCTCCCCTGCATAAGCACATCCCTCTCTGTCATTCCCACTGTAACAGGAAATTCTCATTTCTTACTCTGAAAATGCCCCCGAATTTTGTTCTTGGCAGGAAAGGAGCAAGGAGGTGGGGTGGAGAGGAGAGAGAGCAGAATCAAGAAGAACAAGATGAGGAGTCCCGTGGTGGCTCAGCAGGTTAAGGATCCAGCGTCGTCGCTGCAGCTGCTCGGGTCCCTGCTGCAGCACAGGTTGGAGCCCTGGCTTGGAGACTTGCATATGCCACAGGCGCGGCCAAAAAAAAAGGAGGGGGGGGGGAGAAGAAGATTAAAGCAGCCACTATCTCTAACTAGCTCTGGACGGTCCCTAATTTTTAAAGGCCACCAAACTTGATCCAAAGTACAGCAAACACCTGGTAATATTGGCTTCAGGAGTGGCGAGGAAATCCAAAAGAAACGTCTCTCCACATAAATGTCCCTGCCATGATTTTTAGGAAGGCGTGCGTGTCCCCTCCAGCATATAGTGGACCCAGCAAATACCTCCCTCCCAGAGGGTGGAGTCACCAGATTAGACCTTTATCCAAAGCACACACGCGTGGTACAAACACGATTTGCATTACAAAACGATTCCTCCTGGGAACCTGGGCAATGAGCTGCTGCGTGGACGCGGAACAACACGTGCCTTTTAACAGAGTGAGCAATGCACTAAGTGCCAAGGAACCTAGTGCGGGGACCCCGGGGTGGGCTCTGAGTGTAGACAAGGGGGGCCCGGGTCACAGAGTAGGCTGCCCAGAGCCCCTTCCTGGCCTCCCCCAGGCTGGCTTGTTCTGCCCACTGCCCAAGAGTCGGCCGTCCCCTTCCCTGAAGGTCTGCAGAGCCGGGCACACAGAGGCGCCTAATTGCTCTGTGATAAGCCAATATGCGACTGATAGTGACATCATAATTATGCACGAAGGGTTTTCCTTCCCACCAGGCACTGCACTAAGCACCTCAAAGGCATGATTTCAATCCCCCCACCCTGATTCCAAAGGGTGAATTCCATTGCCCCCCCCACCCCCCGCAAGTGAGCGAGAGCAGGAAACAGACACTGGGAGGTCTGGGACACCCTCAGTGCTGGGGAAGGTCACTGGGTCACAGAAACCTGTCCCCCACCTGCAAACTCATTATAAGCTGAGCCCTAATTCCACCCATCAGAGACCAAACACACTGCCGGAAGGATAAAAATTCCACAGCTTGTGCCTCAGAGATGGCGGCGGGGAGGGGGGCGTCGGGGGGAGGATAGAGGCCAAAGTTGGGGAGACATGACAACCAAGCCTGCCTCCTACAGGGAAATTCAGACACAAAGAAACCCAAATCCAAGTTCAGGAGCCCCCACCCCAAGGAAGAGCACGTGCTGCACGCAGGTCTGACTTCCAAACAAAGCCTGCTGAGGAGGTTGGGGGAATAATTACGGCATGCAAATGTCATGTGATTTTTGTCACTGATCTTTTAACATGCATAGCTGGGTTCATGTGTCTCCAATTCGAAATCCAAAATTGAAGACTTATGTGGAGATAATTATAAGTGAAAATCAAACGCAGGCCTGAAAAACACCCCGTTTTCCTCATAAAATAACCGTATGCCAAGAAGAGGCTGGATTCGCAGAGGAAGCCGATGGGCCAGACCACGGCGGCCCGGCCCAGGGCAGAGCCAGCGAGGGGCTCTGTCCTTCCAGGTGTGCTGGGACCTGGCTAGAGGTCCACGCCCTCAGCCAGAGGGGACACCGTTCTCATGCATCAATTTCAACAATAATACATCCATTCACAAAACGTTGCCGGTGAACAGGAGGCTAACATTGCATAGGGGGTTTAAAAAAGACCTCTCGGTATTAAGAAAAAAAAAAAAAAAGACTTCCTGGGAGTTCCCTTGTGGTCCAGGGGTTAGGACTTGGCACTTTCTTGCTACAATCTGGGTTCAATACCTAGTATGGGAACTGAGAGCTCACATCAAACATCAAGCCGCTGCCCACTTCAGCCAAAAAACAGAAAAAAAAATGATGTGTCTTCCCGCGGCCGCCGGTGCAGCTGAGTCCCATGGAGTGTGTGCCAGAGAAGGCAGCACCCACGTCCCCAGCCACCATCTCGCACATAGGCAGTGCCACCGTCCCTTGCTCCTCTCCTCACAAAGCCGTCAGTGACCACATCAAGAAGCCAAAGGGACACAGCAGATTGTCTAAAGGTGACTTGTTTCACTACAGCCAAACGACCCCACTTGGTCAAAGAGCTCCGGCCTTGACTTTCCGCCCAAATCAGCATCTTCTTTTCCTCCGCCCTGTTCTCCCTGCATGGCCCGGGCCCTGGCTTCCTGCCCCGCTCTGCCCCCAAGTTCACGGGGAAGACCCCCCCCCGCCCCCCCTGCCCAGACCCTGGCCCCTCCCACAGGCTTGGCAGGGCAGCGCCAGCCTGCTGGCCTCACCCCGGGTGCCCTCCTGGGCCGGGCCGCTTCAAAGAGGCTTCGAGCTCTCAGCTTTGCCTGCTCGCCTAGAGCATGGCAAGAGGTTACCACCTGACCCCAGCACTATTAAATCTTTTTCAAGTTTAATCTTCAGGGGATTTCAGCTGTAAATAAAGAACACGCCACATGTAAAAAATAAACTTACGCTCATGACTTCATGTGTGACCCCGAGTTCAGGCTCTGTTTGTGATTTAGCGGAGGGGAGACGGTATGCGGCAGGCAGTCGGCAGACGGGAGGCCGGGTCCTTGGGGCGAACCGTGGAATCACAGCCCAGAGGGGCCAGCCCCCCACTCCGCAGTCAGCAATGTGCCACCCAGAGGAGAGGTGACACCCAACAGCCACACGGCCATTGATGGCACAGCTGAGAAGCCCAGACCCCACGAGTATGGCTCAGTACGCCCTCAGCCTGGGCACGTCTGGGACTGTTCACGGGTGGCACCTGGGCTGGGTCTCTTTCCAGGATTTGGTTCCAAGGCCACACTTCCCAGCAGGCCACCATCAGCAGAAGGGGACTCCGCGGGCAATGTCGGGCCTGGCGCTTCTGAGACTCTGTGTCCACATGCCGCCCAGTTCAGTGGGGTGTCTGAGGCAGAAGACAGCGGAGACGTGGCATTTGAGCCTAAGGGGACGCCCTACCGCACCTCAGACTGCCCTCTCCACAGCCCTCACCCTTCCAGAGGGCCTCCCCAGGCAGTGTCCCCGGAGCCCCAGCACAGCCCCTGGACCCTGACAAGACAGATGTGAGCACGCCTGCTTTCCCTTTCGTAGATGAGGAAACGAAAGCTCCAGAGCCACTAACACCTGCTCCGCGTCGTGGCCACACAGCGGCTGCCCCGCCCCCCAGATCTCGGTGTCCAAGCAGAGGGTGACACCTGGCCTCCAGGGTGGGGCTGGGAGCCTGCCTCTAACTGGAACCAGCTTCCGCCCTTTGGGGTAGGGGGTTAAGGGCCAGCAGCGAGCTGGGCATCTGTGCACGCCGACACCAGCCACACCCAAAGCCCTCACTGCCCCTGCCACTGTCACTGCCTGGAGGTTAGGAAGACGTGAACTCTGACAGCGGAAAACACGGCCCGGGGAGTCTTCCCCAGGCTGAGGAGCCCATGTGGACAAATCTAGAACAAGAGCACTCAGACAATGAGCCCGCTCACTGTACAACCGGGGGCAGATGCGTCTCCCTCCCTGGGCCCCCTTTCCCTCTACGACACATGGTCTAGAAGGGATCGAGTGGAACCTGCATTCACCCTTAACACCTTAGGGGAAATCGACTCCTCAGTCGTCAGGAAGGAGTGGACGAAGAGCAGGCGTTTTATGGAAGGAAGACAGGGCATACAAATATCCGCAGTAAGAGGCTCTGACTTGGTTGGGGAGGTACCGTCAACGGGAAAGGACCGCTTTGTAGAACTGTCAGTGATTCCTTCGCCTGAATCTCCCACTAGAATACAAAGGCGGGCACTGTGGAGTTCAGGAATTTGTACTGTGTGGGTGCTCATGATACAATGGATGGATGGATGGATGGATGGATGGATGGATGGATGGATGGATGGAGAGATGAAAAAATGGGTGAGAGAAAGGGGTAAATGGGTGAATAAGTGAGTAGATGAGTGGATAAAGGGAAAGAAGAGAGGCAGACGGATGGAGGGGGAGACAGCGGGGAGGAGAGACGGTTAAGTAGATAGAAGGACAAACAGAACTGGACAGACAGAGAGCAGGAAAGATGAAGGGAAAGAAGGATGGCAGCGGGTGGAATGATGGAAGGATGTTCGGAGGACTGAACACCAGCCAGGGAAGAGAACCTCTCAAAGGACGTGACACCTCTAAGATCCAGCAACACCATCTCCAAGCGCGGCCAAAACCATCCTGCCACCCTAATCGTGGAAAAAGACATCAGCCTGTCCCCAGGCAGTGCCCGCCTTCTTTCTCACCCGGCCCAGCCCAGGAACCCTGAGACCCTGGAACCGATTCATTATCAAGTCCCCCAGTCAAGTCGTGATAGAGATAGTATGTTTATTTTTTAAACAGGAATGAATTATTCAGCACTTCTAAATCCAGAACGCATCAAATCTAAAACGACACACACTGTGCTTTTTCCCCCCCTCTCCCTGCATACACTTAGAAATATTCTGTAATTTCTTTAAAAGAATGAAATTATTGATTGTGGGTGAATTAGCAACTCGAGAAAGATCCAGATGCAAAGGGGAGGTGGTGGGAGGTGTCGCTGGACTAGAGCTAAGTGCCTGCGGAGGGAGCGTCTGTGCGGAAGGCAGCGGAGAGGAAAGGAAGCGGAGGGGGCCCAGGCTGGGGGGCGCGAGGAAGGGGAACCATCGGTGCCTCCGTGGGGCTGAGTGGAGCGCAGTCACCTCCCCCACGTCTGTCCCCACCTTCAGCCAGTATTACAGGTGGGGACGCGACTAGCAAATCTCACCCAGGTGAGGAAGCCTGAGATCCCTCTGGAAACTCTCTCACTCTCGGGGGGCGGTTAGGGGTGGGCTTTGGAGAGCGGGCTGGTTTATCAGAAATAGCTGGGCCACCAGAGATGCCCCGGGGCGGGGGACTGGGGCAGGGAGGGCAAGGCTCCTGGCTTTGCTTCTCGCAACTGGTTCTTTGGTCGGGCAAGAGGAGGCGGGCCTCCCGACCCTGAACTTGACCTGACCCTGCATACTTCCCTTGAGCAACCAGGAAGTTGGGAAGGCTTCGAACCTCGAACCTCGGCAGATCCCTCCCACTAGGTGCCCAGCCCTTCCAGCAGGACCTCCAGGAAGCCGTGGGATGTGGGAGAAGCCAAACCAGAGTGGCCTCCACAAGGCCGGCCTCCACCCGCTGCTTCTTAGTCTTCTGCCTCGACTAGCAGGCCCGCAGGCATCGGGAGGCCCCCATCTGGGAAGGAGAGCCAAGGGCTCGGATGCAGGCAAGGCCAGTATGCGTATGGCGGGCCAGTGGGCGGTTCGTGGCTCTTCCAAGTTTCGGGCAATAGAAAGTTTCAAAAGCGTAGGGTGGTCTCCCGAGATGACTTGTTTCAGCCACAGAGCATTGATTAGCTGAACCAAGAAGGGAATTTCACGAAAAAGCAGGCTCCTTATGAAGCCCAGCTGCACCCCGGTGGGTCTGGCCAACAGACCAGGGCTTAAATCTCCAGCACTGAGTGTGGTACCATGCATTCCAGCCCGAAGGAGACCAACTAGCCCCCGAGGCGGCAAGAAGCCCAAGTCCCATGAAAACAGAGACACCTGGGAGAAAGGGCAAAAAAGCGGAGTGGGGACCTCCAGCCCAGGACTTGCCCCTCAGGAGTCCGGCCTGAGGAAGTCACCTGAAATACCATAAAAAGATCTTTTTTTGCACCAAGATGCTCATCACAGTAGGTTTTTTTGTTTGTTGCTTTTTTTTTTTTTAGGGCCGCACCCGTGGCATATGGAAGTTCCAGGCTAAGGAATCAGAGCTGCAGCTGCCAGTCTGCGCCACAGCCACAGCAACACCGGATCCGAGTGGCATCTGCGACCTACACCACAGCTCATGGCAACACTGGACCCTTAATCCACTGAGCAAGGCCGGGGATCGAACCCGCATCCTCATGGATACTAGTTGGGTTTGTTAACGCTGAGCCACAAAGCAAACTCCCAGGTCACAGTAGTTTTTATATTAGAGAATTACTGAAAATAACTTGTACATCAATAATAAATAAATTGTGAAGTAAATTATGGCATATCCATTCAACAGGAAACGGCAGCTATTTCGAACGAAGGTGGTAAATGATATCTGAAATTTTTTAGCAAAATATTAAACATGTCATGCCAGGGAAAAGATTTTAAAACTACGGGAACAATTAAATTATATACAGTGAAAAGTGCATATGCAACGGGAAGACAAAAAGGAAGATAATCAGAGTTCCGGCAGTTGGTACACTGGGTTAAGAATCTGACTGCGGTGACTCGGGTCTCTGAGAAAGCGCGGGTTTGATCCCCGGCCCAGCGCAGTGGGTTAAAGGATCCGGCACTGCCGCACCTGCAGCGTAGATGGCAGCTGTGGCTCAGACTCAGTCCCTGGCCCAGGAACTTCCATATGCCGTGGGTGTGGCCATAAAATTTAAAAAAAAAATTTAAAAAGGAAGATTACCAAAAGCACAGGATTTATGTCGCACAGGGCAACGGAAGGGCTCTGGGCGGGGATTATGAGTGCTGTGGTGACGTCATTTCTCACCCTCTGTTTTCTGAATTTGTGATATTGGATTCCGTTTTCCATTGCAAATTTTTTTTTTGCATTTTATTGAAGTATAGTTGATCTACGATGTTGTGATAATTTCTGCGGTACAACTGAGTGAATCACTCAGACATGCCCACACATCCACTCTTTTTCAGATTCTTTTCCCACATAGATGATCACGCAATACTGGGTAGAGTTCCCCGCGCTAGACAGCAGGTCCCCGTTGGCCAATCAGTCCATTCACCCCAGTGTGTATGGAATTTTGGAATTTTGAACTACAAATGCGGGGAGGGGGAGGTCTAGGGCAAAGCCTAGTTTTCTCAGGGCTCAGAGAAGATGGAGTTTGGAGAAGGTGGTGAGCCTGGAGGAGGACAGAAGTGCAGAAGAGAGGAGTTCCCTTCATGGCTCAGTGGTTAACGAATCCGACTAAGAACCGTGAGGTTGCGGGTTCGATCCCTGGCCTTGCTCAGTGGGTTAAGGATCCGGTGTTGCCGTGAGCTGTGGTGTAGACTGCAGACGCGGCTCGGATCCCGCGTTGCTGTGGCTGTGGCGAAGGCCGGCAGCTACAGCTCCTATTAGACCCCTAGCCTGGGAACCTCCATATGCCCCGGGTGTGGCTCTAGATAAAGGCAAAAAAAAAAAAAGACAAAAAAAGAAGTGCAGAAGAGAAGTGCGGAGAAAAAAGCCGCGGCAGGCAGGGCTCCGGGTCGCAGCTGGGGGGCTGCTTTCCTTTCACCACAGCTGGCCAGGAAGACAAGGGGTGGCCTTGCAGGGGGAGCCTCCCGGTATGGCCCACGCCCAAGGACAGGTAATGAGGAGATGCCCCGGTCTGGGTCACCAGCGTGAAGGCCCAGGAGGACAGGGTTATCTCTCTGTTTGCTCACGGCTACGTTCCCAGCACATGACGCATACCAGGAACATGCCGTACATACTCTATGGATTAATTGACTGAACCACACTTCGGTCTCCAAGACATGCCCAGCACACAGTGGGCCTGCCTTACTGCTTACGGATTGAATTACATGCCCCGATTCTGCTGGGGGCCTAGTCGAGGGGTAGATCTGAAGGCCATTTAAAGGAGGAAATTAATCTGGAAATCATTCGGGTGACCCTGGTTGGGGAGGGGAGCCGTTTATGCTTCCCTGGGCCCCCCCATTTCCCCATTACTGTGCATGCCAGCCCCCCTTCTATCTGCAAGCCCTTCTCAGGAGGCTCTGAAGACATCAGGCCCAGACCCTCCCGCCCCCACCCCTCCTTCTGTCGGGTCCTGACCCCCAGAATGCTGTGTGCTTTCCCTGGAAATTGGGGGGGGGGATAAAGAAGACAATGAATTGAGAAAGTATAATTTGCTTAGAAGTGCATTACACGATTTCTCTGAGAAAGACCAAAAACATTCCTTATGAATAGAGCCCAAAGACTCTGATTAAAATTGACTAGTATGAGTCCACTATACCTCTATTTAAAATTGAGAAGGCACTAATTCAGTCTAATTCAAAGATCAAACGTGATTAAAATTTCTATAAGTTATCTAGATTTAAGAAAAATAAACGGCAGTGGCCATCAAAACACGGAGAGCTATTGGGCAATGACTTCTGGTGTTTAATCAATGTTATTTTTTAATCATCCCTTTCCCCCCCATTCAAGTCAGCTTCTAACACTGAACTCCATTTCACCAAGGTTGGTAAAATGTTTGGAAAGGAACAGATGTCAGAACGTGGGGACTGCCAGTAACACTGATGGGAGCCAGTAATTTCTTTCCTGTCCAAAGGCAGAAGGATAAAAAATAATACAGACTGTATATAGTCATGTAAGATTTAGTGAAACATTAGTGGCTATGCAAAGTAAGACTATGCAAAGCCATCACCATTTTTCCCCCCAAAACATCACCAAGGGCAGTGCCTTTTTGATTTTGATTTGATTTGATTTGATTTTGTGAGAAATTCAACTACAAACCGAAAGGTCCCCGTACTTTTAAATCCTCAAATATCTACACAAATACAGCTGATGATATTGATTAATGTTTATTAGCTTGTTCCAAATATACTCGCATCTTAGTCAATTCTGCCATTTAATAATTTTGCTAAATCTCAAAAATGGAGATGCAATCTTGCCTTTAAGAAGGCAGCCCTGCTAGTTATTTACAGATTGTAACATTTACATAAGAGTTTGGTTTAACAAGAGATATAAATATAGATAAAACCCTTAGGACTTCATTCTTTAAACTGCCCTCTAAAAATCTGCCCTGCAATTTGCAAACTGAATTTTGTGCAGACTATTCTTGGAAGCCTTTGTGAATTAGGGAGAACTAACTCAAAGCAAGGGCTGGCTAATCACAATTTTGCAAATTGTACGTAGCAATCATCCTCACATTGTGAAATTCAGATCTATAAAATGCTGATGTTTTAAAGTTGAAAAATAAATTAGCTCACTAGAACTATTTCGCCCCCCCCAAAAAAAAAATCAGTCTGAGGCTTTACAACTAAATTATTTGTTTAAAAAAATTAAAAGATAGTCTCATTGGTAGCAAATAATAAATAAAGGCAGAATATCATTTCCAGCATGTTCCTGTCACAGTCATCCCCGACATGGAGAGGGCTCCCCGCTGGCGTCCCCAACTTCAAGCCACCTCCTATAAATACTCACCTGCCTATATAACACGTAGATTCCGAAACTCCCAGAATACACTGGTGGCCGTGCCGGGACTTCTATTTTAAACGCCTCCAGTGCATTTGTCTACAAGCTGGAAAACTGCTCTCAGGGGGAAGGGATTAGTCAACATATTCTTTGATATGTCATCTCTTGCTAAAGCTGAGTCGAGTGCGTCCAGCCAGAGAAGTCGGCGTTAGCATTGGTTTATTCCTTAAAACCAAAGCCATTCGGGTTACAAAAACTGTGATAACACCAAATAGAAAGGAAGAAAGGGAGCTGCCTCAGAGGCAGTCCTCCAATCCAGGGTGTCTGAAAACAGAGTCACCCTGGGTGAAGAAAGCTGACCTCACTGAGGGAGCTGACTTGCCCACGGCGAAGGGGACACGGGGACCACGGCTGCCGGTTCATTCGCAGGGAATATTCTAAAGATCATCGCCCTAAGAGGCGAGCTGTGGGCAAACACACGGGCACATATGTGCACCCATTCACACACTCACGACCCGGGCGTGCACACATACACAGCGCGCGTACACACACGTGCATACACTACGCCTCTGTCAGCCCCAGGGCTCCGTGCCGCAGCCTACCCACATCATCGGAGGTGAGCCCAAAGGCTCAAGCTCATCAAATCCTGTTTCCTCCAACCCCAAGGGCTCTCCATGGACCTTGGCTCGGGTAGAATTTTATGATATATAGAGTTACCTGCCATAAGCCCATAGTTAAAAACACTCTAATTCTCTTGCAAAGGCACCCGCCTGCCTAGCCACGGTCTGCACCATTTCATCGGCTCTCTTCAGACCTACATCTGGTATGCTCAGTGCCTTTCTTTTTCTTGGATATTACACGAGGCAAAATAAATGCAGCTGCTGTCTGATTTGCTTACTACCCCGTGTCCACGCATCGTGAGCTTCTCAAGGGCTGTGAGAGCACGGCTCTGGGCACACTGAAAGCCAGCAGTCACGATATGCCTCCACTAAGCTCGAGGGGGCCCTGGGGAGGCTGGCAAAGATGGTTTTATCATTCAAAAATGACCAGAACATCCTCAGAAGAGGCAGGCTGGATGTCCCAACAGGTGGCCATGTCCCTGTGTCTCACAGTGGCGATGGCCAGACACCGGCCCCGCCCCCACGGAGGCGGGGCTACTTTCCTCCAGGGCTCAGCTGCCTAGCTCGCAGCTTAGGCATTTTGTGTAACATTGTTTCTGGAAAGCAAATATTTATATTAGTAAATACCATCAAGATATGATCCGCATTCAAGTGTTTTCTATAGGTAGCTGAAACAAGAAGAGAAATTACTGCCTAAGTGGTGAAGAGGGAAAACAAGGTGCGTGGGCGTCTAAGAAGAAATTGCGGAAATGCCTTAAAATGTTACCTTTCGGCTCTTAATTCTGAATGTTGACTCAACGCTCAGTTACAAGGTAAACCTCCAAAGGCAATGGTCAAGGGGCACAGAAACTCAGGCCACTGTCCTTTAGCAGGCGGGAGCAAAGGATATGACCCTGTCCCGCTGCCGGAGGCCCGGAAGCTTGGGTTCAGAAACACATTCCCCAAGGAGTTCCCTGGTGGCTCCATGGGTTAAAGATCCGAGGCTTTGCTATCACTGCTTGGCTCCAGTCACTGCTGTGTGGGTTTGATCCCCAGCCCGGGGAACTTCTGCATGATGCAGGCACAGCCAAACCCCCCCCTCAACACACATTCCCCAAGTTTCCCAGAGTGCAGACCCCTGGTGGGGGTGAGGTGGAGGCAGAGGCACCTGATTCCTGGGTGCTGGGCTCTCAGCCAGGCCATCTCCACATTGGGACATATGGGCACAGGTGCAGGACCCAGGGCTGAAGAGAAATGGCACCTGCTGTGTATCTGGTTTGGTCTCAGAAGCACCTGCAAGAGGCTCTCCTAACACCTGTTGCAGGGGGTGCGGTTGAGGCCACACAATGAGGATCAAGTCCCAGCTCAGAGAGGAACTGGCTGGGAAACCTCAGGCAAAATCATTGCCCCGCTCCTCAGTTTCCTGTTGTCGAACGAGAAAAACGACACCCGTCTTCTGGGACAGGAGGGAGCTAGGCCACTGGAGAGGACCAGGGATCAATGTGTGGTGGCTGCCTTCTCTGTGGGATGGCTGCAGTTGTTTTTTTGTTTTGTTTTGTTTTGTTTTTTTGCTAGTTTTTTCAGGGCCGCACCTGCGGCATATGGAAGTTCCCAGGTTAGGGGTCGAATCGAAGCTACAGTCTCCAGCCTATACCACAGCCACAGCAACACGAGATCCGAGCCGTGTCTGTGACCTACACTACAGTTCATGGCAACCCTGGATCCTTAACCCGCTGAGAGGAGGCCAAGAATCAAACCCGCATCCTCATGGATACTAGCCGGGTTCATTACTGCTGAGCCACAAGGAGAATTCCTGCAGTTGTTTTTAACAGTAGTATTTTTATCTATTTTTCAAAATTAAGTCATCACACTATAGACTATGAGAGCTTTGGGCATCTTAAAGTGACTGGGGGCTAAGCCTCACGATTGAAGGGGTGAAGTAGCCTCACCCAGAACCTCATTCTCCCAGTCCAGGTTTTGCCCGGTGCTATGCTCTGCTTCCTCTGAGTGACATCCTTGGCTTTGCACCCTCAGCCTCCCCAGGGTCCACAGCCAGGCTGAGCAGGGCCACCCCCTAGGTGCCAGGCAGAGTCAGAAAGCTGACTTCCCAAGAGTCAGCAGAGGATTCAGAGACCCAGAAAGGCAAAGAATGTAATGTTTATACTTGAGAACTAAGCCCCAGAAACCACCTCTGGACCTCTCCAAATTTCTCCAACACATACCCAGATGCCTTCCTGGAATGAGGAAGCTCTGCAACATAAAAGAACATTCATACCATTCTCACTCATGCCCAGACTACTGCATGATAGCTGGTCTCTGTGGCCTTGGCCTGCCCCATCCCATCCATCCTGAGTGTGCTGCCACAGTAGCCTTCATAAACCTTGGCTCTGATTATGTCCCTTCCTTTATATTAAAGCAGTCTAGGAAAATAGTTAACATATGTGCAACAAAGGGTTAATGTCCAACACATGTAAAGAGCAATTAAAAATCAATGACAAAAAAAAAGAAACTGAGAAATATATTAGCAAGCAATTTATAAAACACATAGGAGTGGCCAATACACATATGCAAAGATAGTTGCAGTACTAATGGGAAGAACAAAACAAATGATACTAGTTTTCATCTTTCATAGCAGTAATCATTTAAAAGTGCATTAATACTCACTATTGGTGAGGTTTGGTGACATGGGTACTGTGCATACAATATTGATAGATGTGTATAAACTGTGCACGTACAGCATTACTTTGAAGGGCAACTTGGTGGTATCTATCTGAGAATTCAATACACACACCTAGTGCCCAGGAATGCTACTTCTAGAAATCCAGTCTACAGAAATACTCAGGACTTGTTCACAAAGATATACATGCAGCCATGTTCACTGCCACACTGTAACCATAACATAGAAAGGAAAAATGAAAATTGCCTTAATATCCATCAACAGGTACACAGTTTCATAAATACAGATATGCTATATAATAGAGAATTATACAGAAGTTAAGAATTGGATACTCTTTCTCCCAGGTTTTGATCTACAAACAATACTGTCAGTTTAAGGGGAAAAGTAAGGCTCAGAGCAATTGTGCAGTGTGGTCTAATTATATAGAAGGAAATATGTGTGGTATTATTTACTTACGTGGGTATTCACCGTACAGATGATGTAAATATATACCAAACAGTCTGGCAGAGTGCAGAGCGAAACGCCTAACAGGGGGTTGAAAGGGAGCTCTTGGATTTTACAACACAAACTTTGCTACTGCTTGAGCTTTAATGGTGAACACATAGGAGTTTGGGAATTAAACCAGATCAACTACATGCCGATGAATTTGAATTCAAATTCAAAACCCTCCAGTGCTTCCAGGACAAAGACCAGAGCCCTTCACCGGCACACACAGCACTTCCCACCAAATCAGACACAGCTCCAAAGGGCCCGCTATCGATTCCTTCCTTTCCTTTGCTCTACTTGTAAAAATTCCTCCTTTAAGCTCACCTCCTTCAGGAAGCCTTCCCTGACTACGTCAGCCCACAGTGACCACCTCCCTCCATGTTACCAGTTCCATCACATTCCACAGCCTCTTACAACCCACCACTTCCTGCCTGAGGGTGACTCACCCTAGACCATCCACTCCCTGCTGGAAAGGCCAAGCCTCATTATTCTCCCCTCAATACATATTTTTGGAGCACCCGCTATGGACCGAATAAGGTTCTAGGTGGTAGAAACAGCAGAGGACAAAAGGCACAAGGTTCTTGACCTCAAGGAGAAATAAGAGGAAGCAGAAAAGTGCCAAGGGAACAAGCAGAGAACAGAAAACAGAAACCAGCAGGAGGAGGACTGAGTGGGTGAAAGGCCTCTTTGAAAGGCACCATCTAGGCCAAGGCCGGCAGGTTAAAAAACCAAGTAAGGAGTTTCCGTCGTGGCTCAGTGGTTAACAAATCCGACTAGGAACCATGAGGTTGTGGGTTCGATCCCTGGCCTTGCTCAGTGGGTTAAGGATCCGGCGTGGCCGTGAGCTGTGGTGTAGGTCGCAGACGCGGCTCGGATCCCACGTTGCTGTGGCTGTGGCGAAGGCCGGCGGCTATAGCTCCTGTTAGACCCCTAGCCTGAGAACCTCCATATGCCGCGTGTGCGGCCCTAGATAAGGCAAAAAGACAAAAAAAAAGAAAAAAGAAAAAAACAAGTCAGGTAAGAAGCAGCAGGAATGGTGGGCAAGTGGCCGAGTCTTGCCTCCTCCACGGGACTTTGGCCAGAGCTGGACACACTGCTGGCAATGGGGGACCGTCTAGAGGAACAAAGAAGCAAACTGCCTGTCCGAGATGACAGAGACCCCACCCCAAAACGGGGGCGGTGTGGGCATGGTCAGGACACACCTGGATGCCCAGCCTGTGCCTGCCCCCTGCTCGCTCCCTCAGACACAGCCCTCCTTTCAGGAGCAAAGGCCATGCAGACCACCAAACCCATGCCCTGCCCAGTCCCTGGGTGCATGGTGGTGGCGTGCGGGGGGCGGCGCTGCCAAGGCACCAGGGAGCCTGTGACAGAGCCCTCTGCCCAGGTCCCAACTGCAAGCTACTAAGGTCAAAATGAAAGGGAACCCCAACAGCATGAGTTTAGCCCTGGAGCTCTGCCCCCAGATCCCCCGTCTGCCGTGGCCTGGGCCTGCAGCTCTCTCTGGGCATGTGTCACAGCCCTTCCCTGGAAGGTCAGCACACAGGGAGGTGGGGGGCCTTCTGAAAACAGAACCCCTCAAGGTGGGGAGCATCGGCAGGGGCAATCTGAGAGTACAGCTCCAAACGACGCCCGCCCCCCCAGAACCATCCATCAGGGCGAGAGTCGGACACCAGGGCCGCAGGAGGCACCACTCGGGACCACTGTGGCCACCACGGCCCCCCAGGTCACGTGGTCCATGGCTGCCCAAGACTCCATCCCACGAGGCCACCACACGGCGACACGGGGACTTTCAGCTCAGTCCACTGCCCTCCCACAGAGGGCCAGGGTCCCCCCCCCCATCACTCTGATGTCCTCTGCACAGTAAGAGGGCAGGACCCTCTGCCATCCTGGAGTCCAGGAAGGTCCCGTGGACCCCCGGGAGCTGAGCAAGTGTATTGTCCCCAAGCTCGTCCTAAAAAAGATGAGATGCCCCCAAATGACAGCGTTTGGGACAAATACCTGGGGCTGATATTTCCAAAAGAGCATCCACGTGTCCCCATGGCAACACTGGACGTTTGCTGGACTTCCTAACCCCTTATGGCCTCACACTGCTTTTCAGTCTGAAGCACAGGAGCCAGAGAGTGAGGGAAGCGGTCATCTCTTCTCAGTGCTCCAGCCTCCAGCGATTTTATTTGGCTCCATGAGAAGGCCTTTAGAGTGTGTGCGGGGGCACCCGGAGTTTACCTATTAGTTTCCTTAAAGCGCGGGTCACCTGGGTGAAGGATGGGGGAACCTAGTCCCAGGGGTCAGGAGCTCCACGGCCAGCAGCCACATCCAGACAGGACCTTCGTGAGGTCATGCTTGGCTGAGGCCCCCCAGGAATGCCAGAATCCCCCGCCTGGGTGGACAGACCGTGAGACCCTTACTCCTGTCGCACGCCCAGTCCCCACAGGCCCCACGTCCAACAGGGACCCCCAGCGTCGGGGTGAGAGTGTCAGTGTGGGGCCGTGGGGCGCATACCCCGGAGCTGGAGGAAGAGAAGGGGGAGCCCATAGAAGGGGTGGAATGGATGAGCTTCTCCCTGGCCCCTGGGAAACAGGGCTGGCTGTGGCCAGGTTGAGGGTCCAACCCCCTCCCCCCGCCCCCACCCCACCCCCGGGCCAGGGGGAGGAAACAGAGGGAGGGGGATGGGCCAGGAGTGCTAAGCAGAAGTCGGTCACCCTACTGCATTGCCTTGGGGTCCTTCTTTCCCACTCAAACGAGGCCCAGGAGGGGCTGGATCTGCCAAGGGAGAGGTGACCAGAAAGCTCACCGTATGAGGCAGCTGGATAGTAAACTGCCTGGAAGCTGTGCCGCTGCTACCTGGCCTCACCTGGTCTCCATCTAGACCTTGCAGGGCAACGTCCCTGTGAGTCCCTGCAGCCCATCCGCTCGCTAAGCCACCTCTGAGACCCTGGGATGACTGAGGACATGCTCTGTGGGTGTCTCCGCTACTCAGGTGCCCTAAGCACCTGCTCTCCTGCTGGAAAGAAGGACGTGGAAAGCTCTGGCCTTTGATAGGACAGAGAAAGGCCTGGAAGGCGTGGCCATCGTTTATCCCTGGGGACAGGAGAAGCCCTAGCCCTGTAAGGGGCAGGGCTAGTGTTCCATCCCCGTGTCGCAAAGAAGGAAACAGCCAGCGGGGAGGTGACTTCCTCCATCCCAGAGGTGTCGAGGATGGACCCTAGGCTCCGGGGTCTGAGGATATGTCTACTGGGAGCCCGGGGCCTCATCAAACACCTACTACTGCGGAGCGGGCCCGGCACGCCCCCTCCCTGCAGCTTCTTTACGCTGAGGGTCTTGCTCAGGTGGAACAGGGGGGATCGTTCAAAGACAGAAACATTTTCTACATTTTAGTTTTGCCTGCTTTTTTTTTTTGAACTAGTGTCATACCAAAAAAAAAAAAAAGTCAGCACTCTTCCTGAAATTCCACAGTTCAGACCTAACCAGGGGGGAAAAAAATAATCCCACAGAAACTTATTTTTTTTCTTTTTTTTTGTCTTTTTGCTTATCTAGGGCCGCACCCGTGGCATATGGAGGTTCCCAGGCTAGGGGTCTAACAGGAGCTGTAGCCGCCGGCCTTCACCACAGCCACAGCAACGCGGGATCCGAGCCGCATCTGCAACCTACACCACAGCTCACGGCAACGCCGGATCCTTAACCCACTGAGCAAGGCCAGGGATCGAACCCGCAACCTCATGGTTCCTAGTCGGATTCGTTAACCACTGAGCCACGACGGGAACTCATAAAAATTTTATTTTTTGTAGTGTTGTGTTTACCTTCATGGGTCTCAGGAAGAACAACTAGCTCCTCACACCCACGATCTCACAAATACTATGGGGACAGGGCTAATTAAGGTAGGGGGAGAGAAGGGCACAGAGAGAGACAGAAATTAATATAAAGATGCTTCAATGAAAATATTAAATAATAAAGACACGGATATGGCACAGAACAAAATCGGAAAGGGGAGTAAATTAAGTTGAGAATCATTCTGCTTAGGGTACCCGAAGAGCTTAGACACCAAAGAGCCGAGGAAATAAAAAAAAAAAACCTTGAGGAGCTCCCTGGTGGTGCAGAGAGTTAAGGATCAGGCATTGTCACTTCAGCTGCTTGGGTCACTGCTATGGCATGGGTTCAATGCCTGCCCCGGGCACTTCCACATGCTGCAGGCATGACCCAAAACAAAACAAAACAACAGCAATGACAACTACAAAAAAAGAAAAACCTTGAAAAAAACAAGATGCTTTAGGGAAAAATATTAACTGTCATCCAGGGGCAAAGAATCAGAATTCTGACCTCACCATATTTATGCTGTGATTATGCATTGTTTTTGACTTGAACTGCACATGGGGTGGACAAAGGGAACTGTCGGGGTTCAAGGCCCCTCTATCCAATCCTCAGTATGCAAGGCTCTGGGACAGATAGCCTCCTGGCCTCCCCCTGCCCCAGGGGAAGGCATCAGAAAGACATACAGGGCCTCGCGAAGGTCACAGAGGCTCCCCCTCGTGATGGGACACGGATGGTGAATAGCCGGGTGACCACTGTCCTTCACGGAAGGTGTCCCTGGGCCTGTCACTTCCAGTGCCCTGAGAACGAAGGGCTTCTCTAGGGACCTGATGGCCAAGCCGGGGCCCAGAACACTGAGTCCTTGGCCGGTCTTTCCCAAAACCTGTGGGCACGGAAGCAGCCTGGGGCCATGGCGGGTTCTAGAGACACGCATCAGATAATAAGGAATGGGCTTTACCAAGCAGCCCTCTGCCACTGCCCATCACGATCCCAGCCTCCCTGTGGCCCATTATCTGAGTACTTGAACCCTGGCTAACAATGAGTTCATAGAGAATGAAAGTGCTCGGCTTTAATTGTCTGTATTTAGTCACGCAAACAGAAGCAATGGTCTGAGAATGGCTAGTTAGCCGCTGACAGCCTCAGCTTCCAGAGCTGGCTCCGAGGAGCGGTTACAAATTGTTTTGATGGAGATTCTACCAGAGCAGTAAATTTCCTCTTCAAACCTGTTTGCCTGGAACAAGTTTTCTGTCCTTCGCCCGTCTTCATCCTCCCCCCACCACCCCCACCCCCCGCTTTTTTGCCTTAAATGAAATTCCTGCCGCTGCTAATATCCAACAAATAAACATCATTAAGAAATTGAAGGCACTGAAAGAATGTGTGGTTTATGTTAAATTTTCCCCTGTCAATCAATTCTGCATGTCTGCATGAGACCGATGATCGCATCATCATGTTAGTTTGCCTGACTTGTTCGGCACAAAGAAGGTGGGAACATTTTCTCAAGCAGGGATGTCAGCACTTGAAAAATCCATCACCATCTGTGCTCATTTTCTGAAAGGGAGAAAAACAACCCCTGTTTAAGAATACGCCAGAACAAATAACGTGAATGTTTGAAAATAAACCGCAGGGTCAAAGAAACTTTATAATGAAACGGGAAAGCAACGTATTGTTCTGTCTTTAGAACGCAGGGCTGGCATACCTTCCCGCACCCTCTTCTCTGCTCTAAAAATAGATATTAATAATGCCCACGGAGAAAGAGCCGCGCCGTGGGAAAGGCGTACAAACACGTTCTTTTAAAAGCATCGGCTCCCAAGCTCTGCCTTCAAACACCAAGCCTGACCCTCCCCGCTCATCTCTCCTCCCACTTTTCCCATCCGAAGGGGCATCGGAAGCTCCCGGACCCCCACAAGATGCCCACCCAGAAAAGGACCAAGAAAAACTTTCATGACCAAACTTTTTGTGAGCACAGCCCGTCAAAGCGGTCCTGCTCCACGGAGTCTGCCACGGGCTGAGACGGGAAGGAAAACAGGCACCCCCCCCCCTTAATAAACTTATAAACCCAAAGCCTTTTGATCTAATTTTTCTTTCTGTATCTTGCTATTGTACTTTCTCATGAGGAGGTCTCGCATAAATAATGCAGCGTTCTTATGAAAGTTTTTCAGGCACCGGAGTTGGACAGCAGTGTTACAAATGATCGCCAACACAAAGAATATCAATTAATCAAATGGTAAAACACTACAAGAACTCACAATACACAAGTAGCAGAGGGAAAGATAAATTGATTTTTGCTGCAGCACTGCGCCTTTTCAGCAGCACAACTGTGTGAAAAATACCAGTTAAAAAGTGTGCTGAGGCAGCAAAACCATTTAATACTCCACAAACAGTTATCTAAGGCAACGTCCAATAACCAGACAGTACAGTAATGTGACCTACATACTAACAAAATCATTTTTGGACACGGAAGCTACTCTGTACTCACCCACTGGATACCAGTGAGAGATAAGCACGATCTTTTTCAACCTGCCCAGAAGTTTGGGGTTTTTTTTTTTTCCCCCTTTCTGTCCGTTGCTACTGCTAAAATAGGATATCGGAGGAGATCTGAAAAGCGATTAGAAAGACTAAGCAAACACTTTCCTCTTGAAGTTATCTCATCACACCGGTCACTTCTCACGTCTCTGCATTTTCATACGGTTTTTGGCTTCCTTGTTTGGATTTCTTTACGTTCCTCGGTCAGTGTCCCCGTGGACTCCTTGTCTGGTTCAAAACTTTATCCCTAAACCGGGGCGGGAAATTCTTGGCCTTGGCAGAGGTATGTCTTTAACCCGGCTACTGGGAAATTTTACCTGGTGTCACTGGGCCGGGAGGGGGCTGGGGGAGTCTCGCCGACAGTGCAGTGACGGTCACCCAAGACCCATCACACAGCCCTCCTCCCAGAAAAGTCACAGGAAAATGGCACGGAGCAAAGATGCACAAAGGACGGGCTGCTAGGAGTCAAGAGAGAGCAATCAGCCAGGTCTGAGCCCAGCCGTGCCAACAGAGAGACTTCCAAAGCCTTCCAGTTGCCCAGCTGTCTGGAGACCAGTGACCCTTAGGACCCTGGACCCTCAGGGGACTCTCACAGACCTTCCCGCCAGACGTCCAGTTGCTGACCATACATCGTAGTAACCAGTTCACACTTAACAGAGGAGGACACTCAAGAGCCCAGAAAATTCCAGCCTCCCCTTTGCTGCCGGGGAGCAAGAGAATCAAGATGGCACCCGGCTTGAGAATTCTGCACCCTCCCCCCCCCCCCGCCGGCCAAAGCTGGTCCCAGCTCTGTAAGCCCTTTAAGAAAATCTTCTCTTTCAAAACCTTTCTCCCACCCCATTTCAGTCTTCAGAACTTATGACTGATAATCCTCTTTGTTTCAAGAAAAGCATGGTTCATACGAGAAAAAAAAAAAAATACTCTCACCAGATTATATGGCGAGATCTCCAAGTCCCCCCCAAATAATGCCATGGCAGTCAAGTTCATCTCAGTCCACATTTTGAGTGTTTTTAGGGTAATGTTACCTTTTATGCATCCAGCTAATAGAGAAAAAACCAAACACCTCTACCCTTGTGATGCAGCAGGTGGATAGACTCCTCGATTTTGCTCTTGGTTCTAACACCCACTCCCAAAGGTGAGAGCTGGCACCTCCCTGGGGACGTGCTTCGTAACTTCTCCAAGACGTCACCATCCATCAGCCAGAGCCCGTGTTAATACAGGCCCTCACATAATGAATGGTATACTTTGCAGATTTCTGTTTCCAGAAAAGAATGATTTAATATCATAAAATAAAGCTTCAGACCTCCACACCAATTACTGTGTTTAAGTCATCGAAAGCCACCCAGAAAGGTTAGGAGAGCGTGCCAGTGTTAAAGGAATGTGTAACCCATCTGCAAAGAGAGGCCAAGCCATGCTGCTTTCTGGGTAAGAAGAGCAACTCGCTAAAAGCTTCAACCCAGAGAGAAGAAAATGTCAGACACCACAACCTTATTGCATTGGCAATAAACACGAGCCAATAACTAAATCATTGTCGCCGGTTTTACTTGTGGGTCAGGCTGAGAAATACTGAAACACATAATCAAGTCCTTACTGTATTTTAATAGAAAAAGGAAAACCATAGAGATCAAGGCCTCCTGACAATTCCTGCTAAGAGGCAACGGGGAATGTGTAGGGAGAAGGGGGCTCTTGGCTGAATGAGGGGTGACTCTTGGTTGAAATGGCAGAGTGGGGACCGAAGCAAGAAAAACACACCATCGTCCCTAACCTTCTTAAGAGTCTGCTCTGAGACCCTGAATGGAAGTTTCCAATGAGGAAACAATGAAAATCTATAAAACTTGAAAGCGTTTCTCGTGGAAGATCAATGTACCAATGAGGTACCAAGACCAATGATGGTTGGACCTTTTTTCTGCATGTCCACGGGAAGGGTGTCCACATAACCAGTGTTCACTGAACGTGAAGGGCACACTTCACTCAGTGATGGCCAGTTTTTGTTTTAGGGCTTTTTGGGTTTTTTTTTTTGCTTCTGGGTTTGCTTTTTTTTTTCTTTTTAGGGCCGCACCTGCAGCATACAGAAGTTCTCAGGCTAGGGGTCAAATCTGAGCTGTAGCTGCCAGCCTACGCCACAGCCACAGCAACGCCAGATCTGAGCCGCGTCTGCGAACTACACCACCGCTCACGGCAACACCAGATCCCCAACCCACCGAGTGAGGCCAGGGATCGAACCCACATCCTCATGGAAACGAGTCGGGCTCATTAACCGCTGAGCCACAACAGAAACTCCCAGTTTAGGGGGTTTTTTAAAGGTACTATTTCCTAGAGTAATCAAAAAAAGGGTAAGGTATTTAAATTATTTTAACATCAAGTGTTTTTCAAAGCTATAAATACATATGAAGGGGACTAATTGTAAACTTCTTCCAGAAACCCAAATCCAAATTCACGTTGCCATGCGAATTCAATGATAATAAATTACACCCTTCTAAGTGAAGCATCCACTGTAATAAAACACCCGCCCTAGAGAACTCAGAAGCCCTGATCCCAGCTAAAAGGATTCATGCCTTCAGAATTCTGGGCGTATATATTATTTTTCTGTCGGTTCTCTCAACTTCTCTCAATTACTGATGTTCTCTGTGTAATGAATTTTCTGAGGTTTGATGTGTGATTATGGCTATATTTTTATCTATATGTTTTGTGGTTCTTGTACTTAAGCTTTTTGCTCACAAATCCTTTATTAAAAGTACTAAATTGTAAAAAGCACATTCATATTTCATTCAGTGTTCTATACAGAAATGTGAGTTTCTGCAGCAAACACAGCTGCATAGAGAAAGTTACCATAAAATAACACACTTAGACTATAGATCTCTACTCCTGGAACATTTCAGTTCAGAAGGAACTTTCCTGGAACTAGCTTTTCCAGAACATTTCCATCTTCTTCCTAACACAAACTCATAACCACCTTTTCAATTCTCTAAATCAAAATCAGAGGTTAAAAATGCCCTGTGAGGCGTTCCTGTGGGGGCTCGGCTGACTAGCATCCATGAGGATGCAGGTTTGATCCCTGGCCTCGCTCAGTGGGTTAAGGATCCGGCGTTGCCTTGAGCTGTGATGTAGATCGCAGACGCGGCTCGGATCCCACATTGCTGTGGCTGTGGTGTAGGCCGGCAGCTGCAGCTCCCGTTAGACCCCTAGCCTGGGAAGCTCCATATGCCGTGGGAGTGGCCCTAAAAAGACAAAAAAAAAAAATCCCCTTTGAATCTCACATATTTTTTAGCCAAAAGCAAACCCATAGACGTTTCAAACTGGATTTGTCCTCCTCCGAGACCTTGACAGTTCTCATTTGTTCTATCAACATATTAGAGTTAAGAACCTTACGAACCCAACACACACACATCCATTTGATGGTGAGGGCTCTGGATCTTAACTTGAAATGAACGAGCGCTGTGGGGTGAGAGCGCCCAGGTAAGGGGCCAGGAAACGGAAGAGCAGGGGCAAGACAAGGGCCCCCGAGCTCTGGGGGCTCCCACAAGACAGGAGAGGAACTCCAAGCCGAAGCCTGACCAGTGTAAATGAGCAAGCATCTCTCCACCAAACGTCTCTCCGGGGAACGCACCCACAAGCCTGGTCAACTCGCCAGCCACTGACCTTTTGAAAAAAAAAAAAGGAGCGTAGAATTAAAACTGCCAATAAGGCAGGACAATTACTCAGCACACGGATTTCATGAGCACATGAATAAATGGTGAATAATGTGATCATTTGTCAGTGGTAGTGAGCATAATAAATGAAGCCGATATTAAAATTTGGAGGGAAAGAGGCTGATGGGACCCTCTGTCAAATCGCATCAGCCTGTACATGAGGGTCCTGCCCGAGCCTGTGACGGACACAGCCAGGACGGGCCCTTAATGGCACAGGCCTCGCCCGCCCACGGCGGCCCTTCCTGCCTAGAGCCCAGCTCCCGTCGGAAGGGTCCAGGGCAGAAGCCTGCCTTGGTCCCGACCCAGTTTTGCAGGAAGAGTCCTTCAGGTGACCGGGGGTGGACTCTGGACCCCCACCCCAAGGTCAGGCCCAAGGTCACCAAATGGACCTTAGCTGGCCAGGAGAAGACGGGGAACAGGGCAGGGCCCCCCGCCCCCAACACAGAGGCCCCAGTGTCACTCTTGGCCTCTCTGCTGCGGGACAGCAGAGAAAACACAACTGCAGCTTCTCTCCGAGTGAAGGCCCGGGCTTGGAGGACTATCTTAGTTAGGGGTGTGAAACCGAGGCCACGGAGCTGCCTGGACTGCAGCTCCCTGCACACACTGCCACCCAGATGCCTTGCTTCAAGGCACACCTCCATTCCCAAAGCCCTTTATCCACTAAGCTGATGGACGGCTTCCCACCCTCCCCAAACACAGGGGGTCCTCGGGGCGGTGGGGGGGGGGGGTCCAGCGGGGACACCAAGTCTCCCTCAGCAGAGTCTCCACTCCTAGCAGCTGCCCCTGCCCCCCGACTATCCCCACCCCCACGTTCCTCCACCACCCGGTGTACAGCGGGGAACCCCGCCATCCGTCCTGTTTGGGAAACCAGAAAGAAGCAAGTACAGCCTCAGGCCCCAAACCAAAGACCCCCCAGCCTCCACCCTCTAGGCCTCAGACCTCGCCGGTCTTCTCGGGCTACTTTCTTGGGCTCTTCCTTGAAATCCTGCAGAGCCTCGGAAGATCAATGCATCAGGAGCAGAGCCGTTCGTCCGCCCCGGGCCGTCTCCCCGACTCCCGACTCGGACGACAAGGCCAGCCAGGAGGCCTCGAAGATCACATGCCCTTCCCCTGATGGAGGCGTCTCTGCTCCTGGAACCCCGCTCCAGTCTGTCTGTTACCCACCATTTCCCCCAAACTGGAGGGAGATCAAGGCGCTGGTCGAGACCCCCACGAGGCGGACCTGTGGGCCCTGGCCTCCCACCCTCTCGAATGTGGCCACCACGGCCCTCCGGCCACACCACTTTCCTTCCGGACTTAACGGGAGCAAAGCACTGCTCAGGTCGCCTTGCCCCCCAACCCCGCCCCGTCAGCCCCTGTTGGGGCAATGGCTCCCTTCCTCCCCCTTCACTGGGGACAGGCGACAGGAGTGCCTGACAGCCCTAACGAGCTCCCCCTCGTTGAATCAGCAAAGTGGGGAGGCAGGAGCTGGGCTACACATCTGGCTTCCGCTCTGACACACTCTCTGGGCCTCAGTTTCCCCATCTGGAGAATGGGCTAATGAGCTCCTCTCTCTTCTGCGTCGTCTGTAAAGCTCAAATGAAGAAAGCATAAGCGACCCGGCTTTTTAAAGCACCCGTCAGGTTCTGCTGGGCAGCCCTGGGAGCTCATGCTGTGTTTTGTCGACAGAGGTGAGAAAAAGATCCAAGTTGGGGGGGGCTCTGGGTGGGAGGTGCCAGGCGGTGGAGAAGTGGGGAAGGAAGGCAGCCAACGCAGAGTGAGAGCCAGCCTGAGGGCAACCGGGCCTCGGTCCCACCAGGGTCCCTGAGACCCTCAACAGGGTCCACCCCAGGCTGCCCCAGGAAAGAAGCAAGGAGGCTGGGCTCCACCCCCAGCTCTCATCCCCGCACTGACAGAGGGCTGTCCCGGAGGCATTTCCTCCCCAGACTTCTGCCTGCCCCCACTGCAGGCCACACACACTCCGGTGGAGAGAAACAGAGACCGAGAGACGGAGAGGGAGAGAGACCCAAGCAGAGTCTCAGACGGCTGCCTTGGGCAGCAGCAGGTGGCTGTGTGGGCCAAGGGGCACTGACACTGTCTGAACACCTGGCTAGATCCATATTAAAAACAAACAGGGCAGGAGTTCCTGTTGTGACTCAGTGCTTAACGGATCCGACTAGGAACCATGAGGTTGCGGGTTCGATCCCTGGCCTCGCTCGGTGGGTTAAGGATCCGGCGTTGCCCTGAGCTGTGGTGTAGGTCGCAGGCGTGGCTCGGATCTGGCATTGCTGTGGCTGTGGTATAGCCCGGCGGCTACAGCTCCGATTAGACCCCTAACCTGGGAACCTCCATACGCTGCAGGAGCGGCACTGGAAAAGGCAAAAAGACCAAAAAAAAAAAAAAAAAAAAAACAGGAAAACAGACTCTCTGTTCACAGAGGTTGTCTTCTTTCTAGAGAAACAGGGATCCTGGCTGATCATAGAAACTTGATGAACAAGAAACGCTTTTGGAGCCTGTCCTGTGACAAGCTTTGGTCAGCCCACCTCTGGCCTCCGCCTCCAGCCCGGATCCAGCTCTGCATCGCACAGAATCTGTCGTGGGCACAGATGCGCCAGCCACTGAGGTAACTGGTTGGGGAGGGACAGGCATGCCTCAGACGGGGTTGTGCCCTCCAGGAGCTTGGGACCATGGCTGAGAGACAGCAGGGTTGATGACGGTTAGGACACCAGTGGCACGCCTTGTCCCCTTTCCAAGAGACCTGGGACCCCAGTTGGGCCTCTGAAAACCCTCTCTTAACCCAGAGCAGCTGGGTGTTTAAAAATGATACATAAACCAATGTATCATAAACAAACGACACATAAACCAAAAGAGTCTAGAACCAAAATGTCACCTGCAAGGCGAAAACCGCAAGCTTCCAAAACATCCACTGAGACAGAACCCCTGATTGTTCAAGCATCCCTGGGAATGGAGGTTTTCCCACATCAGTACTCCCGTTCCCAGTGCTGGAAAAAATTACGTCGAAATCACAGATAAAACAGAGAGTACAGTCCAGTAGGAAAAAAGGTGGGGGGGGGTATGAACTAAGTAACTACAGCACCATGTGTGACGTTATCATTGGTCCCTGCTTTGCCAAGGACCAGGCTGCAGGGCAAGGCAAGGGATGGAAGCACAGCCCTGCCCTCGGGGACTCGGGGGTGGAGGGGAGCCAAGACCAGCGTGGGCACTGGTCTGTGTCGCAGGGGGTCTGGGGCCCCGCGGAAGGACTATTCGCCCCACCCATCCACTGGGGAGTTTGCATGGAGGATGAGGGCGGGGTTGACCCTCCTTCCAGACAGAAGGCACAGCAAGAAGACCCACGAGAGTGGTGAGGGTGCCTGGAGCGGGGAAGGACCAGCTAACAGGAGTCGTTAAGCCAGGGGCTCGTGGGCTGCTCTGTGACTCTCGGCTCTAGAGAGTCACAGACTCCTCAAGTGGACCCTTCCTCTTGAGAGTGTCCCAAGGCTGGGTTCTAGAGCTGGGTTCTAGGCCTGCGTCTGTCACTCGGAGGCTGCGTGGACTCAGCATCCCACAGCTCGAGTCCCCCCTTCCTGCAGACATCGCGGGTGTCTATTCAAGTCCCGCAGGACCCTGCAGGTGGCCCCGTGATGCACCGCCGAGAGCGACAGGCATCGTTTGCAGGGACCCAGCCTCCTCGAAGACTTGGATCCCTGAATTCGAATCCCAGAGCTTGTCGGCAGCAGAATTAGAAATGGAGTCGCCCCCTGGTCCCAGAGCATTCTCCGGGCGGCCGTGGCCTCAAGCCCTCCCTCCTCCAGGACAGCCAGAGCTCCCACCTCCCCCAGGCTTTTGCAACATCAGTTCAGTCTGCTTTGGGGCTTCTGAAGAAACCAGGCCCCTCTCTTTCCCTCCATCACCGTGGTCAAACATGTACTACCCTATTTTAGAGGGATTTCCTCCGCCTTACGCCCAAACCTTTTTTTGGGGGGGCGGTAATTTGGCCATCTTTTAAAATTATTTTATTTTTTTATTAAAGTATAGTTGATTTGCAATGTTGTACCAATTTCTGCCGTAGAGTAAAGCGATTCAGTCATACACAGGTATACATTCCTTTTCTTATATTATCTTCCCGTCATAGTCTAGCCCAAGAGCTCGGCTAGAGTTCCCGCGCTGTACAGCAGGTCCTCACGGCTTAGCCATCTTCGGTGTAACATCCCCTCCATCCCGCTCGCTCTCCCCATCCCCCTCGGACCCATCTACAAAACAGAAACAGACTCACAGACACAGACAACAGACTTTGTCATGGATGGAGAAAACACTGTACGCAAACAGTTACTGCAAAAATAATCTGTATCATATGCTCAAGAGCGCTCTGCCTCTTCACTTGGTGTCACTGTCACCTCTCTGAAAGTAACCCTGAGACCTGGGCACCGGCCCCGCAGAGCCCTCCACGTGCCCCACCCCACCCCAGCCTACAGAGCTGGGGCTCTGTCACCGAGACCCAGCACCGGGCAGGGACCTGTCTGCACCCTGCCTGCTAATTCCCATATTCCCTGGGCTTTTTTTTTCCTTTTTTTTCCAGCATCATACATTATATTTAAGTCTCTCCAGCAATACAAATTTCAATTTGGCCAAGCTCTTTAATATTAATAGTTGTCAATCCAAATGCAGAGTGCATAATAAAAAATTTAATCGAAACGAATAGCTCACATATTTCTCTACCTCCTAAATATAGTTACCAATTAGACAAAAGATTTGGTTATATAACTTTGCAGAATTAAGGCCACCTACTAGAGACCACCAGTTAGGGCTGAGAAAGCCAAAACGCCTGATTCGGTTCTGCTAATTACTGTGAAAGATAAAGATCTCACCCGCTCCGTTCCTTTATTCATAGGCACAAACTGTGATTATAGAATTCAGATAGGCATGCAATTCAGGGGAGACTTCGGGCACTCACTTACAATCACAAAGTCGTCAATAATGATAAACCACCTTTTTGACAACTCTTCGCAGTTCACAAGGCCCAGTCATTGGACCGTCTCAGATTGCAGGGGAGGGGGCGACAGCGCAGCATCACCGTCACCCCACTTCACAGACGGGATAACTGAGGCTCAGAGGAGGCAGGAGAGCTGCCCAGGGAGCCACCGTCAGTGGTCCTGGAACCCAGGCCTCCGACCCCAGGTTCCGTGTGCTCGCCTGGGCTTCCCCACCCCCCAGACACAAAAGCACCATCTGCAGTCATTCCTGTATCATGTGAAAACTGTAAGGAGTTCTTGCCCATTTCTCTGCTCTTTGCTGAGAACCCGGACCGGGGCAGCACCAGCCCCCAGAGCCCACCAAACCCAAATCGGCGCAGCCAGAACTCCTCAGGCAGGGAGGGGATGAAGGCAGACTTGCCCATGTGACTTCGGGGTCGGGGGGGGAGCCCATCGGGGAGAACAAGAACCACAGTTCCAGGGTGACCCCTTACTCTCCAGCATTTCAGAGACTCGCTGAGCCGGAAGGGACCCTGCCTCTCACGTCCAATCCAACCCCCTCAATCTGTAGCCCCAGAAACCAAGACCAAGGTCACAGAGCTGGCTAGTGGCAGAGCTGGAATGAGAAACTGCACACACGCTGGCTCCTGTTCGGGGAGCTCAGGCATCCAGGAGTCTTGGGTCCCGGGTACCGCCCTGGCTCAGCCTGACTCCCCGGCTGCGGGGCGCTCGGGGTATTTCTTCTGCAAACGACTCCAGGCCTCTTTGGTGAGCCGCTCAGGGCTTGGCCCTGAGCTCCATCAAGCAGGAAGTTTAAATGAAATGGCTCCCAAGTTCCTTAAATGGTTTAATAAAACATATACTGACTGCAATGTGCAGTTTAGAGTGGCAAACTATTGCCCCTCGGTTGGGAAAAATGACCTCCAGTCGGCAATATTCCTTTCAGCTTCGTGATTCTAGTCCGCTGTTGGCCATTCTCTCAATCCACCGGGCAATTCTTTTCCATAACAAGGCCGACTGCAGCCACCGCGTGCATCTCTGCGGAAGGTGCCTCCGCCAGACCCGTTCCGTGATGAGACAAAAGACACAGCGGGCAGATGACACCGACACACACACAGAAGAAAGGGACGCTGCTCCCAGAGCAGGGGGACGCCAGAAAAATAAGTGGAGGGGATTCAGAGGGATTTGAGGAAATTAAATGCAGCATCAGACAGAAAGCTCTGTGTGTGTGTGTGTGTGTGTGTGTGTGTGTGATCCCTACTCAACGCCACTCAGAGCCGGGATGGGCAACAAGTTAAACAGATTCCAGGGGAAATGCCTGGACTTCAACAGACGCTCTTGGCATCTGCAGCCACGAGCTTTAGAAAACGTGGTGAGGGTATAATACGCATTTCTGAAACTCTACTACGTTAATAACAAATAGCTATTAATAACGCTTCTAATCACACATGCCATTTCCGATATTTGGTGCCGAAAGGTTTTGCCTCATCTAAAAAAAAAAGGGAGTCCTGGAATTTGACTGCCAGAAACTGATGACCTTTTATTCTAAACTGTGCATTGAGATGGCTTGTTAAGCTCATTAGCGTTATATGCTGAATTAGATTAGACATTTTATGATTCTTCAAAAAAGGCTTTTTTTGATAGAAAAAGGGGCAATTTCCTTTTTTGACATTTTTCATTTTTAAGGTGATAAAAACGGCACATGTGTACCCTGGCATAATGGATTAATTAAGGAATATTATGTTTATCCTAACTCTTAACCAAGTTGTACATCTTCATAACTCACTCATAAAAATTAATGCATTATCTTACACTACGGAATGAGAGACCTATTTTTACCAAACCTGCTCAGAATACATTGTCCTAAATTGGATTCTTCTGAGAAACAGTGAATGCCATATTCTGATATCATCAGTCCAAAATTATATTGTTATTTTAAAACATTATATTCACGTATATGTAAAATCTAACCCTTCTTCCTACTGGGGTTTTGAATTGTCAGGCTATTCTGGTTCTTAGGAGATGGAGCGGCTCCCTCCACCTACACTCTCAGGCAGTCTTTTTTATATCTCCTCTCATTCACAATAGATTTGTTGTTTAAAAAGCACATGCATCGCATCCAAGAAGCACTGGACAATATTTTTTGGCTATTTCTTTGTGTCGTGACGGTAGATGTGAATATAAAAGAATATTCATGCAAGATTCATAAAGGCCCCAGATTTCTAAATCAACAGATGAAAAATCCCTAAAAATAATAATGTCCAGATGTTGCTTATTTAAATGAGCTGTTGCCATTTACTGTTGCCAATCACAAGAGTGATAGAGTTTGTGAATTTCAAGGTATTCATCATTGACGGAGGATTATAATTTTTTACCAAGGGAGCATCCAGGGCGATTAAAATCAGCGATTTCAATAAATACAAATGATTCTCTCACGAAGGCTACCTTTATAACCTTGGCCTCACACCACAAAGGCCCGCTCTCTCACGCGGCAGATTCTCTTTCTTTTCTAGGCCCCCTTCAGGGGAAAATGTAACTTGCCAGGCCTCAGATGTAGATTATTTTTAATGTGCTAGAACTTCAGAATCAGAGGGACTCTTAGGAATCCTGTAAACCTAATTTCTCTTTCCATCGGTGAGAAAATTGAGGTCCAGGAAAATGTTTGACCCAAAATCCCTCAGCCGAGAAGAGGGAAGCTATCAGAATCTTCTGAGGTTCAGCCTGGAGTGCTGTCCACCCACAGAAATTCAAGTTCAGGGTTAACATACTTCCAGGACACTGGCAAGGCCAAAGGAGCTGGTGAAAAATGGAGCCTCCCAGGCCTCTTTCCAGACTGGTAGACCCCAAGGTCAGGGCCTGGGAACCTGCACAGGGACCAGGCTCTGCCCCTGTGATGCCTAAAGCACCACCGGCAGGTGCTCCCAGGTCCATGGCTCCTGGATTCCTAGAGTTTCTTTGGAGAGAGGCAGGTGAAGGGTCAGCAAACTGTTCTTCTGTAGTTGGCAATGTCAAGGTCCCTATCCCAGAGCTACGAGTCTTTTTGTTTGTTTGTTTGTTTGTTTTTTGCCTTTTGTCATTTTAGGGCCGCATCCACCACGGCATGTGGAGGTTCCCAGGCTGGGGGTCTAACAGGAGCTGTAGCCGCCGGCCTTCGCCACAGCCACAGCAATGCAGGATCCGAGACGCATCTGCAACCTACACCACAGCTCAAGGCAACACCGGATCCTTAACCCACTGAGCGAGGCCAGGGATCGAATCCGCAACCTCATGGTTCCTAGTCGGATTCGTTAACCACTGCACCACGACGGGAACTCCCCAGAGCTAGGAGTCTTAAGAAACTCATTCAAAAGGCCACCTGTGTCTGAGAGACAGGTAGGTGGGGTGGCAGACAGAGCCCAGCCTGGTACGCAGGAGGCCCTGGAGGAGACAAGAAGCTCCAAGTCCAAGTTCTGGGCCAGGCTGAGCACTGACCGATGGGGAGGAAGGGCACGGTCCTTCTGCACAGTCTGATGAGCGTCACCTACAGGGCACAGACACTCTGGGACAGCTGGGCACGCCGCCTCTGGCTCGGATGCAACCTAGTGGCTGGGCTAGACTCAGGCTGATGTATCTTTGAATTCTTTTTCTTTTTCGGCCGCACCCACAGCATAGGGAAATTCCCGGGCCAGGGATCGAACCCGAGGTGCTGCTGCTACCTGAGCCGCTGCCTTCAGGTCCTTAACCCACTGTGCCACAGAGGGAACTCTGCATCTTTGATTTCTGATGTGCATTCAGATTTAACCCGCTCTTCATTTTTTTTTTTTTTTCTTTTTACTGCCACACCTGTGGCATATGGAAGTTCCCAGACTCGGTGTCAAATCAGAGCTTCCACTTCCAGCCTACACCCCAGCCACAGCAGTGCCAAATCCGAGCCGTGTCTGCAACCTACACCATAGCTTGCGGCAATGCCGGATCCATAACCCAATGAGCCAGGCCAGGGATCGAACCCACACCCTCGCAGACTAAAGGGCAAAGGGTGCTGGGAGGACCTGGAAGCTGGATGCCTGGAGGCATGAGGTCTATGGGGAAACTCAGCTCACAAAGCAAGGCCAGGAGGCTGCTGCTCCCGGTGCTTCAGCTGCCCATGCGCCATGTGGAGACTACAGTGGAGCACAGCCTCCCCGGCCAGACCGCTCATTTAGCTTTGAGAATGAGAGACTGGTCATTTAGCTACCTGAAGGACCGCCTCGCCTGGTACACGACCACTCCTTTGTCGTCACCCACTCTACGCATGCATCTTTTGTGGGCCGCGCCCATGGCATGCAGAAGTCCCAGAACCAGGGATGGAAGCTGCCCCACTGCAGTAACCTGAGCCCCGGCAGTGAAAGCCTGGCTTACCCGGAGCCACGGGGGAAATCCCACTCCACGGATTTTTTTTTTTTTTTTTGTCTTTCTGCCTTATCTAGGGCCGCACCCGCGGCGTATGGAGGTTCCCAGGCTAGGGGTCTAACAGGAGCTGTAGCCGCCGGCCTTTGCCACAGCCACAGCAACGCGGGATCCGAGCCGCGTCTGCAACCTACACCACAGCTCACGGCCACGTCGGATCACGCCGGATCCTTAACCCACTGAGCGAGGCCAGGGATCGAACCCGCAACCTCATGGTTCTTAGTCAGATTCATTAGCCACTGAGCCACGAAGGGAACTCCCCACTCCATGGATTCTAATATAAAATCTATATGACTGATCTTGCAGCTACGTCCTCGTGCCGCCCTGCAGAAAAGACTGTGTGCAGCCCCCTTCGGAGGCTGGCACCTCCGTCCCTGTTGAGGGGAAGGTTTTTCTCCTGTCTCACAAGACGCAGCCCCATTGCAGACCATGTCAGCCACCTGTATCGAACAGCTTTTTAAACTTCGGGCATAAAACCCTCAAAGGTTCAAAAGAGAAGTGCTTTGGGATCAAATGTGCTCTATTAAGAAAATCACTTAGGACGTTCCCGTCATGGCGCAGCGGAAACCGTGAGCTGTGATGTAGGTTGTAGAGGCGGCTCAGATCTGGTGTTGCTGTGGCTCTGGTGTAGGCCAGCAGCAACAGCTCCAATTCAACCCATAGCCTGGGAACCTCCATATGCCGCGGGTGCGGCCCTAAAAAGCAAAAAAAAAAGAAAATCACTTAGGTGGAAATTTTGATAAGCCGGATGGAAACCCTCCCATATGTATCTTTGCCAGACACACTAAGAGATTATAGAATTGCATCTAGAAAGACCCTGGTTAAAAAAAAAATTAATTAAAACAATTTTTGAAAATTTAAAAAAAGATGCCTAATAACATCACAGTGGAGTTTCGAAATCGGCCTTGCACTTGACCCATCTAGTTGAAAGTTGAAAACGGAACAAGGACAAATGAAAGGAAGGTACTCAGGCATGATGCTGGACTAGGCTTCCAGAGGATTCCAGAAACCTCATGGGGAGTGTGGCCATATCTGAAACACAGAGGAAGCCGCATAGTTCTGGCCGCTCGGAGGGTCTTGGCCGGTGGGGGCCTCTGCCCTGATTGTGGGGCATCTCAAGCACCATCGAGAAGCTTCTGCCCAGTACGCTCTGCATTCACTTTTTCTCTCTGCGGCCAAACACCAGCTCCAAACTCCAAGGCCCGCGTCACATCAGGGGAGCCCAGTGCAAGCACAAGCTCAGTAGCAGGTGGCTCGAGGAGGCTGCAGCCCTTCCTCACCCACCCCAAGGCCCCATGCCTCTTGGAAGACCTCGTGTCCATGTGTGCCTCCCTCCCCGCAACCACTGACACACACACACGCACACACAGGGGGTGACCGGGCAGAAGAGCTTGCTCTAACACGACATCTCAGCAAGAACCTGCTGTGTGACACATCTGATTCCCCAGGGCTTGCGGGGCAGAGAGCGAGCCGAGGGCTGGCTGAGCCGCACTCTGTGGTTAGAAGCTGCAGCCACAGAAGCAGGATCTGGACCATGGAGAGAGCCACCCACCCCACTCCCTGGCCGGTTCCCAGACTCTCCTCCCAGACGCTTCTGCACAGTTAAAGGCTGCAGGAAGCAGGTGACCCAAGAGAAAGCTAGTTTCCCCCAGGAGGCCTTGACCGCCCAGGCTTGTAACCAAGGATAGCCGCAGTGGTTTCTTCCGAGGGGCTGGCTGCTCTGGGCAGCCAGGGGCTCTGAGCGCTGTCACATGGCCCAGGCCTGTCCTCTGGGCAGTGAAACCCACAGGGCCAATGGGACTGCTTTGCTCTCGCCCCCAAATACCCGCAGGGCAAGTCTTGGCCACACATGCCGTTGCTCTGACCCAGAGTGATGCCCATTTCTGTCCGGCCTGATGAGCCACTGCTGCTTCCCCTTACACCGGCTTACCTACGGGGGAGGCGGAAGTAAATACACGGGACATACACCAAACAGGGTAAGACCGTGCTTATTTCACAAGGTCATTGCGAGAATTCAATGAGATCATCGTGCATATCAAGTGAGGACAGCACCTGGCACTTGGTAAGCAGTCACTGGGCACTAAGAGCTGCCCACGCTGGACTTCACCAAGAGCTGAGCTGCGGAACCTGTCCCCACCGAGGCCTCCCAAGACATACGCACCCTCAGAGGCAAGAGGAAACACCACACGCCTACTGTGACAGGGCAGGACTGGGGACAAAAATGACCACATCTGGCAACAAAGAGGACTGATGAACCTGCCGGGTTTTCCTCTCAGTTGGAGAATAGTCACCAACTCCGTGATTAAAGAGGGGGTGAGGGGAGCAGGATGGACTGGGAATCTGGGGTTAATAGATGCAAACTATTGCCTTTGGGATGGATGAGCAATGAGAGCCTGCTGTCTAGCACTGGGAACTATATCTAGTCACTTATGATGGAGCATGGTGGAGGATAATGTGAGAAAAAGAATGTTTATATGTATGTGTGACTGGGTCACTTTGCTGTACAGCAGAAAATTGACAGCACACTGTAAACCAACTATAACGGAAAAAATAAAAGTCATTAATTAAAAAAAAAAAAAAAATCCTTGCCTTTAGTTCAGAGGTTTGCAAACATATTTTTCTAACCTACCAATTTTTACAAATGCAAGGTTCCCAAGGAAGCCCATGAAGTGACCCTGGTCAGAGGGACTAGGGTATCCTTGGAGCCTTCTGTGCCCACTCCCTCTCAGTCTACGTAATGACTTTCATCTTACAGATGACTCTAGACCAGAAGTTCTCAAAGTACTGTCACTGGACCAGTGGCATCAATGTTGCCTCAGAACTTGCTAGAAATTCAAATTCCAGGACCCCACTCCGGTCCTTCTGAATCAGAACACGTGGGCTGGGGTTTTGCAAGCCCTCCAGGCTTGCAAAGATGGAGATTCCGACGTGATGACACCAGCAGTTCACACCCAACTCCATGTGAGCTCCCGCGCTCAACACCTACTGCAAGGTGATTTCCGATTTGATGGGTCTGGGGTGGGGTCCAGGCCTTGGTGGGTCTTGGAAGCTCCCCAGGCAGATGGAGCCAGCAGCCCCCAACTAGTCCCTGGCTGCTCTCAGTGTGGGCTGAGGAACAGCCAGACAGCATGGCCCAGGAATCTGTTAGGTACATGGATCTCTGTCCCCCGGATCCACTGAGTCAGAATCTGCATGGTACCAAGGCCCCAGGGGGCTGTGGGAACATCTCTGCCGCCTGGTCCATGTGGTTCTGTTTAAGACCTGCAAAGAACCTTAGACACCGCGTGGACCCCACCATTCAAGGTGGTAACTTGAGGCTGCGTGGCCTGGGACCCCCAGTTCACCCCCAGTTCTGGCAGGTGGGGGATCAGAGCCAGCCTCCTCACCCCCAGGCTGGCCCGCACAGCCCCCAGCCAGCACATGCCTCAGCCTTGGCTCTGAACCGCCCTCTGTCTTCATGGGCGGAGCCCGCCCAGCCACCCCCAGAAGCGAAGTGGGAGCTGAGTGGTGTCTGGGATGGTACGGATTCCCACTGGCCACTCTGCAAACGGCCCCCCAAACCTCTCCACTGGCCATTCTGCAAGCTTCCCAAAGCCCTCTGGGGCGGGGGGGATTGGCACTCACTGTCTTGTTACTGGTGGCCTGATAATATTTGAGATGTCACCTTCTAAGAACCACATATCGGGGCCTGGAGAGCAGACACAGAAACCTGGTGAACGACTCCAGTATGTGCCACACTCAGATTTTTACTGCAGATGTTGTCTCAAGTTATACTTCGCTAAGGAACAAAAAGTGTACTGTTGAACCTAGCTCGCTCGTTAAGAGCATCATCTTTAGATGTGAAACAATCCACACACGTGAACACGAGGAAAAGTATGTATTTTAGGAAGAAAATAAAAATGGCTTTAGGCTAGGGAAAATTTAACACATGCACCTCTCCACCACCACCACCACACACACACACACACACACACACAAATACACACACACGATCTCCACTTCCTTATCCAAAGTTCCCTCCCTCTAGACTGCCAAGTTTGGTTCAAGACCAGGCCAAGAACCAAATTTAATCTTTTAAACAGCAAAAGTCACAGATATCCCCATTTCCCAAACACGTTGGGTGTATGTTATCACTCACTTCTCCCATTTATTCTCAGGCACAATTACAAACTAATTCATCTACCAAGCACCTACTGGGTGCAGGCCCCTTACTTGAGGCATCCTCGTAAATTTTTAAGGATGAAACTCCAAAGCCAATGTCACTGCTCTTTCTTGCAAGGTCCCACAGGCTGGTCATGTTATCTATCACCCGCCAACTCCAATTATCATACTTTCCTTTGTGCAAAATGAATTGAGCTAGAAAATTCTAAGGGTAGGAAGTCAGCCCTGCCCGGGCTGAAACCACCACCAAGAGTTCATTAAAAACACCACTGCGCTTCACTTGGTGACCATACCAAGTCTATTGTTGAAATACAGCAGCGGCGGGGCGGGGGCGGGAGCGGGGGCGGGAGGGGAACGAGGGGAGGTGAAGGTCACGTGCTCTCAAATCGACAAAGGAGATCGGGTCTCTTTGCTTGAGGCAGACACAAGACCAACCGTTTCCTAGAGCCCCAACACCCCCTAAACCCCCCTGGACTGAGGGATTATTTCCGGGATGCATACAAGTTACGTGAAATCAACTCAAAACTTTTCTCTCCATCGATGGAAGAGCACAGTAACTACCCGCGCTAGGTCCTCCGGGTGAAGAAAGCTCAGCAGGTTCCCGGTACCCACATCTGGATACACCAAGAGGCGGGTGAGGAGGGGAAAAGGCTGAGAGAGACAACTGTCCTATTCCTCGTTAGCAAAAGCAGGCCCGCGGAGCCCAAGAGGACGAGGGTGCCCAAGGCTGTCTCTGCAAATGAGCGAAGAGATCTCCACACTGGAGAAAAAGATCTGGGGCGAGCACAGACATCCATGCCAGGATTCATGCCAAACAACCTGGGATCAAGAGAATGAAGGAGAATCCATCATCACAGTTTCCTGAATAACCTATTCCCTGGTTTGTTTGTTTTTTTGCCCAGGGTTCGGGTATAATTCACTTTTGGAATGCAAGAAGAAGCTGTCGACTGGCTTAGCTTTTCTTCTGATCCTCAGGAAAGGCTGCGCCTGTAGACACACAGACATCCTGAAACTGTCTCCTTCTTCAGCAGAACTGAGAGCCCACCCCACCATGCAGGCCAGGACTCGGGTCTTGGGATTTTTTTTTTTTTTTTTTTGTCTTTTTGCCTTTATCTAGAGCCACACCCGCGGCATTTGGAGGTTCCCAGGCTAGGGGTCTAACAGGAGCTGTAGCCGCCGGCCTTCGCCACAGCCACAGCAACGTGGGATCCGAGCCGCGTCTGCGACCTACACCACAGCTCACGGCAACGCCGGATCCTTAACCCACTGAGCGAGGCCAGGGATCGAACCTGCAACCTTACGGTTCTTAGTCGGATTCATTAACCACTGAGCCACGAATTTAAAAACAGGAAATGAAAGCTCAGCTCACCTAGCACCTCCTCCCAGCTTCATTCTCTCTCACACTTTGCCTGCCTCTCGCAATGACACAGTCAGATTTTAATCCAATTTCTTTTTTTTTTTCAATTAGGATCCGACCTCAGGCTTTACCAAAACCCCAGTGAGTGCCTCCTGTAAAGCGCAACCTCCAAGTGAGGACGTTTAAAGTGACGGTGACACAGCGTTGCTGTGGCTGTGGTGAAGGCCAGCACCTGCAGCTCTGATTTGACCCCTAGCCTGGGAACCTCCTAGCCTAGAGGGCGAGTGTGGCAAAAGACAAGAAAATGACAAAAGATAAGAAAAGAAAAAAAGAAAAACATAAAGCGACAGTGATGATATGAGATACCACCTATATGCGGAATCTAAACTGTGACACAAAGGAGGAGTTCCCGATGTGGCTCAGCAGTAACGAACCCGACTAGTATCCATGAGGATGTGGGTTCGATCCCTGGCCCCGCTCAGGGGGTTAAGGATCTGGTGTTGCTGTGAGCTACAGTGTAGGTCACAGATGCAGCTCAGATCCTGCACTTCTGTGGCTGTGCTGTAGGCCGGCAGCTGCGGCTCAGATTAGATCCCCTAGCCCGGGAACCTCCATATGCTGTGGATGCGGCCCTAAAAAGACAAAACTATATAAATAACATAACTAAAATATGACACAAATGGACCTATCTGCGAAACAGAAGCAGACTCACAGACATAGAGAACAGGCTTGTGGTTGCCAAGGGGGAGGGGGTGGGGAAGGACGGAGGGGGAGGCTGGGGTTAGCAGAAGTAAGCTGTTATATAAACAATCAGGTCCTACTGTGTAGCACAGGGAACTGTAGTCAATATCCTGCGATTAAATTCTAATGGAAAAGAACATGAAAAAAGAATACCTATACATGTATAACTGCATCCTTTTGCTGTACAGCAGAAATTAACGTAACATTGTACATCAACTATACTTCAATAAAAAAAAGACAGAAGATTTCTGAGAATTAAATTACTATTATTTATAGTTTTGTGGTAGGTGGGTCTGGGGTTAATAGTTGTAGACTGTTGCCTCTGGGCTGGAAAAGCAAGGAGATCCTACTGTATAGCACTGGGAACTATGTCTAACCACTTGTGATGAATCCATATCTGTATGTGTAACCCTGTCACCACACTGTGCAGCTGGGTATAATGGAAAAAATAAAAAAAAATTAAAAAATTGAAAAATCAAAAAACAAAACAAAAAAAAACGTACCATTATTTAGCCATATCAGGGGATAACTTTCAAAAAATTAGAGCTTAAAAAAAATACAGTGATGGTGACGCGTGCACATGCACCCTGGTTTGGCCGTTTTCAGACGTGACTCAGGCAAGTAAGTTTTCTTTGCCGAGCCTCAGTTTCTTTGTCTGCAAAGTGGGTTGCTGAGGAGATTAAATAAGACAAGGGGTGGCAAGGTCTTACCATAGGGCAGGGTTAGCCAGTGCTTTCCATAAAATAAGGGGGAAATATTGTAGGCTCTGCAGGCCTCACAGTCTCGGTCCCAGGTACCCTACGCTGTCATTACAGTGTGAAAGCAGATGATACATAAGTGAATGGGGCTGCCCGGGTGCCGAAAAAAAACTGTATCTACAAACACTGAAATTTGAATTTCAGATAATTTCCATGTGTTGCAAAACATTATTTTTCTTTTGATTTTTTTCCATTCATTTAGAAATGTAAAAGCTCTTCTATGCTTGCAGGCTATATAAAAATAAGCAGAGACACAATGAGATACCACCCATTAGGATGGCTACTATCAAAAAGAGACAGAAAATACATGTTGGCTAGAATAGGAAAAAACTGGAACCCCTGTACACTCTTGGTAGGAGTATAACATAGTACAGCCGCTATGGAAGATAATGTGGCATCAGCTCAAACAATGCAAAATAAAATTACCATATGATCCAGCACTTCCACTTTGGGGTGTACATCCAAAAGAAGTGAAAAGAAAATCTCTGAGAAATATTTGTGTAGAGCTATATTATTCACAACAGCCAAGAGGTGGAAGCAACCCAAGTGCCCATTGATGGGTGAATGGATAAACAAAATGTACTATACGTAATAATACACACACATAAACACACTCTCTGGAATATTATTCAGCCTTGAAAAAGGATGGAAATCCTATACTCTGCTATGACATGGATGAACCTTGAGAACATTACGCTAAGAAAAATAAGCCAGTCACTAAAGAACAAACACTATGTGATTCCACTTATACAAGGTTCCTAGAGCAGTTCAATTCATAGAGACAGGAAAGCGGCATGGTGGCGCCAGAGGAGAATGGGGAGTTATTGTGTGATGGGTATAGAATTTCACTTGGGGAAGATGAAAAAGCTCTGGAGGCAGATGGCGGTGATGTTTGCACAACGGTGTGAACGTACTTAAGGCCACTGACCCGTACGCTTTAAAATGGTCCAGACAGGAGAGTGTATGTATTTGTCACAATGTGTAAAGTACTTTTAAATGTTAAAAAGAAAAAAAAAAAAACAAACAGGTAGTGTGCCAGATGTAACCCACAGGGCATGGTTTACCAGCCTCCGGCACAGGGCATAAGAGCAACACAGTACACGCCCACCACCCCAAAAGGAAGAGTGGGAGGGTATCAGGGTTATAAGTGAAAAGAGGGCTTAGAGGCCAGTGAAGAGATTTCTGAGCTGTGTTCATTCAAGTCTTTACCAGGCACCCACTCCCGGTCACCATCCCCGCACAGACACAAAAACAGAGAGAGGTAGGCACTCCAGCCCTGCAGCTCAAGCCCCCCCGACTCTGGTTCAGCG